>JADRCH010000229.1:3462445-3502956 GCA_019843965.1 Rhynchomys soricoides | reverse complement strand
ACTGCGTTCCTAAGCTGACCCATTAGACTGCGTTCCTAAGCTGACCCCCAAGGTCTGCTCCATCATTTGGCTATATCCTCCTCCTGAGGTTGACTACCAAGGTCCAGCTATTGAAGTATTGAAGTCCAGCAGTGAAAAGTCCCTTTTGGCTCACCTAATTAACACACCCAATTGAAATTAAATACCTCATCCTAATATAGAGTTTCCCCTTTACCTTTATAAACTGCCTTTTTCTATGTGCCACATCTGCCTCCTCTCTATCCAGAGGCTGTCCTCTGTCCCCCTCTGTGACAAATATCTTCCCCCTCCCTTCTTGTTTCCTCCTTTTTTCTCATCCTCTGTCTCCTGTCTTTGTCTCTCATTCCCTGCCCTTTGCCTGTCTGGAGAAAATAAATCTCCTTTGTGCTGAGAACTTGGTCTTGGGGGTCCTGAGCTGATATCAATCGCTTCAACAACTATCCAAAACTCTAAATCTAGGTTATCCAAAACTCTCTTCTGAACCTCCTGGGTACCAGGCACACACATGGCCAACACACATGCATATAGGCAATACACTTATACACATAAAATAGGATAAATAAATCTTAAAGTATATATTAAAATAAATAAAAATTATGTTAGCAAACAAAATTTAAGAATTATGAAATGCAAGATTTTTAACTTTCCATTTGGAGGGATTAACACTAATTTACATTAGAATAGCTCCTTGAAGGACAGTAACCAATCACAACTTTGATCTTTCAAAACCATATTGAAAGGTGAGCTGAGGAGCTGTGTATAGGACAGCTAAAGTACAACCTGATTAGTGCTAGTTTCTAAGCAAAAACTCTGGAAAACATTGTGTGTGTTTAATGCTATTTACACACGTGAGCACATCACAGGACCTCTTAGGTCTTAGTTTATGTGTGTAAATCACTATGTTTTAAGAAAGAAAGGGAGGGAGAGAGGGAAGGAATAAAGATGGAAGGAAGAGAGAAAGGAAGAGGGAGATAGAGACAGACAGACTGACTGACAGACTGACATACAGTGAGAGTGCACATCCTAGAAATGCATGCTGGGATGGCACGCCATTTTTGAAAGCACAATGAATATCTGCACGATAATTTCAGCCGCACCATATTCAATAACACATCTGGCAGATGTTTACAGAGTGTCAGTGCATCAGACACCATCCTAGAAGGTGTTAGAACAGGTGAGACAGTGCTGACTTAAGATAAGCAGTTTAAAAGGTGTGTGTGTGTGTATGTGTGTGTGTGTGTGTGTGTACTTGCATAAGTTTGTGAGTCTCTGTGTTAGGAAGGAGACAATATTTTATGTAAAGTAGCTGAAGAAGGAAATACGGGAAGAAACCATAGTTATCTGCAGAGACTCCTTGCAAGCATACACCAAAGAACCAGAAGGGCTCCATCAGAGAGAAGGCCCTGCAAAGTCCTTAAAAGGAAACCTCTTGTTCTTATCCACCCCCACCCCCACCCCCACCACTGAAAGATTGCTCAGTCTTTCAGCAAAGAAGTCTAACATTTAAAAGCCAGGCATGACCTAAGTACATATAACTCAGAAGTTGGATACTTCACTATGAACAATCTCAGAGCCCTTCCTTCATGACCTACTAAGCCCAGAGGCCTCTGGTACATTATCAGTACCTGTGGTACATTATCAGTGACTCTGTGAAGCCAAGTCTATCTTCATGAAAATTACAAAACATTAGTTCCAGGGCATTTGGACCAGCATCTTTTCACCAATAGCTATCTGTGCAGAAGCTGTGCTAGGGAGCACCACCAGAGCTTAGCAAGACTCATGGAAGTTACGAGCAATCACAGACATGTTAACAACCACAGCTGCACGAGACCAGACTGCCAGTTTCACTTGACAATGTTCTTATTGAAACAGGAAAAAGCATATTTATTTTATAAAGTCTCCATTGCAAATACACTTATCGTTTTTCTCCACTGGTAAAATGAAAAGAATGAATCCAGTATTTTCTTTGCATTCTGAAGACACGTGATTTCTAGATGGCAAAGGGATTGTAAGATTATTTGAGTTGTTAGCCGAATTATCTACTCTAGCTGAATGTATTTACTTTTGAAAATATGATTATTTTTAAGAAACTGTATCATTTTAATATGTAATGAATTTATGCTCTTTTAATAAATTAATAGGTATTTAATTTGTTCCAGTTAAATTTCTAATGTGGTAAATTTTGACAAAAACACATAATCAGAAGGTTTGATAATTCTGATTATTTTTTATTATTATCTTTTTAAAAATAATTTATTTGTTTTTTATTTTCTGTGTGTTTGTGTTTTTGCCTGTCTGTATATCTGTTTGAGAGTGTCGCATCCCCTAGAACTGGAATTACAGATAGTGATGAGCTATTATGTGAGTACTTGGAACTGAATCTTTGTCCTCTGGAAGAGCAGCCAGCGCTCTTAACCACTGAGCCATCTTTCCAACCCCGATAATTCTGATTACTTTTTGAAAAGAGTGTAAGAGGATCCTGAAACTAAAAAAGTTAAGAAACACTATCACAATAAAATGGCAAAAATAATCCATGAGTAATCTTTTATATGAATATTCACACATGTGCACTTAGACATATTTTTTTAAAAAAGATTTAATAATTTGTATGTGTATTAGTGCTCTGCCTTCACATGTGTATGACTGGTGCCCACAGAAGCCAGAAGACTTCAGCTCCCCTGAACCGATGCTGGTATCTGTGAGCCACCATCTAGGAGCTAGGGATCAATCCTGTGTCCTTGGGAAGGGCAGAAAATGTCCTTGGCAGCTGAGCCCTTTCTTCGGCTTTCCTCAGACACATTTTTTGAAAATTTAACTGAAATTCATGTAGCATTAAAATTAACCATTTTAAAACAAACAATTCAGAGACTGTTAGTCCATGAGTGTTGTTGGACCACCAGCATGCTTTCTAGTTCATGCTTGTTTCTCCAGAAGAGCACCCTGGCAATGATCAGTCTGCATCCTCTCCCTATGAACAGACCTACCTTGAATTTCTCACAAATGCAATCATTCACCGTGTCTCCATTTGTGGCTCACTCCGTCCACGCCATACTGTTTCCACAGTTTCATCACACAGAGGTATGTTCCAAGGCTTCGTTTGGCATGTACTTGGTTTTAATGCTTCCCCTTCTCCTACTCTTGTAACGTTAAACTCCGGATTGCAAAACAGAAAGTCTTTTTGTTAGCAAGTGTGTGCATACAATATGTGTGGGATGCAATGTTTTTGCCAAAGCCTATGTAGGATATTAGCGATCCCAACTTCATATGGTCATTTCGACAGTGTGTGTGTGTGTGTGTGTGTGTGTGTGCGTGCGCGAGCACGTGTGTGTCACTATCAAATCTGTAAAATCTTTATAGACATGGACTATTAGTCACTTTGTGATGTTTCTTAATAAAATACACTCCTGCACACATAGAGAATTTCTGTTTATTTTGGGGTTATTTATTGAGGGAAATGAGCAGTTTGTTATATGGAAATAAATAACTGAAGCATGATTATTTCAGAGTCCAGATCAACCCCTCACTACACACAAGAGCTTCAGCAGTCACCTTCCTACTTCAGCCCTCTAATTTCTCACATTGGAGATGCACATTGCCTCTCTAAGCTTCTCCAAGCATGGTTCCAGCAATCAGGAATTCCCTAAGCACCATTTCTGTGGGGTTTGTGCTTTCCACTGTACTTGCTTACAGTTTAATTGATTCACTCTTATTTATAGGAAAATTGGTTTTTTAAAAAGTACTGTTAATATTAAATGTGGAAAGTTAATGTCACTTGGAAATAGAAAAGAATAAATGACTTCAAGTCGGCCAAGGATCCAGTGTGCCTGCTGTCTTCTTATAGTGTAGAGCACCAGCCTCTTAGATCCAGATGATGGCTGGAGCAATCCTTGTCACAAACTAAAAGCCAAGGCCTTGGTTACTTCTAGAAGCTAGGATTCACCACTTATTCTCTCTCCCTTGGAAAAGCTGATGATGTATTTATAGCTTCGGACACCACACTGCCTGTGGTGCACTTGGCAGAGCTTTGAGATGACACCCAAGTGCCATTTCTAGCTTGTGATTTGTTCTGAACATAAGAGTCCAAATGAATTCAGAAAGTACAAAATTCTCCAAAAGTTAAAGAAAAGAAGATAACACTCCACTCTTATTACCTCTGGAATGCTGTCTGTAGTAAAGGGGTTCATAATACAAGAAGGCACTTGGCACCCGACTTCCCCTCCCTTGGACAGGTTATACAGGTATACAGCTTACTCTATAAATATGTTGATTGTCCATGCTATTTATACTATGGACAGTGGCAAACTTATATTTCTGTCTTTTTGTCTCTGACACACACACACACACACACACACACACACACAGAGTAACCTGTCCAGAGGGCAGATCCAATCTTTTTGCCCTTTAAATGCAAGTCAGCCTTATGATTTGCTTGGACCATGAGATATATAAGAGCTCATCTGTATCAAGCTGAGGTGATGTATGAAAGGTATGTCACATGGTGTGTTCAGTGTTAAATAGCAGCAGCTATCATGGAAGTGAACATGGAATAAATATCAAGGCCAAGGAGTGTGGCTCCTTCTTCCACAAGCATTGGTCTCCATGCTTTTCCAGCCCTGGTCCTCCCCTCTTTTCATTGGCCTTCTCTTTCATCCCGCACACTTGGATAACAGGTCCCACAAAACTGGGAATTAACTGGTCCATTATTGAATAGTTCACTACAATCCAAGGAATCTTGGGTTTATATACAGTTAAAGATATTTATGATACAATCTGTGGAAATTGGTTAAGCCATCTCTCCTGGGTAATTTTGAACCCATACTGAAGAACTCAGAAAAGAAGCAACAACATAGAGAGTCCATGGCTTAGGACTTCAATTTCAGTTCATCTTTATAGTAGGCCTCTGTGCCCTGGCTATAGATCTTACATTAGCCCATTTACAGACAAGGAAAACAAGAGTCAAAGAGGAAAATAACACACCTGACTTATGGTTAAGAACTGATTCTTGTTCCCCAGCCTTCAACCACCAACGATCCCTTTATTTTTCTTTCTTCTGTAGACTCCGTGGACGTTCTCAGAGTTCTTATTTACCACTTAACAGCAGTACTGGATTTGAAATATAAAAACTGATTCTTGTCCCAGGGGAGCACTCACTATGGAGAGTTACACTAAGACCAGCTACTTGCTTTGTGGTTGAAGAAAATTCCAGATAGGGTAAGTGATTTGCTAAGTTTAATCCTCAAGAGAGGAAGGCAATAAGACGCACATCATGTCATTCACTGCTATCTCTACAAAATTCCACCTCAAGACCATGGTACTAGACGCAGGTCTGGTTTGAGATGAAGTCTGGTAGGAGACTACAGAGTTAGGGAGGCAGAATCACCCAGGAGATTCGCTTTCACTTCATGGCAGTACCTTCCCCCAGGCTTCACACTTTGACTTAATAATTATTTCCCAATGGGGGGGGGGGAGATAAGAAGGTTCCATTCTGACACCATGTAGCATAAACAGGATAAATAAATAAATAAATAAATAAATTCTAAAGAGAGTTGACATCCCAAACACACTAAATATAGATGTAAAGTCATTCGCTGGAGTTGGTTTCATACAGGAAGTAATTTTGCTAGAAAGAACACTGAGCTACAGCTTTGTACTTTGCCTCATGGATGAAATAGAGTCAATGCCTTCAGGGTGAGTCTGAGAAACTGAGAAAACTTCACACAGTAAAGGACACTAGGTAAGTTTGTGAGCTAGGTAAGGTCTTTCTCTGAAGAAGGGGTGGGAGGGGGGCAAGGGCACATAGCAAAGACTGAAGAATTCTCATTCTTTCCCTAGGCACGCTCTAGTTCTGACTGCTTGAGGTTTACCAGGATAGTGAAAAGGGATTCAGAGAAGGGAAATGAGATGCCATTAATGTTTCGTAAACATCTACTTATTACATCAAAATGGACTGAACGTCTTAGAGACAGATCAGAAGGTAAAAGCATTTGGGTTCTGAGTTCAGTCATAGGAACTCTTGTGAAAAAAGCCAGATGCTACAGTGTGCATCTGTAATCCCAGCATCCGCCAGTGCGGCAGAGATGAGGGAACTTGCTACAATGACATGAAAGGGAGAATTGACTTCTGGAGTTGTCCTCTGACCCCCACATAACTGTGTAGCATATGTATGCTTCACATACACATCATATATGCACACACTCATAAATGCATACCAATAAATAAATAACATTTTAAATAGTGTCTGAAATGTCAAACGAGATCAACTTCTGTTAAAGAGTGGACAACAAGAGGCCGCAAAGCCTGATGGGTATGAATAAGGACCATGCAGCTAAACTGCTTGAGCTTAAAACATGACTCTGTTCTCTTCTGCCCATAAGAGTAAAGCAAGACCTTTCTCCCTCAGTAACTAAAGAGAGTTATTGTGAAAATAAAATTATTCAGTATATATTAAGGTAATTTACATACTGCTTTTTCATGTGTCAGGATGGATAAGTATTATATAGTATTTTATAAATCAACCCAGGCCCAGGAGTTGCCACACCAAGAAATAATTGTACTTGGCATTTGGTTCCTCCACCCTTACTTTGTTTCTTTCACCCTCCAGTTGTAGGCTCAGGCAATAGGATATAAGAAACAACAGCCCCACGGGCCAGAAGCCTCAGGATGTCTCAGTAAAATTCCTCCTCAGCATCTACCAGTACATCTCTAATAGTCTACCAACACTTGCCCCCAAGGGTCGGACCACTGACTTCCTCTGCTCCCCACCCTGGATTACAATTTTCCAGCAACATACTACTGTCCTTGGAAATGACCCTGCTTATGTGGCCCATAGGTACAGTACCCGGCTAACAATCCAGGAATTATATGTAACAGATTGTAAAGAACTTTCCACACAGTGACTGGAAGTGGGCGAGCACAGCCTGGAGATCTCCATGTCTGAGATCTAAAATGGTGACTGATTTTTGTCAAGATGCCAAACGTTGACATCACTCTGCTCTGGGTTAGTTTTATTTTATTAATAGACCTTGAACTCAGGAATAAGAGTCTGATTATCTACTGATTCTAAATTCGGTGACCTTGAAGTCTTCAATGTTTCCCGGAAGTATATATACAGAAGTCACTAAGAACATCAAAGCACACACCCGTGTACTTTTATTATGTATCAAGCATATATCTGACAATTTTTACATATATGGATTTAATCTTTAAAGGCCTACAAGGAGCACTCTATTGTAAGTATTCTAAGACACAGAGAATGAGAAGGGTTTTCCTAGGTGCTTTTGTTTCATAAATATTCCCCTATTCAAGCAACTTAGCTTCCTAAAGTCAGTAACTTGGTACACAGACTTAGCCTAAAGTTCTTTTTAAGAGTGGTTATGAAAATGGCCTGTATACAACAATTAGCTGGAGAGAGGTGACTCATAACAAAGACAACTGCCCAATAATCTCATGTTTTTTAATCAACATTTTTGTTTTGTGACAAGCTACCCACTGAAATGATCATTAATGCAACAGAAGGTGGTTTTATCCAGTGCACCATCCCTACCCTACCTAGGACAGGTTGACTTCTAGCTATAAACGATGTTGCAGACGACAAAAATCATTCCTACTTACTAACTTTCCTTGATGTGAAGGTGCAATAATGCAGCCTTGTTCCATGAGTATGCCTTGCAGTGCACACTCAGATTGGGAGTGAAATGTAAGTCCCTCCCAGTGGTTTTCAGTACGGCCACTGGGCTTACTTTGACTGATGAAGTTCAAGTGGCAGTGGCAGCGACAGTGGCCATGGGTGTGGCTTCTGAGACATAGCTTTACATTGCTATTTGTGGTAGACTGGGTTCTTTTCAAAGATCCTTACTCAGCTGAAGTCAGGATTCTTGCCATCACTACAGAAGGAGGGAATCTCAGAATGGGTGAATATGAAGCAGAGTTGGTACTTGGAAGGGTGAGGGTTAAACACTGATGCAAACACAGGCATTAGACAGGGGAATTTGGATCAAAGTATGCATGCACGTGTGATTGTGGACTTCTTGAGAGAATTGTGCTAAGTGTTTCTACAATCACTGTATGTGTGGCCTGGGTGGCTGAAGTTATGCCTCAAAGCATTGCTGAGGGAATGCATTTCTCCTTTTTTCCAGTAAATGAGGTTAAAGGATGGTTCTTGGAGGGCACTCTATACAGTTCTGGTGGTAAACCCATGGCTTCCGAAGGGTTGCACAAGGCATTAGACTCGTTTCTACTGTAGATGAAATTTATGGTGTTGTTTGTGAAATCATCCAAAAAATTGCAGGTATACATCTGGAAAAGGAACATGGCCTTACTCAGAGGTGATCACTTGGGCCCTAAAAATAGTTCATTGCTATCTTAACATTTCTATTTGAAATATTGTGAAGAAATACCATCACAGTGAGGTAGTCTCCATGCAAATTTTGTTATAAAATTATTGACTCTTGGCTGACAAGAAAACTTCGGTCATGCTCCAGAATGACAAACTCCTTTCCCTTCCCTTGTTTTCTTACTTTCATTGTCTTTCCAACCTGCCTTGGAAGTGATTCATTCTGATTCTGCACAGAAACTTTCAGAATCATTGCCAGGGCTGGGGATGTAGCCCAGTGGTTGAATGCTTGCTTGGTATCTAGCATGTACAAGGCCCTGGGTTTGATCCCCAGTACAAAACAAAGCAAAAATCTAATTGCTGGATCCTCCCAGCTCTCACCCTTCTGCCACAAGGCCAGCATATTCCAGGGGCTGTTGCTCCTTTAGCCTGCACCTACAGCACAGAAGGTACTTGGCACCTGAGTTGACCTTGAGTAAGGAATGACTAGCACAGGGAATACATCTCTGTCTTGAAAGCTATCAGATACCCAGATTCTGCTGCTGCAGCACAACCCAGTAAAAAGTATGTGAAGCAGTACTTAAATGATTCTAGAAAAGTCCATGTCTGCTGACCATGCTGAAAACTGAAGGAGATAAAAGCTCCTCTGAGCCCTCACAGTTAGAAAAACAGAATTCTATGTTAAAGGAAAAAGAACAGAAAGGCTGAAAGAGCCCACAGGAAATAAAAGTGAACAAAGAACACACCAAAGAAGCAGAGTGACTAAGCAAAAGCCATCTACAAGGAAGGAAGGGCATGAATTATAAAGGAAGCCCTTAAGTAACAGCAGGGCTCAAGGGAACAAGCATCTGCAGTAGAAGGGAGTGAGAGTGGGAACAAGGAAACTGAGAGCAAACAACCATGAAGATGACAAGAACACTGCCCAAGATGCAGCATCAAGAGAACAGAAGCATGGGTTAAAGTAATCGATAGAGGCGGTGAGTAGACAGTTTTAAAACAAAGTTTCACTCAGACACTACTAAAAGCAAGACCCTGAGAGCTGCTGGGAACTTCACTGGGCTCCTGAACTAAGGAAGCCAGTCCCTTCAGTTCCTCTCTCCACTCTCACCTGAAAAGCCCACAGCTTTCTCTCCTCTCCTGCTGCTAGGTACTGCGAAGCCCCAAATCCGTGTGCTTTGTATCCCAAAACTATGGGACATGAACTAATTTTAACTCATATGAGAAAACAGATGAGTGCAGGGCTTGCCTTGTTGGTGATTAGAACCAAAGACTGTCTGTGTGGCAGCACTGCTGGGTCTCTATCCTCCCAAACCAAGTACACTCTGACTGGAAACAGGAGAGCTGCGGGGTTTATCCCTTGGCTTACATTTCACACTCTAGAAGATCCCGAAGGCCTTGGGCCTCTCAGAGGCAGTGTGACTGCAGCAAGGCCACGCCTACCAGACATAGTTCCATTTCTCTTTGGCCACTATCTCCTAGCTGTGCAGACCTCCGTCTCTAATTATCCTTTAAAGGGGACAGGAGTGGTGACTCCCACTTCCTGGTCAATCCATGACCCGGAATTCACATCGTGACTTTGGGCTGACAGCATCAACATCTCCTGAGAGCATGCTGGAAGCACAGACACTCGGGCCCCCAATCTGTAGTCACTAAGTCTGTGTTCTCCAAGGACATTCTTTCCTGAAGAGTATCGTGTCCATGTGTTTTGTTGAATGGAAATGTAAGCTAAGAATCTTGGCACAGTGTTCTAGAAAGTTAACAACATTTACTAGCCTTGTGCAGAGAGTGTGCTATACTGATATCTCTCAGCCTCAGTTTCCTCCTATATAGAGTGGGACTAATAATACCTAAGTATTGTGGTTACAATAGAATGTTCACCAGAGCATGATGGATGCCAGGACTGGCAGAAGGACATTTTAGAGGTACTCTGGGCAGAAGCAGAGATGCAAGAGATTCTGGACATGCAAGACATGGATTTAATTTGATTGATCCTGTCTGTCTCTCAATGCTTTATGCTTTGTGGATTTTTCTATAAAACCAAACTATATTTAGAAAAGAGTTGTCCAGCTAGGAGTTTTTACATACAGCACACAATACTTTTCCAGAACTGTCTGCCCCATGCCATGCCCATATTTATGTGCATGATTTAGCACCTACACTGCACAGCTTCTCAAGTCTGGATTCTCTTCCTGGTAAACATTTAGAAGAGGAAGAGTTGTCTCAAGTAAATTTCCATGGAATAGGCAAAGCCATCTTAACATAGTGTTTGGACTTACACAGTGTGTACAGGCCATTCAATTAAACCATGGAATCTCCAGGAGAAAAATCAGGATTTAGGACAAGTTTTTAAGACAAGAAGCCTACAATGTTTACCCATACAAAATGTGAAGCCCAGATTAATCCTGAACCTGACTTCCCTAAACTAAAACTACTCATAAAAAAAAAAAAAAAAAAAAAAGCCTGTTGTAGAGGATAGTTAAAATTGAGAAAAAGAGAGTGAGCTAGGGAGAGAAAGGAAGGGAGAATTTGACAAGATCACACACCTTTCCTGCAGCACGGAAAGAGCTTTTATTGTAGGCAATTAAACGTCTTTCCCACATAGAGCTCTCAATTAGATGAACAGAACTGGCATCTATATTGTCCCATGACAGGTGTATCAGATTTCTCCACAGCCCCTGTCTCTCGGGTACCCCTTCCCAATTTTGGTGACATTTGGTCTCCAGATCCTGTGGTACTCAGCGTGCTTCTTCCAATGACACATTCATTAATCTCACACTTTGTTATTGTACATCAGAGTCCACCACGCAAACCTCCAGAGCTCAGTATGTTCATTCCTCTGTGAGGATTCCCTGTCACCTGGTCTCCTCCTGGAAAAGTGCCCTGTAGTTTAATTCCACCATTCTTTAAAAATATTTTACATTTATTTATGTTGATTTTATGAGTCTGAAAGTTTTCCCTTCATGTATATGTGTGAACCATGCACATGCCTGGTACCTGGTGCCTGTGAAGGTCAGAATAGGGCACTAGATCCCTAACACTGGAGTTATGGATGGTTGTGAACTACCTTGTAGGTATCCGAAGCTGAATCTGGGTCCTCCGCAAGAGCAACGAGAGCTCTTAACCGCTGAGCCAGCGCTTCAGCAACCATTTTTGTTCTCTTTTATGCAGATGAGTCCAAGCTGCCAAACTCTCACCCGAACCTTCAGACCATCTTTTGATACAATGGACCAACTTTTTGGCCCCACAGATGCTGGGAAATCAGGAAAGACATCCTTCACATAGCTCTCCTACTAATGTCCTTGTTAAGGTTGTGTGTCCTTGGCCGAGGCTGTACTTCATCTCTCTGATCTCATTCTCGTCTGTGATACAGATATTAATAGCAATAATCAAGTGAATACTATGTTCTGAATTACTAGCAATAACAGTGTCCTTCAATATTTTTAAGGGAATTGATTTTGGAACCCTGAGGCTACCAAAGGCCGTAGATGCTCAAGTCTTCTGTGTAATGAGAGAAAAACTCCTAAGACCACAACCATCCTGAGAGACCTTTGACGTTGAAGAGTGACTAGGGAAAGGGATGTCATATTCTTCAGTAGTGTAATCAATCAAAATTTGCCCATGCTCCAGTAACTAAGACCCACCCATACAACCCCCTTTAAATTCAGTAGATCCAATACACATGGAAGCAGGAGTAAGACTTGTTGAGAAGAAAGGCTTCAGTGCTTCAGTGCATAAAGGAGTGAGGAAGAGGCAGCATAGTAGGGGATGAAAAGAATGGAAATTTAGTATATACACATATGAAACTCTCATCATGGAAAATAAATAAATAAATAAACACCATCTCAGTTTCAGAGCTATGGAAATGTGAAAAATGTGTATCGGAATTAATTGTACATAGGCTAAAAATAAAGAGCTTCCACAGTGAAAAATTAGTGGAATCTATCTACACAAAGTACCTGGTGAGTGTCTGAGAGAAAGGAACACACCCATCTCCTCTGGAAAGAACGAAAGGCAAGAAGGTAACACATTCTGTTTGACACAGTTCGAGCAAAGCTGAGCCTAAGGCTTCGATTGCTGTCCTTCTGTCTCTCACTTTTGGGTTTTTGTCTCTGTGGAATGCGTTCTTGGGGACTTTCTGCAATATGATTCATTTTATTCTCCCATCCACCAAAATATGTCTGAGTCTTTATAGGAAAGTCCTAAACTTACAACCCCTTCTGTTTTCAGGGAATTAACTTTATCCGACACTACTTAAGAGCCTTCCTTATGCTCTAGAGATTACGAAGAGCACAAAGATGCTAGAAATTTCTTTACAAGGCCATGGCTTCAGGATCTTCTTGTATGTTTGCCTCTAAGTAAACTCAGAAACAGTACCATTGGAAATGTATAAATTTAGAGATGTCTGATAAGCTCCAACTGGCCAGAAGAAATGGCAACAGATCAAAGGCCTCCTTCTACAATATGCTCAGAACTTCCTGAAAATGTAGTTTAAATACCAGCATAGGAAGGCCTTCTTTGTAGGAATAAGTTTTGACAGGGATGCCATGTTTGGTCAGAGGCACATTTTATAATGACATTATTCTATAAAAATAAGAGACACATTTTTCCTCCAATGGGCTTAAACAGACCTAATAGTTTGGAAAGACAATAAATCTTTCAAAATGTTTTAAAAGCCATTTCTTGGATGGTATTTTGATCTACATCCACCACAAGGAGTTTGTGTTCTGAGCTTTCCTGAAGATTAAATCCAAGAGTAATGAATGACATTTCGGGCCACCATCGGAGGGTATCAATGAAGAGGTCAACATAGTCAATTTTAGAACCACATCAATTTCTTTGCTTTATGCATGGCTTTATTTTATTTATTTGTACATGTATGAAGGAGTGTGTGTGATGTGTATGCACATGCATGTGTTCAGATATGCATATACGTGTGCGTGTGCAGAGGTCAGAGAAGTTCATGTGCCCTGTTCTATTACTCTCCATCTTATCCCCTTGAAATAAGGTCACTCAATCAAACTGTGCCTGGGTTGGCAGCCAGCAAACCCCAGCAATTCCCCTGTCTCCACCCCCACAGCCATGGGTTACAGGCAGACACATGACTACACCTGCATTTTTACATGGGTGCTGGGAATTTGAACTCATGCATCTGCAGCAAGTGCTTCTGTTTACTGGGCCATCCTCTCAACCCGTGTGACCTTCTGTTATAATCTTACAAAGGAGTTTCTTAACAAAATAACTAAAGAATATTTTTACTTCTTATCATTTTCTTTTTTAAATTATTTTTATTTTATGGTCATTGTTATTCTGCCTGCACGTATGTCTGTGTGAGGGTGTCGAATCCTCTGGAATTGGAATTTCAGACAGTTGTGAGCTAGAATGTGGGTGCTGGGTATTGAACCCAGGTCCTTTGGCTAAGAACAGCCTGTGTTCTTAACCATTGGCCATCTTACCATATCAGTGACCTTTAGATGTTGCTTACAGCCTTCCTTGCAATTTGTCTACAGTTTGAAGAGTTGTTTTGTTTTTTTTTTTAAAGGCAAGTTCAAAGATAAATACTCAAAGTAAATATTCAAAAGATAAAATCAGAGCTTAGGCTTGTATGAGTTCAATAAAAACCAGTTGAAACGCTCTGCTCCCCTTTTCTCTAAAGGAGTCTACCCACCAACAAGGAAATGGTTTTGATAGTCTTTCTCTAGTAGCCAAGAGGGATAGATGTTTCTGCAGGTGGGGTAGGAAGTGTATTGGCCATTCCTATCTACCTTGCTAAGAGCCAGGAGAGAGACTAAAATTCAGAGGATAGAGAATTGAGAGACTGAGGTGGCACTTGGTTAGAAAAGGGCTAACCCTAGCAACCGTCAGACCCTGAGCTGGACCTCCAGCACAGAAGACAAAATTCAGTAGAGAATGATGTTCAGAGAGTAACTTGTCCCCTAGCCTCTGAAGAGAGGGCCCAGGGGACTGCCATCCTGGGAGCAACCAGGCATGTGTTCTGTCCTCTTGGACATGGGCTATAAGCAGCTGAATTGACCATCTGCCTTTCTGTGCCCTTAGAGCCAGGCACTGATCTGGCCAAATGACTGTGTCTGTGAAAACATGCCTGAAGAAGGCAGAGAAGTGTATGGTTTGGAAGGGTTTCTATTTCTGTCCTTTGTTGGGGAAGAGGCAGAAAGCCCAACGTGTACATTTCTTTATATGCAAAGGTCATTCATTAATTTATATAGGAAATGTTTTTGTAGGAAAATGTATCTGGGCTTTATTAAATGAATGGGCTTCTTTTTTAAAAAGGCGGGTCCTTGTAAGTCTTGATTTTTCAACTAAGGCAAAAAGTGATTTTTAAATAGGGTTCCTTCATAAAACCTTCCCAAACACTTGACAGACTGGCGAGAGTCTGCCCTGCATCCTTCTAAGGCTTTGCCTGAAGGCTGTTTCATGCACACAGTCTTGGATATGTTCTCCTGGAGTCCAGAACCAAGTGAATTATTTCTTCAAGATGGGAGTTGTGGTGAATACTCACATCTCAGACATGCCAAGGACTCATGCCTCCCCCACAGCTCATATTTCTAGCACCATTATCCTCCACACTGACTCATGATCACTTGTGATAAACACATTTCTCACACCTATCTGCTTGACTCAAGAACATGGTCTCCTACTCCAGAGGCCTCACCAGGCAGCAAAAGCTCACCCTCCATGCGACTGTTTCTTCTTTTTTTCTAACTTAGTCCTCTTAATGAGAATTATTTTTCTGAAATTGCTTACACACTGTAACTTCCCTCTTAAACAGGACACTAAGATTATATATCTTTCCCCCTTGGTTATTATTATTACTATAATGTACGTATGGATGGATGGATGGATGTGACATCAGCGTTGGTATGTCACCCACTGGTTAGACTCATCAGGAGGCCTATTTACCCCACACCAAATGCAATGGCATACACTAGAGGCCTAGGTTTACTTCTTTAAGATCCTGTTTGATTGACTGGCTTTTGTTTGTACAGTTTTTCCATCAGAACTGAGCAGCAATTTCTATCATCTACTATGGAGAAAAGCAACCTCATAAGTATTATGGCAAAGAGCTTATTAAAGTGCCAGTGCGCGTGATGGTAGCTGACTGATGTGTGTCCTTACCAAACCCTGGCACTGCCCTGAGCAATCTCTGGGTGTCTTCTCATAGACAGAGGACAGAACTTGCAGGATTCTCCTGTGAAAAATTTAACAGTGGGTGTGATGGTTAGTTTGAATTTTCAACTTGACACAGTTTAGAATTACCCAGAAAAAGGGCCTCAGTGAGGAATTGTCTACATCAGGTTGGCCTGTGCACAAGTGTATTCGTGATTATCTTGATCATATTAATTAAAGTGGAAAGACCCAACCAATGTGGGGGGTACCATTTCCTGGGCTCTTTATGAGAGTGGGGAACTTGAGCTGGGCACTGGCATGCATGAATGCAGTAATTCATCATTTTCTGCTCCTGACTATGAATGTCATGTGACTTAACTGCATCAAGTTCCTGCCGCCTTGACTTCCCTATGGTGATGGACTATAACCTGGAACTGTGAGCCAAACAAACCCTTCTCCCTTAAGTTGACTTTGTCAGTGTATTTTATCACAGCAACAGAAAATGAAACTGTGATAGTCCCCAGTGTGTTTCATGAAGGAAAGATACATCAGCTGAATTCCCCAATGCTGGGCAGATGTTGGCTGACACAAACCGTCAGAGAATTGAGCTTAGATTGTGGAATTCTTGTCCTGTACTGGGTTTCGGATTTTCTTCTAAGTTGCATCACTGTGCACACATCACTTCCCCTGAATCTTTTTGTCTCTCTCTTTTCTCTTTCCTCCCTTCTGCTTCCTGCTGTTGTTTGTTCTCTCCTTTGCTTTCCTCTGCATGCTGAGCACAGCCATTAGTCCTCCATGGCACCACCACAGGAGCATGCTGAAAAGCCATGGCAGAATGGGAACAGACAGTAGCAGCACCACAACTCTCCCTTACAGCTGTGTCCACTGCTGTCACAGCTCCTTACAGGCAGCCAATCAAAGTAACTGCAACGTGCTCCCCAGGACAGTCAAAACCCCAAGACACTCTGCCTAACTGAATAGTGTGCCCATGACCTTGGCACTTACATTTTGTTTCCCATTTAAGCCTCTTATGATTCATTTTTACTATTTTTACCTACACTAGTTCCAGTTATACTGAAAACTAGCCACACACTCTAGTCTCCAAAAAGCTAGCCAGTTACTTCTTTTCCTTCAGGCACACAGTGAAGACCAACTTCACAGCTTATTGAACAGTCTGGTGCTGTATAATGTTGCTTGATTGTTCAATTGTCCAAGGCTTTTAATATAAAACACATAGCACAGAGATGTAACCTTTTCTATTTCCAGGCCATTATAGTGTTAAACAAAGCAAGTCCCTCTTAGAGCTACAACAGATGTTCTGGTTGAAATAAAGTGAGATAAGAATTGTCCCCATTTCTGTGACAGTGAACAGGTTGTCTGTGACACAGAACAGGGTTTCTCTGTGACAGTGAACAGGCTTTCTTGTCCACTAGTGGCTCTTGCCACCTTTCTAGTACCATGGATGGAGACCATGGCTTCATTTTGACATGTGCCCACTTGCTGCATGTTTCAAAAGCGGATTCTCTTCTTGTTCTCACTTTCCAAATAAGAAAACCAAGACTCAGGAAGGCAAAGTACTCAAGATGGTGTGGCTATTAGCTGGCCATGTCAGAGTCAAGATCTGCAATTAGGCATCTGGCTACAGAACCCACACACACAGCCACAATGCTGCACTTAGGGCCAAGAAATGTGGAGCAGAAGGCTGCCCAAGAAACTTTCAAATCCAGGACTCATGAACCAGGAAAATCTAAGTTCTTATTTAGAGTAAGTAGTAACTCCCATGGTTGTCTCACACTTACAGTTCAAGGTCTCAGATGCACAATTGTGTACCCCTTGGTGTCCTTAGGGAGGTCAGCAGCCTCTGAGGATAAGAACACAAGCTTTTGATTGTGTCCATAACTATTTCAGCTACTGGTTTGAAGGGCTCTTCCAAGCTATCTTTTACTAAAAAATCTAGTTCTCAGATGTATACAAGTGGATCCTAGATAAACATAATTTATTGATAAAATTCATTCAAAACCAGATATGTCAGTATGAAGTATACTTATGTATTCTTGCCAGCAGTCAAAAGAATAAACCAAATCATAATAAAGATACCTCTTATTTTAAAAGGAGTAAAAAAAATAAAAACTACAAATAAAATTTTATTTCTAAAATAGTAAGCTTTAAATATCATTGTGTTTGGCTCCAAAACATACAATATTACATATACAAAAATATATGTGCACATGAATACAAAAATGTATAGATTTTTCCACTATAAGGTCATCAGCATCCCTGGGAAATTCAGGTCATAGCCTGAAAGTACCATGAAGTGGATGAGCACTGTGATGCTCTGCTACAGTCCCAGTGACTGGACAAGAACTCTGATTCAGAACTTTGCAGGAATTTGTTCCATGTATGAAGTGTACAGTGCTTAGTCTGGATGCCTCTGACCCACCCAAAAAGATATGGTACCCTTGCTCTTACTCTCTGGGATGCTGAAAGTCTTCCCAGCCAATCTCTCTCATGATATTGATAATAGTACACATGCAGAGAACAGGCTGGACCAGCTGAGATTGGGGCATCTAACTATTACTTTTTAAACCACACTAAGGAAGTCTGGATCCAACAATTCCATTGTTCATTCACTTACTAGTTGTGGGTCCACGAAGATTTGCCTTATAGATTTCTCCTCTGCCTCCCTCTCCCCATGTTTTGGTTCTGTCAATATTTGCATATCCCAAGCACCCAGGGATAACAGCTAGCATTGTAATGACATTCTGTGTTACTATGTGCAAAGCATTGCTTAGCTCCCAACCTTCTTGCCAATGAACCCAGCATGTTGCAAACTGTTAACCGGTCCTGCTCCAGATTTAGACCTGAGAGCATGTAACTTTGGCCATCCACCTCTTCGTTTTCATTTAGCCACTGCATTCTGACATGCCTTGACTAGGACTCTTGATTTGTGCCTTCATTCATTCTAAAAAGACATGTACAAGCATTGAGCACCATACCAGGTTCCAGAAATACAATGGTAAGCAAAAATCACGTGGAGACCCCACTCCCTACTTTTAGCATCCTGGCATTAATCAAGCATGCCCACTATAATGACAAACTGAGATACGAGATTTGAAAGCATACTTTTAAAAACCTGTGTATAGTCAAGAAGTGATCAGGGTAGGAAGGGAGGATTTCCTTTCTTCAGCTCATTTGAAGAAGTGGCAGCTGCTATTTAAGCCCAAGGTAAAGGCAGAGGAGCCAGAAGAGGGTAATAACATTGCTGAGCTAAGAATGTTAATTCATACTCTAAGAGCAATGGAAAGTAACCACAAGGTTTTGAGATGGAGAAATTGGTTGAGAGGCCAAAGCAATGCTCAAGGTTTTAAGTGAGGAGAGGTGGAGGGTGGATAGAAGATGCTTTCAGCTCTGAGTGCCAGATCCATTTGAAGCTTCTTGGCAGCCAGCAGCATGAGAGCTATTGTAGAATCCCCATGTGCTGGTCATTACAGTCAAGGGAGAAGGAGAGGCTGTTTCCAGATGGAGAAACTGGATGATTGACAGTGTCCTTCATTATCATAATGTCCTATAGAAGAAGAGCTGCTTGAGGGTGAGTGGAGGGAGGAGTCATTGCTCTAAGCTCCGTTCTAAGAGCCATAGGCATCTCATTTCGACTACACAATGAACACACAAAGTAAATACTGTTATATATTTCTCAGCTTTAAAACTACCTAGGTTTAAAGTTTGCCTCTGTAGGTCTAACTTTTCAGGGCAGTATAGGGCTCCATTAGCCTCACTAAGTCTCTCAGGAAAAATACTCCCCCTCTCTGGAGACCAAAACACAAAGCCCAAACAAAGGATCTGGGGTGATGCCAGAGACTATGAATAGGCTATTTTGGTACCTCAGATAGGGGAGCCACATGGCTGTGCAGATTGTGTACTGCACGAACCCAGAGGTGCTATGTATGTCAAGGTTCACATGAATGCAGCCTCTTTCCTAACCAGTCCAGCCTCTTCTCAGTTCTATCCAAAAGGTTACAAACTCTGTGACTCTCTAGTCAGCCCAGGGCCAAGAAGAGTCAATGACCAAAGCCATGTCGTATACACTCTTTGCCTATGGGCTCTCTCCTCTTTTACAGTGTTCGTTCAGCCCCACTATCCCACTCGCTGGAGATGGAACCCTGGAGAAGGGGTTCACTTCACTAAGACACCATGCCTTGCAAGAGTGCCCCAGATTTATGCACCAAACTCAAAATAACAGCAATATCCACTCAAATAAACAGTGCTTAGCAGACTACACCAAACCTGGCAGGTTTTTTTAGGCGACATAAAATATCCCCCAAACCACAGACTGAAAAGCACCCTGTGCATTGATCACATGTCCTCCAAGAGCAGAGCTGCTGCGTAGATGGCAATGAGCATCTCTTTTCTTTGAGACAGACCACTGCACTCTGACATCCGGTTACCTGGAAAAGGTCTGATCTAATTGTTTTTCAAAGATCCTGAGGTTAAAGCAATTCTTGGCTGCTGGTCTGGATTATTCCACAGTGAGAAACAGAGATGACTTTTTACCTAGCTGAGGGCTCATTCTCACCGGTCCACAAGCAGATGATACTGTACTCATAGAATTGACTTAGAAGCCAGAATTTCCTGTTCTTAAATGCTCCGAGCAAAAAGCAGTGAGTGACTCAAGTCAGGAATGGTAGGGTGTGACTGTAATCCCAGAGATTTCGAGGCAAAGTTTCAAAAACTCAAGGCTATGCTGGGCTACAAGAGACCCTACCTCAAAAAATCACATGGAAGTGATTTCTGGATACCTGCCTGGCTTGTAGTGTGGTGGGAGTCAATCCTGTGGCCCCAGATCAGAATACTTTCAGCTCCCATATGAATGGGTTCTGTAACTTCTCCATTATTGCTTCCCCTTACCACTGTGGTCCTTTGCCAGATGCTTTTTAAAAATTCCTTCTCAAGGTTCTGAGAAATGACTCAGTGGGTAAAGTGGGTAAAGGGTAATAAACCTCAGTTTCAGCTCTGGGACCCACATAGGGAAAGGAGAGGACTAACCCCTACAAATTGTCCTCTGACCTCCACTCACATATGCGCACACACATAACACACACACACACACACACACACACACACACACACACACGATAAAGAATTAAAATCTTTTTGTGGACATGCATCTTTTTCCAGTGTAGGAAATCGGGATAAATATGTTGCTTCAAATTGCCCATGAAATGGTTGTTCCACAGAGCTTCTTTCCAAGACAATTGATCAAGAAGAGTTTAAACTGAATTTTCATCCCAATGTTACATATCCCTGAATATAAACTAACATTCAGCCCACACTGCATTTTTCTCCTCTAGAAGTCTGTGTATCGACAGAGTCCCACTGCAGACATGAGTGCCTCAGCTGTCACTGCTGATGTGGCAGATGTGCCCCCTGGACTGCAGGCATGACTCTCTACTTTCTCTTTACAAAAAAGCATTCCCAAGATATTGATGTGTCCTGGTTTTCCAGAAGCAGCAGATGACCCTCCAAGGCTGACTCATGACCCTGTGTGGGCAGCAGTAATCTCCACCCCCAGCAGCTGTGTGAATTGCTTCAGCTGGTGGTATCTGGATGTAAAGGAGGCTCAGCAACTGGTCTACCCAATGTGGGTACACTGGCTTCTTGCCAGCCACACTCCATGGCTCTCTATTCACACACAGTTTAGCTATCCCTCTTATATGTCTTTCCCCAAAGTTCATAGTAACTTGAAGTTTACTTCCATGAATTAGTTCTTGACCTGAACACTTTTCTGGGGGAATTCTGTGAACCTGGGGAACATTTCCCAAATCACAAGCAGGGATCCGTTCTTCCTTACCTTTCTTCTTCAACCTCTCTTACGTAGGAATAGAGTGTGTAAGGAAGACATAGCCACAAAAATGGTTAACAGAACAAAAAGCAAGGTGAAGCCTGAAAGGATGATTTGAATTGCAGGATTTGGTTTCTGCCTCTGCTCCAACTCTGCATGGACAGGTGGAAAAAGAACCAGGGGATGCTGGCAAAGAGAAGAGCAATGTCATCTCCCTTCCATTTCAATAGGCAGCATTGGGGATCCAGAGCATAGCTGCATTCTCATGGGCATTTGGAAGCCATGTCCACTCAACAGTAGCACCCTTTGGCTGTGGTTGCCCTTGGCTTGCTCCTAGCTCTCAACCTCCTACTGGGCTCTTCTTCTTCTATTTTAATCCAGGACCCGTCCTAGAATAAAGACCATCTCCTTATTAATGACAAACAACAAATGGTCTTAATAGCGGAAAGGAGGCAAATGTCTCCAAAGTGTCTTGTTTGTTGGTTTGTTTTAAAGCTGGGATGGGACTGAGGCCTTGCATGAGCTATCTCCTTTGAAATCCTGTCTCACCAAGGTTTACAGGCTGTCTTGAACTCATTCTGTAGCCCTGGCAGTCTGCACACTTGTGATTCTCCTGCTTCCGTGTCTCTAGTTGCTGGGATTGCAGGCCTGACCAGGCTCAGAACTCCCAAGTTTTGGTTCTTGGAGAGTATAACCACGGCTCATAGCAACTCAATCTCACAGACTAAAGTCCTCACTGTCTCTGACAATAGCCAGCCCATGTTTAGCCTCAAAAGGAACCTCAACTATTTTAAACCATTCAAAGATGCAGCTACAATATATCAAAATAAATAACAAAACAGGAGGCCAATCTGGCAGTCAGACAGTTTGAAGTATCATATAGATCAATCTACATTAACTTCAAACAGAAAACAGCTTGTCCACAATTCTATTCTAATTACGGGTCTAACAAAAGCTAACAAACATCAGAACAGTGCATTTCTTTTCCTTAAAATGCTCCTCAGAGCATCCTCAGAGCACGGCATTTCGGGAAACCTACTTTTTACTATGAATAAACTTCTCCTAAACAAAAGGCATGATTACAGACATATTTCTCCAAGGAAAACATCACCTGGAGCGGTGGTTCTTCTCCTAACGCTGCTGCCCTTTAATACAGTTCCTCATGTTGTGGTGGCCCTCAAAAATAAAATTATTTCCGTTACTACTTCATACTTGCAATTTTGCTTCTGATATAAATTGTAATATAGATATCTGATATGCAGGATATCTGATATGCAACCCCTCAAAAGAGTCTCTATCCACAGGTTGAGAACAACTGATATAAAGTAACGCATTGCTTTTTCTTGAATATTGTATATTAAGCATGAATTTTATCACTGGAAATATTTGTTAGGAGAAATGTGTGATGGCCAAAAGTGACCACATACATTTGAGGTAGCTGAGTGAGAAAGGTTAATTGTGATTTTTAGCCAGAAGCCTATTCTAAGAAAAGACCAATTTAGCTATAATTGTTCTTCTGGCTAATGCAGGAAGCTGGTAACAATTTCAAACAACCTCCTTTTTCCAGTTTTCTTTTTTTTTTTTTTTAAATGATGTAGAGCAATTGCTCGTCTAATGAAGGGACTCAGTAAATAAATTAGACATCACTTTCAGCTGATGATTCTGAAAGAGAATTTCCATGCCAGGAATTGTTCAGAAATGAGACTCACAGCGGACCACACAATCTGAACATTACTGTTAGAAACCAAGACAAAACATGTGGTGGACACAGCCTCTGCATTCACAGTTGGTCACTATCCACTGACACACAGGCATCTATCTCAAGCTGCCAAGATGGATTTTAGGCTTCCAACATCTTTCTTCCTAGAAAAGATGTTCTCATCTATTCCTAGGTGAGCCGTGGGTGCTTATTTCAGTAAAGAAAGACGCAAGGCAGTTACTGAGTTTCTGCAGTAAATAGCTTTCTTTTCTTTTTTCCAATGTATTTTAGGAGTCAAAGTCAAAAACTTCTAAGGAGTCAAAACCCGATCAGACATTTTCTCAAATCTAAAACTAATTCTCTCAAACACCGCTGGTTGCCAGGCTGGAGGTAGGGGTGGACTAAAGGTAGGGAACAAAGTATCAGCTGGAATCAACTTTCATGCCCCCCTTTCTAAAAAGAGCGAGGAAAAGAAAGAAAAGATATCTACACTTGATTCTCTAAAGCCGCACTTCTAGCTTCACCATGAGCCTGGCCCTCCCTGCCCTTTTTGTGTGGGGTGACATCCTGCCTTATGTTGGAGGTGCCACCTCAGCAGATGTTCATAGCTGCTTCAGTGAAGGTTTAAAGGTTCCAGGCATCATACATTATGCATTTTCTCTCATGCCAAACCCATAAAGGTACTTTTAGCCCTCACAAAAGATACACTTTCTAAATGAGCCTAGCTTTTGGTTTTTAAGTGCCAAGACTGAAACATTTCCTTTATGATTATCATTATTATTATTTTCATGCTAGAGAAAAGTGCATCTCCTGTTCAGAATGGGTGGCAAGTGCGTCAACACTCTAAAATTACAATTTATTGTTTACATTTTCAGACAGTAAACAAACAAGACCATCATGCAGGGCTTTTCCCTCAGCCCCATCAACCCCAGAGGCTGAGGCTACCCCCTTCAGCCTCTGCCCCAGGGTGTGGAAGGGAGAGCAGTCAGGATACCCTGGAATGCCTCTTAAGTTCTGCTCTGTACAGGCTCTGAGGTTTGCCACCCTGAGCCGAGCAAGCGTCCTGGCCCTCACAAGGGCTTTGCCACTCCCAGCCTTAGTACTGTCCCAGGGCTGCCTTCTTCCATTTCACACCTACAGGTCTTGCATCTGGGGAAGGCTGGACTTTTTTTCCTCCCAAAGGATCACTAACCTTCTTTACCCACTGTCCTTCGAAAGCAAACTCTCTCAGGACTGAGGCTCAGGAGACCAGTCACGTCAGTTCAGACAGGCCTCACCACCCCACCTCTGCACCTTGCCTGACTGCGGAGGAAGATCGCTGATACTAGAGTTGCAGAGGTTCTTTGCTGGCATGGTTTGCACACACAGACAAGTAATCCGCAAAGTTGTTTTCATCCTCCTCATCCTCCTCTGCTGCATTCCCTTTCCTCCCGGACTCCAGCGCTCGGGAGCACACACACACACACACACACACACACACACACACACACACCCCTGCAGTTTCAATTTACCAGTTTGGATTTGGCGCGTTGCAAAAATTCTTCCATGTCTCTGCTAGGGACTGGGACCAGGGGTCCGGATGGAGAGCGCCGAAAGAGGCGAGCTACGGGGACTTGAGCGGGATCTTCAGAAAGTGGTCGCTCGGCGCAGAGACCAGCCGCTCCCTAGGCGGGCCGGCCGGGACTGAGCCCTTCTTGCTTCCTCTGGGCCGCTTGCCCAGCCCACACCCCGCGGCAGCTCCAGCTCCGACTCTGTCCTAATAAGGAAAGTGGGTGTGCCGCCCGGGAGCCCAGGGACCGCCACCCGCCTGCCCGCACGCGCCTCGGGGGTACTGACGCGGGGCAGCTGGTGGGGGTGGCGAGGGGCTCCTTGGCCAATCGCAGAGCCCCGCGGTGGCCTCCTGACGCGGTGCGCTGAAAGATGCTGCAACCATGGACAGCGCCCAGAAGTACATGCCAAGTGCCAGGGGCTGCTGCAGAGTGACACCGCTGCAGGCCTCAAGGCGGCCAGCAGCCAGCAAAGAAAGGTGGGAAGAGGGGCACAGGCCCCAAGAGGAGGCCTTATTCTCCTCGGCCAGCTCCTCTCTGGCTGGCTGGCACTGTACTGAGAGCCCCAGTGGTCACTTAATGAGCTGGTCTGTTGCCCTGGCTCAGGATGCACTCAGGGAGATTGGCTGGAGTTGGGAGGGAGGAATAGACGGAGAGAGGGCAATATTGCTGAGCTAAAAGCATGCGACCTTGATGGCTATTAACCAGAAGAGCTGGCTGGGAGGTTGTGTAGACTGCAACTTTTCTCCCTACCCTCCAAGCATACCCATGTAGCAACTGGCATCCGCAGCTCAGTACAAAGTGGATTAGATGCCTTTGCATAGGCCCTGAGGCTAACGGATAGCTATGTTCTTATGCAGCCTCTATCTACTCTGGATATGTATGTTCAGGCAAAGCTGGGCAGCACAAGCTGACAGTTTCACAGGCCAACATCATGAGCATCACTGACTGAGCTGATTAGAGATGGACTCTTGGCCCCCACCCACTAAACACATGTCAGTTTCTACAACATTCTCAGATATGTCTATACACTCATATTTAAGAAACACCACAATACACATCTACATTTGCAGCTCTGAGCTTATTCTATACCAGGGAGGTTTGTGAATATTTGTTACTCTTACTTAGGTCTCCAGCCTCCTGTATTCACAGAGTGTTTGCACACTGACTGTGAGAGCCCCATTGCCTTCTCCTTAGCCCATGGTGCCTAACTTAACACGTCATGCCCCAGCACAGGGGTGTTCTCTAGCCTGCCAATAGTCACAATATACTAATCCGAGGCTTCAAAAAACCCTGAGAGCAGGGTCCTGTCTCATCCAACTAACTCAGCATCATATGATGTGAGGCCACAGAATCAGCCTGGTGTCCGTGTGCTGCCCATGAAGTGCAGGCATGAGGCTCCAATGTCTAAGGAACTCCATCATGTGTTTAAATCACTGACAAGATAATGAAATAGATTTCTGGGTCACACCCACAATTTCAAATCTGCTTATGTGTGCTTGGGGCTGTGTAGATCTACCGGTCTCCCAAAGTTTGCACAAGTTTAGGATCCAGGGGCCATGCTTTGAGAACAAATGTTCACAACGCCTCCCTGACATTCATTCATGGATGGAATCACTGTACTTTCTGCATTTTCTGTTAGCAACTTGGGTTTTCTAGTGTGCTATAAATTGCTTGACTGTGTGTTTATATCCTCCCACAAGCTGTGAGCTCCACAGAAACCTCACCTACCTCATTCATAGCTGGGTCTCTAACTCAACATGTGTTGTATGTCTATAGATTCTCAGCTAAACATATGTTAATGGATAAATGTGTGTATGGGAAGAGTGGTTGTGTGTGTGTGTGTGTGTGTGTGTGTGCGTTACCCTTTCTAACTCTGTGTCTCTGTTACTTTCTCACTCCTTGTATGCACTTGTACGTTTCCTAATCAAATCATTTTTCACTCAGAAAACCCTAAACAGAAGAAACCTCAGAGTTTCTGATGCAGTAAGAGGGGAGCGATGGGACCATAAAGCTTCAGGGTGAGTTCAGGTGATGAGCCGTGTGGAAGCTGCAGATCCTATCTGCTTTCTCTGCTGATTTAAAGAACTTAAAGCCATAGATAAAAGTGCAGACCATTTCACTAACACTATAGAGAAAAATCCAGAGGACCCTTTTAGCCTCTGGCTTCACTGGAGCTTCATGGTAAGGTTTTATGCCTCTGACCTTTTTCTTTCTCTCTTTTTACTCCTTCTTTCTTTGTCTTTTGGGGAAAGTACCTTCCTCAGCAGTTCAGGCTTGCCTGGAACTCTGTAGCCCAGGCTAGCCTTGAATTCATGGCAATTCTCATTCCTCAGCCTCCCAAGTACTGTGACTGCAGATGGGTAATACAGCTCTGACTTTTGATTCACATTCTGGGTAGGTTACACAGCCTGGAAATAGCTAAACATTTCTTGATGGTTTCAAATTTTAACATCTTCCTGCCCTACTTTTTGTTGCTAACAATGACCCTTCAAAAGTTTGCCAAAATTCTCTGCTCATAAATTCATCCCTAATTTGACCACCTATACCATTTTACCGAGGCCGTGGCAAAAAAAAAAACAAACCACAAACTCAGTGACATAAAACAATATAAATTAATTTTCTTATAGTTCTGTAGGTTGATAGTCCAATTCAAGTCTCACTGGATAAAAGCAACTTGCCAATGTGGTTGTATTCTCCTGGAGGATCTAGGGAAACTCTTGTCTCTTCCAGCAACTAGAAGCTTCGGTATTCCTTGATGGGTGGCCCCTTCATCTTTTTTTTTTTTTTTAAAGATTTATTTTATTTAAATGAGCATACTATAGCTGCCTTCAGACACGCCAGAAGAAGGCATCAGATCCCATTACAGAAGGTTGTGAGCCACCGTGTGGTTGCTGGGAATTGAACTCATGACCTTTGGAAGAGCAGTCAGTGCTCTTAACCACTGAGCCATCTCTCAGGCCCCTTCATCTTTAAAGCCAACAACATCACATTTCTCTGATGACTCTCCCAGTTTTCTGTAATGGAGACTGGACCCAGGTTGCTACCCATGCTAAGCAAACATTCTGCTGCCAAGCTGTATCCCCATCCTCTCAAAATATTTGACCCAGGGGTCTCACTAAAGTACTCACTCTGTGTAGCTAGCCATCTCAAGGAGAGTCCCAAACACAGAGGAGCAGAGACTGCTGTGAGCAGACCAGTTGCCAGCCATGTATGGAGCGTTGTCTTCCCTTCTCTAGCCCAAGGATTCTAATGTAGAATAGAAGTAAACAGTGCCTGCTGTGCTCTGCCCAAATCCTACCTGACCACTTGCACACTAAGCAATTATTAGTACATTAAGCACTAACAACCTTTTTTTCTCTGTGCTTCAGTACCTCCTTTTATAAAGCTGGAATAACTGTGCAGCCTACCAACAATCTCATAAACAAGATGCTCTGCTCCAAGTCAGCAAGGCCATCATTGCCCTTGCAGTGACTTCAGTGGAAGGGGAGCTCTTCTGTGAAGCAAGGGGAGTCTCGGGTGCATTGGGAATGGATCAACAGTCACTGAAATGAAATGACTTCGCTGCAGTTCATGTCTGACCCCTACCACATAACACTGCCTACAGGTTTGCTCCTTCAGTGCCTGGATTGTCATAACAGCAAGCTTGTGTCCAGAAAGGCACCATGGTGTTTCTCAACACCAACACATCCACCCACACAGCTGGCTGGTGACATTAAAGTTTCTCAGAGCCTGTGTCCTTCTCACTCCCATTTACTCCACTCCCATGGTGCACTGGATCTCTCTTCATAGACTCTCACATGAGTACTGTCCCTACATCCACCTCCAAGCTTTCTTATTGTTATTAGCACCACTACAAGGGCACCTTATAGCTTTCCTTTCTGGGCCTGCCTCTTTAACAGAGGGGAAGTAGCAGTGGCTATCTCCTTGGTTACAAACAACAACTGAAATAAGCTACCCCCTTTAGAATGAAATTCAAGTAGCATAGCAGATGCTGAGTCACCAACTGTGTACACTTCCATTTCCATGCCTTCTGCCCCCTGGCCACCCCATCACAGCCTCCTGTCCTAACAGGTCAAGTCCCCTTGGTACCGACCAACATGTTACCTACTTTGAACTCACTGCTGTGATACAGGAGGGAACTGCCTCTCCGATTGAATTTGGTTAGAAAGAGTTCGAGGCTTGTTTGGGGATGGGAGGCAGAGAGTGGACCAAGGTTTATTAGCCTGAATCTTTTGTTCAGCTTCTCAGCATCTGAGAAATGACTGGTTTTCTCCTTTGAATGATGTGACATATTTCGGCAAATAGTAGTGAGAGGGATTACTTTTTAAATGTGTTTTGGCAAGGCTATTAAATTCTTTAAAGATGGGATTTGTAATACTTCTTTTCTTTCTTTCTTTTTTCTCTTTTTTTAAAAGATTATTCGTATAGCTGTTGGATTCCCTTCACTTCTGCTAAGAAAGAAGAAAGGGCTGATAGGACTTGAACTAGGCAGGGCCTAACTTACTCAGAATACCCTAAGAGTCAAATGTGCAGCCTTTGAGCAGGGCACACAGCATTTGCGTCATTTCTGGGAAGCACAGACATCTTGTGGAGTAATGAATTTAATTTGAAAGGACAGCAAAGACGGCAAGTGCTCTGAGTCATCAGGACAATGGGCAGCGGCTGTCACTTTCAAATCTGCAGCTGTTGAAAAATGAAGCATCCGGCTGTAAAGTCTCCCCTTCCTCAACCATCCAACTAAGGCCAGAGTGTTCACGTCTTACATACTCTCTTCCTGCAGTTCCCTTAAAAAACAATACCATCTGCCTCACCAAAACCATGTCCTGTGTCTGAGTGTGCCTAGGCATTGCCTATGTTGGAGACTTGGAAGCTGGTGTCCAGTAGTAAAAGGTGAGGCCTTATGGGAGGTCATCAGATCTCTTGGACATCACCTTCACAGGGGATTAAAGTTGGCCCAACTTTATTAAAGTTGGTGAGTTACTTCCCCTTAGAATGGGGTGTTGGGAAAGATCAAGCAAGGTTCAGCTCATCCAAGCCTTTGGTTTTCTCACCTTGTGAGCCCTTTTGTACACAGTCCTACCTACCTACTCCACCTCATCAGACCCAAGAAAACACCAATGGAGGGTCTTTAGGCCTCCAAACTGTGAGTCAAAAACAAAACAAAACACCAACAAAAATAAATAAATAAATACATATACATACATACATACATACATACATACATACATACCTCTGTATTTTGTAAGCATGTAGACTATGGTATTTTGTTATAGCAATTCAAAACAGTTGGTGTAAATTTTTCTTCATGGCTCCATCCTATATTGCCTTAAATATTTGGCAAGGGCATTGGAATGCTGGTAGTTTTCAAAGTCTGAGATTCTACTAACATAATGTCTTATCTCTGAAGCACTCTTATAAGATGACTAATAGTGGTGACCAACATTGACCTGTTTTAGAAATAAAGAAACTGGGGTCCCCGATTGTTCATTGACATGACCAAACTGAAACCCAGTCTCAGGATTTCAAAGTCCTCGTCCTTTTTCTTTACAAGGCCCCTTCCTTCTTCATGGTTGCTTTCCAAGACGCATCACCATTGTGTTCTGTTTGTACCCATAGAATTAATTCTTCTAATAATGGAAAGGGCTGATATCATTCAATGATGTGAAAACTAGGTGCAGAAATGTGATCTGCACAAAATTATTCAAGCAGTAAGTACCCAGACCAGGATTCCAACTCAGGCACCAGGTTCCTGAGCCCAGGGTCACATCTGAAGCACACAACTGCCTGTCCATTGTCATACACAGCTCAGTGGCTCATCTGTTAAAGGAAAATTGTGGACGAGGAAGAAATAAGAACATACCCCACTGCTCTATTAAATGCCCTTCATAATCAAGAATGAGCTAGCCACACCCTCACCTGGCCAGTGGTGCTTGAACACAGAGTCCTCAAACTGTTACTCCAAGATGTGCCAGAGTAGTCAGCAAAAGGAAACAGCAGTATGTCCCAGAAGCACAGGCATCCTAGGTCTTTTGAAACTCCTGCCATATGCTGTGGCTCAACTGCAGCTCTTTCCTTTGATGTATTTTACCCAGCCTTTGCCTCAGCCTCCTTCCTCTCTGCTTACTTTACTTTACCAAAGTGGAAACATACCATGTAGTGATGGCCAGAAGTCTGCTTTTATCCATTGGATACTCACTTTTTTATCTCCACAGCTCTTTGTCCTAGCCAAAAAGAAAGAGTTGAATAGATGTTCTCAACCTTAAAAACCTACTGTTACATTAGGTCCATAAGAAAAAAGAACAAATACAAGAAGAAATTAAGTCTTATTTCCAATGAAATATCTTTATGGACATTTGTTATATTTTTTAAAGTCACCTTCTGAAAGAGAGGCAGAGCGAGCAGTTTAAGGACTCTTGGGTTGAAGCTCAATAATTAACAGATACAAATTGGCAGGTAAGTAGCAAGCTTAATTTGTTGACAGGCTTTGCTTCCTTATGTTTTAAGTGCTGATGTCTTCAGGGGAATTATCTATTCATGACAGGAAGTCTAAAATAAAAAAATTAAAATCCTCAAATGTCAGATTGAAGGATGTTGCTCAACTGTTATCTAAAGCGTCCTAAATCTTATCTTATAATTGAGAGAAAAGAAAGAATTCAGTGTTCAATGTGCTTCCAATACCATTGGATGAGAAGTAACATGTTTTAAATGCTTTCTTCTACTCATGTGAATGTGCACACCCATGCTTATATAAGACACATATGTATGCACGTGGTTCAGAGTGGCTCTTCAAAGGGGCCCCAAGAGAGGACATCATATCCCCCTAGAGCTAGAGTTACAGACAGTTATGAACCTCCCAAAGTGGGGGCTGAGAATTAAACTCTTGTTCTCTGCAATAGCACCAACTGTTCTTAATCACTGACCTTAATCTCTCTAGGTCTGAAAAAAATGGATTAAAAAAAATAGTCCCATAAACTGTTGATTTAAATGAGGATTTAAAAATGTTATTTGCTCTGTATCTCATCTCTCCCTATTTTAGATCTCTGCACCATGAAAACTGATGCAGTTCCAGATGGCAAAGAAGAAATGGTCCTCTCAAGGGTATATTCACCGCGGTTTTCCATGAGATTTCCTCAGAGATTTAGGATAGGGACATGGTTTACTTATAATTTCAGAGATTTTTTCCCATCCCACTTCTTACCATCTTTGGGTGAAAAGAAAAAAACAAAGCAACAACAACCCCTTTAAAACCAGGTTTGAAGAGCAACTCAGTCACTGGACACAGGCACTCTCTTGCTACTTCCAAACTGCAGGAAGAGTTCAATGTGATCATTTGCTTGATTAACAATAAATCCACATAGCCCCAGCTCCGTCGCAGCTGGTTGAAAACATTTATTGACTTTAAACCACAAGAAGAAATGTCAAGGAAATCACCCAAGCAAACCAAAAAGAGTCAGGAGCTTTGAAAATGGCACTCAATTTAATTGAATGCTGTGATAGCCAAAAAATGCCTGTTTAGCCCACTCCTCTCCACATTCCTCTCCAGCGGTGCTGCCCTGCTCCAGGGGATAAGCATCCACCTCACCTTGCTGAATCCTCCCACTACATCCCGAAACATGACCTATCCAGATAATTACTTCCTCCGTTAATGAGACTAATAAGTGATTTTCAATTCCTCCCCAGCTGAAACCTCACAGAGGAGTGTGCATGAACCAGATAAACAGGAAAAAAAATAAATACAGGCATTTTGAACTGCTTATTTAGGCTTGATCAAAATGGGTCAAAATGATGGCTTTTAATTATATTCAAAGATGATTTCTTCTAGAATCCTGGCTCAAGATAATTTAGACCTGAAAACGTGGCAGGTAGAGAAATACAGCAAATCACTAAGACTGGAATCATTGTTGGGTGGGCCAAAGAAGAAAAAAAGTTACTCAAACATTTCAGACCTCCCTTGATTTCTTTCTATGTCTACCTGGTTGATGAGCTCATCTGTTGTGAGGCCTCTGCTTCAGATAAAATAATAAAAAGACATATTTTAAAAAACATTTACTGTCTTTAATTTTTAAATTATGTGTGTGCAACTGAATGGGGATAGATGCATGTCATTGCAGTTGCCCGTGAGGGCTGCGGATCAGAGGGTGTGTTATAAGCAGTTGTGAGCCAGCTGTCATGAGTGCTAAACTCAAGTCCTCTGAAAGAGCAGCACCCACTCTTAACTGCTGAGTCAACTCTCCAACTCAAGAAACAATCTAAAATAATCTTTTAAAAAGTACACCTGCTAATTGCCATTGCAATCCTTCAATTATTTGTGCATGCAAATATGGCTATTTGAAACTGAATAACCAAAGCTGTGCTTGTAGAAGTGGAGGACTGGGGTAGAGAGAAATCTGGGTCTTTGCCCTGTGTGATGACCTAGCAATGGCTGAGAAACCCTGGGGGCTCAGGAACTGAGCACATTTTGGGCAGACCTAAAAGTGGGGGGAAAAAACATTTAGAGAGAGTGTGATAGAATCCAAAAATTTCTGGTCTGTACAAACACATTTATGGCAAATCTTTGCAATGGTCTTATTCTAACCCAGGGACTTTTATAGCCACGAAAGATACATAGAGATACAAGATGCCATAGAAATTTCAGGTAGAGGGGACATACTAGGCTCAGTACGGGTCGCTCCCAAATAAGAGCCCTGTAGTGGGTGAGGTAGGGAGCCAAAGCCAGAAAGTCTCTCCGGCCCTCTCTTATTTTCCAAGGAAAAACAAGTTAGCATACACAAAACATGTAGCTCAGCATCTGTTTCACATAGCCTTCTGTGAATGCTAGCTCCTCATGCCCCCATGTTCTTCTTAAGGGAGTCTTGTTTCTGTTGACAGGGCATTTGATGCCTCTAGAACTACAGCTGAACTGGTTCACTGAACCACTGGACTTCAGGCCCACATACTGAATCTAGTCCTCCCTCTGTGCATACACATGAACACCTATTCTCCCAAGGAGACATTGGGAGTTTGTTCAGGTATGAGCTGGAGGGCTCCTATATTCTCATCAGGTGGGAGTGCAACGTTCCTCCACAAGGAGATTTCCTTCTAGAGATGTGAGGGAATAGCATACATTGCCTATCAGCAAAGCAAGCAGACAACAACTGTGGTGGAAGTGGCCAACAGGTTTATTTGCAACAGCAAATAGTAACTGAATGCTCATTTCCTTACAGAGTCTTCTTCATGATCATTTTTCAGACTGGATAGCATCACCCTACAGCTAGATCACACAGTGGCTTGGCAACACTGGTAACAGGTGTGCTTAGTAAAGAACTTCTCCAAGGTCAAGGAGAGCCTCCTGGGAACTAAATGGGTGATCATGGAACCTACAAGATTCAGATCACCTTTCCCTTCTCCCAGTGTCCCCAAATTTAATGTTCTTTGTGCATCAACAGCATGTGCCAAAACAATTATTTTAAAGGATTTTCTAAATAACAATTCTCCAAAGTGCAAGTATGTCTGGAATTATCACATAACTGTGCCAAGTCTCTGTAAAACTCAATTGTCCTTAATGGACCACACTGACCTATGAGTACCAAAATGCCAGCCAAAATAGAAATTGCTTTCAACCTCCAAATAAGCTATAAAAATGAAAAAGCAGAGATAGAATAGACATTATGAATTATCAGTATTAGAGCATCCACATTACAACCAGCAAGTACTTCTATTTCTAAGCACCAGTGTGTATTTTGAAGTACAATAAAAGAGCCCATTAAGAATGGCTTTACGCACACTTCCCAATGGTGCATTGTGGGTGTAGTGGCCAGCTCTCTGAACCATGGGGAAACTCTGATTGTAGCTTCCACTGATTTTCATGGAGTACCTCATTCTCTCGCACAGATTCAGATGTCTCCTCTGGAGAGGAAGAGTGTGCATGTGTGCACTTGGAGGGAGGCTCAGCTCAATATGTAAGACCTGAAGTCCAATGGTTCAAAGAGCGAATTCACCTACACAGCGCCCAGTTAAGAAAGAGCAGGAGACCACCGAAGACAGAGAGGAAATACAAACAACTCTCCTCATGAGCTACAAATCAATTGGTGTCAGCATACCACCCTCTGTGCTGAATACACATGAAAGGACTTTAGAAGGTGATACCATATGACTCAAAGGTTTATGCTAGAAATATGTTATCATAAATAGTCTAGAAACTATTAAAAGGATGCATGCATAAAAATGTTTGTCATAGGGAATTTCTAACAGCAAAGTGTTTTAGAGCTATTCTTCACAAATGCAGTAACAGTGGCCCCATTTCATCCACATCTTCAGCCCCATTCTCCATCCTCTGGAATAGGAACTTTTGCTTTCCTAAATGTTCACTTCCTCAGGATGCTGTAGGGTTGGAAGCAAACAGTGTGTATCCTACTCAAACTTCATCCACTTACAAATGCAAATTTAAAGTGCCTCCAGCCATTTTGTTTTGAGTTTGGTTTGCAACAGCGTCTAATTGTGTAGTCTAGACCGGACTTAAAGACACTCACTGTGACCCCTTAGATGTGGATTACATGTGTGGGCCACCAGCTCCACTTCCCGTTTTCAGTATTACAAATTCTATCTCCTTTCTCATCCATAACAGGAATTTATGTCCAATGAGGAATATATGTTTTTCCTAGCACATAGCATATAGTTAATGATATTTTTTCATTAGTTGGGTGGCTGAATAATGTTTTTCTTTGCAGTGAAGACATTAATGTCATAATCCTTGTGCAAGTGTTATAGTATGTAGAAGGGATTTTGCAAATGTGCTTAAGAGTCTGGAGATAGCTGATTATTTTGGTATCTTCTGAGAACCTCAACTTCCCCACCCCCCCATAAGCCTATAGTCCTTATAGGAAAGAGATATAAAGGCAATGTCAAAGAAAATTATGTCATAAGAGAATCTGAAGTCAGAATGACTTGGCCAAATGAATGTGGGAAGCCTCTAGAAGCAGGGAAAAGTATATAATGGAAGGTGGTTCCCTCAAACCCTCAGGAGTGCACCTCTGCCGACACACTGATTTTAGCCTTGTAAGACTCACGACTTCAGTTCTGACCTCAAGGATGGAAAGATACCTCGTTACTGTTTTAAGCCACAACAGCAGTAAGAAGCAGACCCAGATGATCGAGTTCCACATGCCCTTTAATCTCTTTTCTGCAAATGTTCCCTTAAACCTAGAAATCTAAAAATGACATTTCTGAAAATCTATTACAGCTACGGTCTAACCATTGACATAATTCCATTTAGATGCATTTTAGAAAGCAGAGGTGAGGCAAAGATGATTTGACTAAATTTCACTAGGAAAACATGTTTGTGGGGACAAATTCGGGTGGCAGCTTAGTACTTAGTATGAAGCAGGAAGCAGTTGATAAGGATGCAGGATGGATTTCCAAAACCCCAGCAACTCTCTGACTTCTCACCTTCCTGAAAGAGGTGGCTGTCCTCTTAGACAGTAGGTGTCTTGGGAATCTCCGAAGGGCTCAGCCTAGACATGGCCTGCCAGAGCTCTCTATTTGTTACGCAGGTAACTATGTGTCTTCAACTTCTTTCTGCTTAAAACAACTACAGTTGTCTCTTTTGCCACATTCAAAACCTGGAATGATGCGCCCTGAGGTCTTACACCATCCCTGGGGAGGTAGAAGCTCCCTCCTGACGGAGAAGTCCTTGATGCTCTCAGAGTCTCACATCCACTAGCAGACAATCCTAACACCTCCAGTACAGCCTCAGGACCACACAATTATCCCTGCCACTGCTGTATCATGCATTTCATTTGCTTTTCATGGGACCAGGCAATAAGCACTGCTCTCAAAATGTTAAGACCATGGGAGTTAGGGAAATGGCTCAATCAGTAAAATCCTTATTGCATAATCTTGAGGACCCAAGTTTAATTTCCCAGCACCCACATCAAAACTCAAGAATGGTGGTACATGCTTATGATTCTTGCCCTGGGGAGGCAGATAGATGAGTGTACCTGGCTAGCTGGCTTAGCCAAATGAGTGAACTTTGGATTCAAAGAGAGACCTTGTCTCAAAAAGTTAAGATGTAGAGCCATCATAGAGGATACCCACCATCCCCTCTGGCCTCTGCATACAGGCTTGCTGGTACACTTGTGCATACAGCACATATATACCCCAAAATATTTAAGGATATTGTATAAACTAATGTCCCTTAGTCTTGTAAAAATAAGTTTGAAAATCCACAATGAAAAAAAAATGATATATGAATGTCAGGCTCTGAGAACAGAGGACATTTATTATTCCTCTCCCTCCAAAAGTTCAGCATAGGCTCTAGAATTCTATTTACATAGATTTGGACCTGCAATTCTGAAAGACAGTCTTTTTGCATAGGACTCTTTACTCATGTGAATGCTTGCAAAAAATGAAAATAAAGTAAGAATAAAATACCACAATTGTCCTCAGAATCTTTCAGAGTTCCCAGAAATCATTTGGAATTCTCAAAATGTAGTCTACATATCTCATACTTTTAAAAATGGCTTTTTATAAGCATGCACAGAATAATAAGTTGTGAGAGAATCAAGGTCACTGGAATTAACAAATTTAAAGATATCGATGAGTAAGCCTCAATTAAGTTGGAGCTATCTATCTACAGCTCCGTCCTACTCTGGACATTTTGACTTGTCCCTTAGTCCCTCATTTTTTTGAAAGAGCTTAGACAGAGATTGACAATATTTTCCAAAACAGAGCCACATAGTTATCACTTTGGGCTCTAAGGACCATCTAATCATTGTTGCAGCTATTCAGTTCTCTCTTTGTAGCTACAGAAGTAAAGAGGCAAAGCCGAGGAGAATAAATACAATAAAACTGTATTTGTGAGCACTGAAACTTGGATTTTGTACTGTTTTCACATTTGCAATATATACTACTCTTCTGCTGACATTTTATCGACCATTAAAAAATGGACACGCAATTGTTAACCATATCATAGAAATACAGGCAGCAAGCTAGGTTTGATGGACAGGCCAGTCCCTTCTGTGAACCTGGTTCTGGGCCTCCATCTTGTCCAAATTCTCAGTGTGATGAAGATGTGGCTATATAGCCAGAATGAAGATCTTGCCAGAAGGGAGAGGAGGGGTAACTTTTCTGTCTTTTCTTCCAATGCACTTCCTCCTCCTACCTCCAGATTGGTCTCTAAACACCACAGAAGCTTTCCCTGATATCAGAGTACTTTCTTCTTAAATGAACAGGGCAATTACAGACTACCAGGGAGCACACCCCCAGAGCTCCCTCTCAGACTTTCTCCCCTTGCTCAGAATAGTGTCAGGTGTTCTTTTTTTTCCTTTCTCCAGAAAAGTCGTGTGCGGTCACACCAGCTGTGCAGGATGGAGTAACTGAATGCACAGACCTCCGGGGTGGGGGCTTTCTGGCTGCTGGGCAAAGGGGCTTTAGAGAGCTTTGGCATGGTGTGAGGTGCAACAACGGCAACGTGACAATGACAATAGTAGAGGGAGGAGGAGGCAGTAAGACAAGGGGCTTAGTGCCCTGTGCTGCCCAAGCCTCCCCAGCCTTGGGGGGGAGCAATCTGCCTCAGCAGGGGCATAGGTCACTACCAATGGCCTGGCTTTTCCTGAGCAAAGGCTTATGCTGTGCCCATTGCAACTTTGTGGCAGTCCTAGCAGAGCCAGCATTTAGCATCTGAATCAAAAGCCTGCGTTTCTTCCCCAATGCTTTAAAGGAAGCTAAATAGGTTTGAAGAGTTTAAAGAATTTCCTCATAATCAGTGAATCTCAGGAAAGTGAAAACTGGAAAGATTAGGCTTGAGGCAGGAGGCGAGGAGAACATTGTGAAGATAAATGAGTGGTTTTTCTTAGTGTTATAAAGATTAAAGGGCAGTATAACATAATCACAAGCGGAGTGAGTCACAGCCTTATGATGTCACTGTGATCCGTTTTATTTGACCACTTCATTAATCAAAAAATTTTACAATCCGTATTTTAAATAGTTTCAGATTCTGACATGCAGATCTTAGGATTGTACACAGTAGTACACAGGTCTTGGGAACATTTCCTATGAAGAGGAAAAGGAGCACCAACTCGTTAACTGTGTTTCAGTCCTATGCTCATAGACTACATTGTATCCACATTCTCTGCACAAAAATAACTAGCTTCCAGGACCTAACTTCTTCCGTTATGAAGTCTTCCTGATTATTTCAGATAATGAAACAGTTACCAAAAGTCTCTCATTCATTGTCTGCCTTGATGGCAGTGTTCTCACACACAGAGTTTTTGGCCAAACATTCTTGATGCAAATCTAACAGTTTGGCCATCAGTGGTCATTAGCATCACGTCTACGAAACTAGTCTGGTGGATGTTATTTATCAAAAGGAGCTAAGAATGTGCCATGGTGGTCCTAACTACCATTTTTACTCAGATGGCTGTATCCACAAGAGAAAATAATGCCAGGTGGCTGCCAGGACTTCTTGTATGTTCATGGTCATCTCTTTCTTTAGGTTAGAGAAATTTTCTTCTATAATTTTGTTGAAGATATTTACTGGCCCTTTAAGTTGGGAATCTTCACTCTCTTCTATACCTATTATCCTCAGGTTCTGTCTTCTCATTGTGTCCTGGATTTCCTGGATGTTTTGGGTTAGGACCTTTTGCTTTTTGCATTTTCTTTGACTGTATCTTCTGCACCTCAGATTCTCTCTTCTATCTCTTGTATTCTGTTGGTGATGCTTGCATCTCTGACTCCTGATCTCTTTTCTGGGTTTTCTAACTCCCAGGTTGTCTCCCTTTGTGATTTCTTTATTGTTTCTGTTTCCATTTTAAGATTCTGGGTGGTTTTGTTCAATTCCTTCACCTGTTTGGTTGTATTTTCCTGTAATCCCTGATTTCTTTATTGTTTCTATTTCCATTTTAAGATTCTGGGTGGTTTTGTTCAATTCCTTCACCTGTTTGGTTGTGTTTTCCTGTAATCCTTTAAGGGATTTTTGTGTTTCTTCCTTAAGGGCTTCTACTTGTTTGCTTGTGTTCTCCTGTATTTCTTTAAGGAAGTTATTTATGTCCTTCTTAAAGTCCTCTATCACCATCATGAGAAGTGATTTTTAATTCCTAATCTTGCTTTTCTGGTGTGATGGTGTATCCAGGACTTGCTATGGTGGGAGAGTTGGGTTCCGATGATGCCAGATAACCTTGGTTTCTGTTGCTTATGTTCTTACACTGAGGCACTGCCTTTTCATCCACTGCAGTAGGTGCCTGTCAGCAGAAAAGCATCTTCTACCCCTCAAAAGTACAAAGATGGCTGGCCCCTCTCTGCCCCTCAGTCACCTCTGGAGACAATAGCTTTATGACCTTGTTCTAATTTTAATTCAGATGAGGGGTATCTTTTCTTAAGTGCAATATTTTCTACATTCTCCTTGAGTTCAACAAGAAATTTATAAACACACGTAGTTTCATTTATCTATCATTTGGGTACATTGTGGTGAAGGATGTTCATAGCTTCTGCTTGTGTTAAGCCCACAGAAATAGAAACTTCAAAATCTGTTTTTAAAGATTTATTTTATTATAATTAGTTCTATTTGGGGATGGAAGCATATGCATGTGAGTGTGGGTACCTGCCAAGGTCAGAGACATAAAATGTCTTCAGAGCTTGAGTTAGAAGTGATTGTGAGCTGCCGGGTATGGATTCTGGGAAACTAATTCAGGTCCCCTGGAAGAGCAGCACTTGCTCTTGGCCACTGAGCCATCTCTCTAATCCCTAAGATCTGTTTTTAAAACTGGAATCTGTACCAGAATTACATGAAGATCTTATAATGAAATTTGTGACAAATGCTTAGGGTTCCTCTCTCTTCTGATTATATTTTATATTAATTTACATTTATTTTTAGACTACTGCATCTTTTTTTAAACATAATGAAATTTTCTATACAGAAAGAGGATCAGGGGCTGGAGAGATGGCTCAGCGGTTAAGAGCACTGACTGCTCTTCC
>JADRCH010000229.1:3405480-3447445 GCA_019843965.1 Rhynchomys soricoides | reverse complement strand
GGAAGAGCAGTCAGTGCTCTTAACCGCTGAGCCATCTCTCCAGCCCCCCCATTTTCTTTATAATCCATCTCCTGGTAAATTTCATTATGGTAACAGCAGACAGACAAACAGAAGTGTTCTGCTATTATCCATATGAGAATTGACTTTGTTATCACAGAAATATGGCTTAAGATTGTTCACTATAGCATAAATTCTCTTTTTCTTCCTTCTTCCCTGCCTCCTCGCTCTCTCTCTCTCTCTCTCTCTCTCTCTCTCTCTCTCTCTCTCTGGCTGTTCAGATAGAGTCTGTGTATATAAACTCAGGGGGACCTGGAACTCACCTAAGACAAGCCTGGCCTGGAGCTCACAAGTCTCAAATTTCAACCTCCCAAATGATGGGATTATAAATTCTCCCCAGGACACCCAGCTTTACTTTGAATGTTTTCACCTGAAAAGCTTTGCTGTGCCTAACACTCTAGTTCCCAACACCAAAACAGAAAGTACATCAAGTGCCTTGGTTCTTCTTGATGAGTAGTTCACGCTTTATAACCTAAAGCTGTAACTTCGTTGTTGGTGACTGTTTCTATAGAACAGGACAAAAGGACTCAGTTACTCAAGACATTTGTAGAGAAACAAAATAGGGAAGAGTTGTTTAAGAGAGGACTTCCTGGCTGGAGAGATGGCTCAGCTGTTAAAGGCTAGACTCACAGCTGAAAGGAAAAGAGAAGGCTCCCTCTCTGATACGTGGAAGTAAGTCATGGTGTGTTTTGCTTGTCTGTTCACTTCTCACACTAATTAGCTTAGGGTCCTTTAGTCACAGTCTTCTACTCCTTTGTCCTTCTCTTCAATCATAGCCTGGAATGTCCTTCCCATTCCTCCTCATCAGAGAATGTCCACATGCTCTGATGGACACAGATGCAGATGTCCACTGGCATCCCCACAAGATACACTCTTTCTATTCATTTAGATGGATGGCCCAGTTCCTCTCTAAACCAGCTCCTAGAGACACACATTCTCAAGGCGATTAGTAACAACATCCCTTTGATTTCATCTATGTTACCCATTTTCCCCTGGCTTCTGGATCAGCCTCAGCATATAGCTATTGTTTAACAGAACCCCAGAAAATACAACAAAATAACAACCTAACTCATCAACAGCAACAAAACACTTTAATTCCCCCCTTCAGAGAAGGTGCCTCATGCTTCTATGCACAGACCCTGAAAAACCTCAAGCTGTCTCCAGATTTTCTCTCTAGTGAAATTTCTTTGTCCATCAACCTTGCTCCAGTCTGGTCAAAGGCAACAATGACCAAAACATTACTAAGACACATTCCCGTTCTCTGGTGATGACAGCTTCCTCCTTTTAGCTTCTTAGATCTCAAATCCTCTCTTCTTTATCTTACTTCCTCATTCAATTTGTAATGTATTCTTATTGACCCTGCCTTCAAACACATACAGATCTGACTGTTTCACATTGCTATAAGCTACTCCAAACCACGGTCATGGTCATCTCTTCTCAGGGCCCCTTAAATGATTTGCCCACTTATCATTTACTCCTCAATCCTAACATAGCAATTTATGTATGTATGTATACGTACATATCTGTGTATCCATGTGTGCATGTGCATGCAAAGGCTAGAAGACACCTCAGTTGTCACTCTTCAGGCACTGTCACAAGGTTCTGTTGTTGCTGTTTTGTTTGTTTGTTTTGAGACGGTATCTCCATGGCCTGGAATCCACCACTTAGGCTAGGCTGACTAGTAACAAGCCCCGGAATCTGCCTGTCCCCATCTCCTTGATGCAAGGATCACAAGTACACCAACAGTGTCTGGCTTTTTTTATAAGTGTGGATTCTGGGGATCAAATTCACAACCTTGTGCTTCCAAGGTAAGCATTTCACTAGCTAGTTCAGCTCCTCAGACCTGCAATGGGTTATATTTTTTTAAGCAGAAATCAAATCGTGCCACCTTTGTGCTCAAAACTATTTAGTGACTCCAATTTCTCTTCATAAAGCCTAAAGTATTCTCCAGGGTCCGGGCACTCCTCTGATGTCTCAACAGTCCATCTTCAGTCACTTCATTCCAACAACACTTGTTACCTTTCTTTTCCTTTGACCTGCGGGACATGCTTCTCTGTGGCCTTTGCTCTGATTCCCTCTCTCAAAAAGGCTCTTACTCCACATAGCTAGCTACCTCTCTCCGCGTTCCAGTCTCCATATTACTACACTAATGGACTCAAGATACCCATCTCACACAACTCATACAGACACAGGGACACTCATGATATTAGTGGGATTACATAGTATATATTATTCTGTAATTCTCTTCCAGTTTTTAAAATGTCCTTAAAATGCTGCCTCAGACTTACATGAACACCACCTTTTTAACTTCGTTTATCTCAACTGCTGTATTATAGTCCACAAGGAAGGTATACTATACCTTACTGATAATCCATTGTAATCTGTTTACCACTGCTATGCATTGCTCTACATTGTCCTAAGGCCCTGCTCTACACAAATTCATATATCTCTCTGGGATAAATACCTAAAAATGCAATTATTGGGTTAAAGTATATACATATTTCTAAACCAGATGATGAAAAAAAATGCCTTCCATAACGACTTTGGCCATGTATCTACCCATATTTGGCTCTTTACATTACCTTAGTGTTAGATAGTAGTAATTGATAAACATATTCCTTTCTAATTATATGAAATACCACCTTTATCATAGCTTACTTTTACTGTATATTCCAGAACCATACTTGCCCTTTCAATAAGTTTATGTGTTGTTGATTGAAAAAAAATACAAATACCTCCCTTTTTAAAACTGTCTGCTAGCTATTATTGGTTCTTGTTTGTGTTGCTTTCCATTCATTCTTGAAGATCAGATTGTTATATTCCAGACCAGTAAAAACCTGATTGATTATTTAGGAGAGAGGGGGGTCCTAGAAGATTTATACAATCTAGGCTAGGTAACATCTATGATCTGAATCTCTTCATCCCCTTCATTACCGGCATCTGGCTTATCACTGTAGTTTCTTCTGAAAGCTAATCCACTTTCACATTCTTTAACTGCACTGGGTCATGACCTATTATCTCTCCAAGTATCACTAGATTCAATTTGCTAATAATTTGTTTAGGGTTTCTGGCATCATTGCTCATGAAATTAACATTCTTGTCCTTCTTTGTAATGTGACCAGACTTTGAGGTCTATGCTGCACCAAAATTGTGATATTTTCTTCTTTCCACTCTTTTTAAGACAATATTACATTGAGTTTGAGTTGAGTCTTTCCTTTGATGGCAGGCAGAACTCACTGGTGACTGGCATTTTATCTTACTATTCTCTAGGAAGTGTTTTTTTAAATTAGTCATTTTATTCATTTACATTTCAAATGATATCCCCCTTCCCAGTTACCCCTCCACAACCCCCCTCCCATTCCCCCCTCTTTCCCCTCCCCTTTGCCTCTAAGAGAGGCACCCCTCCACCCACTCCAGACTTACTATCCTAACATCCCCTATGCTGGGGCATCAAGCTTCCACAGGACCAAGGGCCTCCCCTCCCACTGATGCCAAATAAGGCCATCCTCTGCTGCATATGTATCTGGAGCCATGGGTCCCTTCATGTGTACTCTTTGGTTGGTGGTTTAGTCCCTGGGAACTCTGGGTGGTCCAGTTAGTTAATATTGTTCTTAAGAAACTTCTTTTTAAAGAAAGGGGTTCTATTCATGGGGAGTTTTAACTGCATAGTCAGTTCCTCCAACGCAGGCAGACCGTGTGCATTACACTTCTTATAACAGTGTTATGCAAATTCTAATGATTTTTCTCCACCTAAATCTTTAAACTTGTTGGTATAAGATTACTCCCATTTGTTTACTATTATAGAGTTTGGAAGTAGTCCTCTGATGTTACTCTCAAATCACGTATCTTCACTTTTCCTCCTTTGTTTCTTGACGAGACAATAAAAGGCAGAGCTTCTAGGCTTACCAAGAAGGCCTAATGGCTGGCCTGGAGGAGTCCTTGCTCAGTCACACCTGTCTTCTTCATGCACACAATTGGGGAGCTCAGGAACCCATGCTGGCATGGTTGAACTTGTGAGTCTGTCTCTCAGGTGCATCGTGGACTTTAGAGCACTGTACTTTAGCAGTTTGTTTGAGGACTGCCTTCCCAGGAGCCACTCAGCACCCATCTCATAGTACGTCTACACCTTTAGCTGATGCTCCTTAGCTGAGATGTATTTACACACAGTTACAGCTGTGCCTCCCAGTGTCAGAAGCAGTGGTGCTTCTAATCTTCTTTCTCTGGGGTGTTTTGTTTTGTTGTGATGCAGTGGTTCTCAACTTATGGGTCGTGACCCCTTTGGGGTCAAATGACTCTTCCACAGGAATCGAATATCAGTAATCCTTCATATCAGATATTTACATTACAATTCATAACAGTAGCAAAATTACAGTTATGAAGTAGCAACAAAATAATTTTATAGTTGGGGGTCAGTACAACATGAGGAACTGTATTAAAGGGTTGCAGCATTAGAAAGTTTGAGGACCACTTTCTAGAGATACTGCTTTAGGATAATTTCCAAGAATGAAAATAAGAAAATATCATCTCTAATCTAACTTCTAAAGATGATATGATTGTTATGGTCAACTCAGTGGGATTTGAATGAAACACATTGCATATTTATTTAATATAAATATATTTGATTAGTACCATTTCCAAAACAGTGCCTTTTCCAGTTCAGGAATATGGCATGTCTCATTGTTTCTTTGGGTCTTCTAACACCGTGTGCTTCATTGTTGATTCAGACAGGATAGCTTAAGGGCTTTAAGGCTAATTCACAGCCATTTTTGTTTCCATTGGAACTGGATGGCCTCATTGACTCTAGTCCTATGATAGCCTACTGATGGTTCATGTTACTATTTCATCCAAATGCTGTAATAGCACAGACTTGTAGCTGTGTATCATCTGTTGTCTTGGATATTTTAAGACGGTAAGCTGTGATCTGTAGACAAAATAATTGGGTTTTACCCTCTTCTTTTCAATACAGGCATGTCAGATTTGTCATGCCTGGCCAGCACCTCCATAATGAATGGTTCTGGCCACACTCTTACCATTTCCACAGGTGAAGAAGGACTTTCAGTGCTTCACTAACACATGGTTCTACTGTAGATTTCTAAGAAACATATGATTTAACATCTAGAACAGGTTCTTTCCAGTCTTTGTTTTTAGCTGGAGTTAAAGTTTACCAATTTTTTAAAAAAGAGATAACATAATCTTACTTATTTACATCCTTTCTGAATGAATAGTTTCCTTATACTGGAACTTTCTTCTGTTTCTACTGTCAACTCTGCTTGGTCATAATCTATTGTAACTAACATGTTGACACTGTTTTTACATGCACGGCTGATTTGATTTGCTAGCTTTAGACACTCTATGTGTGGAGTGTGTAGTGACTTGTCTGTGGCTTCCTTTCAGCACACATCATCCTTATTGAGCCTTGGCACTAGGGTAGCCCAGCCTTTCAGAACAAGTTAGGATTGGTTCCCAGCTTTTAGATTCACTGTACTAGTTTATGCAGCAGAGGGATTTTTCAGTTCTGTAAAAGTTTGACAACTAACATTAAAAATATCTAGGTGTGGTAGACTACATTTCAATCTCTCAGATTTAATTTGTCTGTATACATTCTATTTCTTAATTCAATTTTACATAGTTTTTTTTTTTTAAAAATTGACAATTCATCAAAATGCTCAAATACGGTATGAGACAATAAATTAATACATGACTGTTTATGTTACCATTCTCCATCTGTCATTAAACTATTCTTTCTATCACAGTAATTTATAATCAAATGTTTTTGCTCCATTAGATATGTCAAAAACTGTATTCATTTTCTTATTTTTCTGAAATAAATAGTATTTGTTATTTGGCAAAAGCAAAAGAGAAACCATTATTATTATTGCAAAGGGAGTGGAATTTGTCTGGAAGTTTTTTATGTTAATTCCTCATTTGTATATTGTTGTATATCATTGTATATCATATCTGTCACTGTCAGGAGGTCTCCTATGATGGGTTCAGTTCTGCCTGATGGGTGGTGAACTCATGTGAATGCACTACCTGTTATTAATTGTTTTTCTCAACATTCTAGGCACAGAGCCTCGTAATTACAGAAATTACATATGGAAATACATACACTTAGTTTCTTAGCTGTTATTCAAATTCTTCAAATCTTAACTGTTTACTCAATCTGCTAATTTCTAAAGTCCTGTGTCTTAGTATATAGCTGATTATATAAGATAGCTCCCTTATGTGTGAGTTATGCTTTTAGTGTCAAGTTTAGCAGTTGTAAGTATTAGCGAGCTGTACACATCAGCATTAAATATTTCCATGTGACCTTTCATTTGCCATCGAGTTTCATTCTAGTTGCAATTCCTATTGTCAAAGTTCCCTTTTTGTTTGAACTCATTTAGTATATTTCCCCTTTGTTTTCAACCTTTATGGTAATTTTTAGGTGTGACATTTATTGATGGCATATAATTTCTGTGTTAGTTTTTATAATTACTGAAATTCTTGGTGGACTCCTGACTCTCCTCGGCATTTTAATAATGCTTTTGTACATGGTTTTCTTCTGGCATAAACTCGGTTCACTGTGCCATTGCATCCTTTGTATGGCAGTCACCTTTCCAGTTAATGATCCCAGTCTGTGCTCTGGTTGGGAGACACATTCCAAACGTGCCTAGGATAGCCTTACAATTTTGATCTCCTACCTCAGCCTCCCAAGTGCTAGGATAAGTGTGTGCCACCACACTCAGCTTTATTTTTTTACTTTTTGAATTGGAAATATAATTTGAAATTATATGGAATATAGAGTTAAAACAGTTCAGTTAATTCTATAAAATAAGACATTATATGATATTTTCAGTTTCTCTCTTAATAACATAAATATATAATTTCAATAATTTTATTAAATGGTTGGATTTGGGGTTTGGCATCAGACACACTCAACATCATTTTCTCTGCCAGTAGTCAGATAAGCAGGGAAAAGAATACTGTGGTAAAGGGAAGACATTCTGTAAGGTACACTGTGAGACATGGCCAGAACAACTGGGGTATTGCATAGTTAGAAATAGTACTAGATTATGAATACTTCAAAGTTGGTCAAAAAACAGTAGATTTTTCATAAAGCATCATGGGCCATTGTAGTTTAAAGAGAGATTGATTTTGTGGAAGTAGTCTGAGTTTTCTAGGGTAAAAATATCATTCAAAATGATCTTATTAGGTTTAAATTAACCACAATATTATATTAAGAGGAAATGTTTATGATGACTTTTTCTCATATAACTAATTCTTCTTGAGATTCTGAAGACAATGGGAGAAACTGAAAGTAATATGCATGAGAACCAAATGTAGAGGAGATGTTGGCCTTGGCCACAAGGGCGTGAGGTGAAGGCAAATGGGTGTGTGGGTTGGTATGGAGGCTTTGGGTGACAGGAAGGTCAAATGACTGTACGTCTGAGGACAATGGATAGAGGAAGACCTATCTAGTGAGACAATACCACAGTGGGATTGCTGCCAGTTTGAGGCTTTAGCTCATGAGTAGAGATCTCTACTCATTCACTTGAGTGATCCCATCTAGTGACATGGACATACTCAAATGGGGGCATAGGGAAGAACCAGCAGGGTTCTAAGTCTTCTGAGTTTGATGGACAGAGAAGGAGAGGAAACATGGCATACTGGCTAAGGACAAAAAAAAAATTCAAAGAAATCTTCCTAGAAAAGAAGTAAATAAACTGAACCAGATGGAATCAGTGAATCAGCTGTCTGAATCACAGGAAACAATTGTCCTTGTGAATCACCTGAACAGTTGAAAGGACAGAAAAGGTCATGGTCAAAAATAGGCTCTCTGAAATGGAGACTTTAGTTGGAGAAGTTTCTGGTAATGAAAACACCCAGGATAGAAGCACAGGACTAAGTTGCTGACTTAAGCGAGCATAGGACTTAAGTTTCTGTTGTCAAGGCGGGTAGTCACAGAAAAACCTGGGACATCCTGATGACCTGATCCTCTGTCTCCTGCTTAACAGCCCCTTTACTACAAGGGAATGAGTGCTTTGCAGGGGCAAGAATGATGACACTCGTGTGGCAAGTCTCAATTTTTGTAGAATGCTCAGGTTAGGTGGGCTATGGGGTCCTTAGGAACAAGTAGATGGCAAGGGTCCCCTGAAGCTTGAGGGAGCATAAAGACGAAATGAGGGAGCTGGCATTGCCCAGTGGTGCCTTAAGAACAACCCTGGCTGATTGTCACATCCTGCACTCTGCACACATTGGAGAAAAGTTCATAATCTAGAGTCAGTCAGACACTAGGAATTTGTCATAATCAGTTGTTTTATTAATACCATGAAGAATCTCAGGTATTTCAGAAAGGATTACCCAGAAGGAGCTGAAAGCCATACCTGACCTCAAGGATAAGAATAGATTCCTTTGCCACTCAGTGGCTGTCCAATAGTAAAAAGGTCAGTCTGTCCCTGCTAAATTATGGACAACATAAGTAGCTTTATGTCTTCCTGTGACTGCTCAGGAAAGATGTAGCCACACCCAACTCAGAAATGCCCACTTAGCTATGGGCATGTAAACATCAAAACATCATTGCTGCTCTCTCCCATACTTTTTTACTACTGAGTTCCAAGTTCACCACCAGGGATGATCAAAGGGAAAACATCATGAAGCTGAAGTGTCTTGCATTGGGGGGACATTTATCAAACAAGAGTTAATGAGCATGCCCTGTGATCCAAGTGCCCCGTGATGGGGGCTAGAGATGGTTCTCCACCTCAAGAAATCACAGATTAGTGAAGACAGAGATGTGGTCAATATCGGAATTTCATTACTGAGTTTCATTTGTTTGTAAGTTATGTACCAAACGCTTTGCTTAGTTGTAGAAATAACCATCTACCTCCTGCCTTGATTCAGAATGCTTTCTGCATAATCAGGAAGATCTCCTTGGAAGAAGTGCCTTTTGCTGGGCTCTTGAGTGCAAAGCAGAAGTCTCAAGGAGAGACCTGGAAATACATTCCAAATGGAGCATCAGAATCATGAACCCCAGTTCTTCTGAGAAACCATAAGAAGTTTAGAATAACTGGAGCCAGTATCTGGCATGGGATTCTCTAACAGGTAGAGGAAGATACATCAGAGTTCCTTAAGTTTCTGATTTTAACCCTCTCTTTGCAAAAAGAATAGCAAGCTGCTTAAGGTTCCTTTTTAGCAAGGGGATGAAAATAGCTGCTGTACCCAAATGGACCATTCTCTGGCAACAATGAAATGACTTGTATCAGGCAAGCCAGGGCACCGGAGCACAATTAGCTCCAGATGATTGGCAATGGATGTGACAAATAACCGAAAATCATGGGGTTGTAGTAGGTGTTCAGTGGTAAAAGCTAATAGGAGCAGAGGAGTCAGGGTGACTTCCATCTGTGTTCTGTGCACCAGGAGAGCTAGGCTGGCACCAGCTGCCGTTTATGGAAGAGAAAGAAATTTTCAGGCAGGGGATACTGTGTGGTTTTGTGTGGATCCATGCTCCACCCACCTCAGGGCATTGCTGCTTAGGGAGCAAAACTTGAGTTTGACTGTTCTTATAAAACGCCACTGGGCGGGTGCCAGACTGTAGGGTAGCACCGAGACACCGCTCTCTCAGGAGTGGGAAAGCACAGTCTGAGGCATAGGAAAGCCGCAGCTGATTTCGGGGTTCCTGGGAGCTAGGATGAGGCTGGAGGCCCGTGGGGTTCTCAGACTCTTGGACATCCAAGTGTTGCTGGGAGTCAAGGAAGAACAGAGAATGGAATTGGGGGTCCACAAGCTGGGTCAGCATCTAGCCCTGGGCCAGGGGAAAGGGAGAGCTCCAGTTTGTTCCAGTGGGCAGCAATTGGGAGCGCAGAGAGGCCTTCTAGGGGAGAATTAAGCTGCAACTCTGTAGGTGAAGACCTTCTACATGTTCCCCATGGCTGTGGAAGATAAAAAAGACAGCCCATGGTTCTAAACCGTTTATTGCATTTCTCAGGGTCTGACCCGGAATTAAATACCTTTTGCAGGGAGGAATGTCCGGGAAGGGGTGATTATTGGCTAAACCCTCAGGGCCTCTAGGTAACTCATTAGCTCGGAGAACTCTGTTCTGGGCCTGTGTGACTACAGGTTATGTTTCCTTATGTGGGGAGTGTGGCACATGTTCCAGGCCAGGAATCTCACAGAGAGCAGAGAGTCACCTAAATCTCAGGAGTGTGTCCACCAAGTCTACCCACCAAGCTTCCTGGCATGGTTTTACCATCCCACAGTTTTGCATTGCCCAGTGTTAAGCAGGTTTAGTTAAGCATTAAAATTTAAAAATATGAATGAAACTATGAAAATTAAAAACTTTTGCTTTGTTAAAAATTCTGACAAGATGAAATAATAGGCTACACCCAGAACTTCCAAAGCCCATATGCCACAAATATTCTGTTTCTAAGGGATATCAAGAGCTGCCAAAAGTTAGAAAACAAACAACCTCATTAAAACCTGTGCAGATTTTTCATCGAAAACACAAGCTGACATGTCACCAAGGAGGAGATTATGGCAAGAGGGGTGTGTGAAAATTTGTCCAACGTCACGGACCGTCGGAAAGTGAAAATGAACTCACCAGAAACTCATTAAGCTAAGAAAAGGCGATGAAAACAGCAAGTGCTGGCGAGAAAGCAGAGAAGCAAGCCCAGGTGCGGGACACAGTGCTGATGAGTCTCTAAAAGACAGGAAGAAAGCTTCGCATTGACCGCTACTTCCTTTACAGCACTGAACTCAAACAGCCCGGGTACAAAGAGATGAGAAAGTGGCAGGTTACAAAACTTGAGCCAGCGAAGGTTTAGAGCAGCCATGGAGGGAAGAGGGCGTCGAGTGGAAACCGCACAATGCCCACTTTTCTAGTCCTCACCATACTGCCTAAAACACTGCCCCAGAGAATTCTGTACCATGATAAAAATGTATCTGTGCTGTCCACTCTCAGACTCCTTGTCCACCTGTGGCGGCGGGGACTGTGGCAGAGGGAGTGACTTTTATCATGTGCAATTTTAATTTTGAAAGGCATATATTGTTAGCAGGTTCTCCGTCAGAAAATGAAGATAACAGGTACACATAGCATAGTAGACTATACATTTTCTTGTTCTTATTCATTTATTTTTTAAGATTTAAACTTTTTTATTTTATGTGTATGAGTGTTTTCCCTACATTTAGGTCTGAGCTCTACATGCATGCAAAGTGCCCAGAAGAGAATGTTGGAGTCTCTGGCACTGGGGTAACAGATGGTTGGAGTGTGCTGGGAAGCAAATCTATGTGTTCCCTTAAGAACTCTTAACAGCTGAGCCGTTGCTTCAGCTTCTATTGGTTTCTTTCTAATTAGCATGTGAAGGATTGGGCTTTGCTGTGACATTTCCAAACAACATCTGAGTTGATTCTCTTCCCCTTGTCCACTCTGTCCCTCTGTCCACTCTGTCCACCCTTATACCACCTCTCCAGCTTGAGTTGATTCCCCCTCAGTATCTCTCCTGTCTACTTTGTCCCCTTGTCCACCCTGTCGCCCTGTCCACTCTGTCCCCATGTCCACCTTGTCCCCCTGTCCACCCTGTCCACCCTTATACCACCCTTCCAACCTGAGTTGATTACCCTCCCTCCATATCTCTCCTGTCCACCCTGTCCTTCTGTACCCTCGTCCCCCCTCCAGCCTCCTTTCCACTCTCAAGTAACGTGTGCTCTTCCTCCCCCCCTTCAGCACTTCCCCCACTTTTAGTCCCCTTTCTTGTTTCTTAGCCTTTACCTGTGCTCATGCTCATTACATGCATATATGCATTAAATCCTGGGGTCCACATGTGAGAGAGAACATGTGCTTCTGGTCTTTCTGAATCTGTCTCCTCATTTAATATGATACTTTGCAATTCTATACATTTTCCTTCAAATTTCATAATCTCATTTTTCTTATAGCTAGTAATCATTTTCACTATCTACTTATCTGTCAGTAAACATCCAGGTGGTCCCACTTACTATTGTGAACAGAGAAGCAACAGATATGGATGCAAAAGTGTCTCTATGGTGAGATATTGAAAGATCATATGTTTTCAAACACAATTTGGTCCATTTGGTTAGCTAGTAAAGATCCAGGTTTAAAATCCAAGCACATAATTTTCCTCTCTGTGCTGTTCACAATTCAGTAATTCATTGTTGAATTAATAGTCCTTGATCCTGAAATCTGAACTAGCCTGCCTTCTGACCAGCCTTCTGCTGTTGTTTCTGATTCTCAAATCAAGCTTCTCTAGCAAACGATCTGGCAGTCTAATAAAAATAAAGACTAGCAAAGATTTGTAGCCTTGAGTGGTTGAGCATTCCAGTACGCCAAGCTTCTAAGACTGGAATGGACTTTGGAAGGTATGTGAGCCTGCCTATTCTTGTGGTATGGCTAATGTGCACAGGCTAAGGACAGGACAGTATTCATCCCCAACCTCAGCATGTACCATGCTCCCCATTGTCCCTGGGTTCAGACCTTCTTCGCCTCAGAAGAACTGAGGCAGCATGGTTAAATAAAGGAAGTTGTGATGGTTAGCATTAACTGTCAACTGATGCAGCCTAATGTCATCTGGGAAGAGATAATGAAGGGTCTCTGGATTGAGGTTGGCCTGTGGACATGATCTATGAGGGATTCCCTTGGATGGGTTCACTGGAGTGAGAAGACCCACCCTGAATGTGGGTGGTACCATGTCCTAGACTGGGCTCTGAACTGTGTCAGACTAGACAAAGCTAGCTGAGTACCTAGCAAGCAAGCAAACAAGGACCTGCATGTTTATTCATTCTCTGCTCTTGACTGCGAAGGTGACACTGTCAGTTTCTGCCTTGATACTATTGTGTCCCCACAACAGCGGGCTCTAACTTGGACTTATAGGCCAGAGAAGCCCTGTCCTCCCTAAGTTGTTCTTTGTCAGGGTGTTTTATCACAGCCGCAGAAATGAAACGCGAACAGATGTAAACAACTGAAGCCTATGATCAGTGCTTGCTATAGTGGAGGTATTGAATACCCTCTGAAGGTCACTGTGCTGATGGTTTAGATTCTAGCATGTCAGCACGACTGGGAGGTTTTGCAGGGTAAGGCCTAGGAGAGGAAGCTTTGTCACTGAAGACATGCCCTTGAAGGGGATTATGGGTCCCTGGTTGGTTGGTTGTTGTTTTCTGTTTCTCTTGCTCATTGTTCCTTGGCTCGTGAAATGGGTAGCTTTTTCCATCTCACAGAGTACTACCTCTGTGTACTGCTTGTTCGAAGACCACAGCAATGGGGCTACCTACCTGCACTAGAACCTCCAAAGCCATAGATCAGAATCTCTCTCTCTCTCTCTCTCTCTCGTTCTCTCTCTCTCTCTCTCTCTCTCTCTCTCTCTCTCTCTCTCTCCCCCTCTTCATTATTAAGACTGTCTCTGTGAATTCACAATCCCCCTGCCTCTGAAACCCTGGGATTACAGGCATGTGCCGCCATGAACAACAGCAACCTGATCTCATTCAAGCTAAGTTTACGGATTTTTTTATAGTGACAAAGCACTTAAAGGACCGCTATCTCTAACTCTAACTCCTCCATTGGAGACCCCATGCTCCAATGGTTAGCTACAAGCATCTACCAACAACCAAAGAGGGACCCATGGCTACAGCCGCATATGTGACAGAGGATGGTCTTGTCGGGCATCAATGGGAGGAGAAGCCCTTGATTCTGTGAAGGCTCAATGTCCCAGTGTAGGGAAATGCCAGGGAGGGAAGGCAGGAGTGGGTGGGTGGGTGGGTGGGGAAGCACTTCATAGAAGCAGGGGGTCTAGGGGATGGGACAGAGGGTTTCTGGAGGAGAAACAGGGAAAGGGGATACCATTTGAAATGTAAATAAAGAAAATATCCAATAAAAGAAGAAAAAGACTGCTATCATTAGGTAGGACCACTCTACCTGAAGTCCAACCTCAGGATTCATACCTGTTTTTCTGCAAGTCCCTGTCCCAATCCCTTTAGGTCCTAATCAGTCACAAAAACATAAAGAAGAGAGAGGACTTATGAGGACATGATAATAAATGACCCAGTCTGGACAGACCAACACTCCCCCTTCAAATGGTATAGTAGCTTATCAGATGACATGTGCAAGTCCCTCCAGCACAGCAATTCTCATGACCTTTACACAGGGATCACCTAAGACCATCAGAAAACACAGTTACTTATATTACTATTCATAACAGTAGCACTGAAAATAACTTTATGGTTGGGGTCACACAACATGAGGAACATGCACTAAAGGGTCATAGCATTAGGAAGTTGACAACCACTGCTCTAGCACACTTTTGCCAGAAACCTAAGTCAACGCTGCTATGGTGGCACACTCTAGAAGATTCTCATCCACTTAACAATTGCTGACTAAACTGTTGACTAAAGAAGTTCTTGGGGCTGTGGCTTCCTGACACAGGACTGGTTAAAGCAGTCTTGCAAATGGAGACCGTAGGGATGAGGAGCATGTATCCATATATTGTCTTCCCAGAGATGCTTCTCAGAGGGCCAGCAGCACCTGGCCTTTTTGCTGTAATTGGAGAGCTTGGCTGATGCCCCTCAAGTGTTTTTCTGATAGGGAAAGCAACTTAGTGGAGCCTTTCAAAGATAGCTTGCACATTAAAAATTGATGTAGCACTTTAAAGTTTAATATTTAAACAAAATGCTCAGTGCTTACTGGTATTGCACATTTTCATAGGTTTAAAAAGTTAGAGGAAAACTTCAGAGCTGGGGAAGAACCAGAACTACTTTAATATTTAAGGTGTTCCTAAAAAGGCAATTCAGATTCTTTGGCTTTTGTCTGTTCTATATAATGGGTTCTCCTTGGCCTGGAGACGGTATTTAGGTTGGGAAAGCTGCCTCCACTCCCTTCCCATAGCCACGGGTTTTGGATGAATCCCAGTTCCCTGCTTCTACACTAGTGATTCCCAACCTTTATCTCCACAAAACCTTTGAGGGTTGCCATTAACTGTAAGTGATAGTAGAGAAATCCAATTATCTTAAAAATTCATGCACATTAAACAAAGTTGTTTGTGGTGGTGGAAATAAAAAGTGCACAGCAAAGACAAAAACTGACCAAATCATCAAAGCAAGGCCATCTAATAGACAAGGAGAGGAAGGGAGCGGTGTAGGAGAAGGACCAAATGCCTGTCATTACATAGCCTAGCTGGATGCCGGTGGTGGGAGTCCTCTGAACTGAACCAGTGCGAGCTAAAAATGAATGCAGCTAACTGCATGAGGTACACTTAGGGCCCATCCGCTGCAGTCCACTGGTGCCTTCTGGGTGTCAATTACATCAGGCCAGAGTGTTAGACTCTGCAAAGGTGTTTCCATTTGAGTATCAATTAAGGTTCCAAAAGTCAGGAAACAAGGACCCACCCAGACTCAGAAAGGAGACTGGTTCAAGGACTGTCCCCATGCCACAGAAGTGCCAGAGACTGGATCAATTAAAGGGGCTCTAATAGGTTAAGCTGAGGTCATAGTCCTGTCCCTCATATATTAATTTAGGAGCAAAACCAAGCAAACCAGTTCTGCCACCTTTTATTTTTTTTTAGGTGTACTGAAGGGTAGGTGCTATGCAGCCAGACAGCCCGCCCTCCATGTAGTTACATTCTAGTGGGGACTTGGATATAAACAACCAGTGATAAGGACTACGAAGTCATGCCTATGTAGAGCCAGAGACATGACAGAGGTTATAAATTTATATGCTTATGCTTCAAATAAATGAGACTCAAACTATGATTTATTTATTAGGCTCTGTGCAATTACCGAAGGATTACCCCAATCTAACTCTCTAATGCTAGACTGGCTACTTCCCCAACTGTGCTCCTCAAATATTTGCTGTTAGAATCTTCGGGATTATTTCTGCTCTAGTAGTCTGGCATCCAGGAGAGGCATTTCACTTGGGCACGTGTTGCTGATCCATCATGACTACTGGAGATCTCCTGCCCTCTGTGTCTTCTTCTCCTCTGAGCTCCTTTGCCCTTTCTCTCCTTTCTCTTTCTCCCTCTCCTTGTAGTCCCTACCTTTTAACCCCAGCCTGGTGACTCAAACCCCACTTCTCTCTTTTCCCCCCAGTAATTGGCCATGGCCAGTTTTATTTAACCAATAGTTTTAAATTCGAGAGTGAGTTTACATAGCATCACTTGGTATACATGAGGATCTGCTCTTTGGGGTATCTAGATTTTGGGGGCCAGTATTTTGCATTTGGATACATAGCTATACCAGACCAATCCCCAACAAGGGGTGACTACCTAATGCATGATAACAAGCAAATGTAGTTTTGCAGAGATACCACCTGGCCAGGGACCTATAACAACTGGGGGGAGTAAGTCATAGAACCATCAAGAGAAACAGCACTGTGGGTAAATGGTGGGGGCAGAAGCCAGGATCAGCAGTGTGATTGACAGGTGAAAGAACCAGAGCCCTGCAGAAGCAGGGAGGGAGTAGAGCTGGGGTGTACTCATCTGATATTTCCTTTCAGTGAGCACCCACACCACTGGCCCACTGGCCCACTGACCCACAGCTCCTGCAGACTTGTCCCTCCCCGGTAGATGAATGAATGTCCACTGATGTTTCTCTTCCTGTCTGGTTTGATGGGGAATCTGTCAGAGTCCTGACCAGAGTCTCTATTTAATGGCCAAAAGACTTTACAGCACTACACTTACTCAGGAACATCATCTTAATAATCTAGCAGATTAGCCTTTGCATTAAAATATGTGGTGACTTGGGAAGTATTATAGGCATCCACCGTTCTCAAGTTCTTCAGCAAGCATGGGTACTTAGAATACTCTATCACACTTATCAAGGAGAAAAAAATTAAACATTTCCAACCATATTGTTCTAGGTTCCCTAGAAAGGCTTTTGACAGGATAGAAAAATCAGAAGATCTAGCTTGTATATTAAATTATATATGCTTGTTCTTATCACGCCTTCCTAGAAATCTTATGTCTATATGTTTTAGTTTATTTATATCTATTTAGTATATTTTAATATATCCTTACTGAGAAGAAACAAACAGGAGAGGTTTTAAAAATAGCTATTTGGGAATGGGTTGATAAGGAAAACAGTAAGTTTGGGTCACTGGGGCTATATGACTCAGCGGTAGTGCACTTGACTAGCATGAATAAGGCCGTGGGTTCAATTCCCAGTGATGGCATTTCTTATTTCCAGAGGACATTCAGAGGAAAAAAGGGAAGGCATGGGGGCAGATATCTGAATAGCACCAATAGAGGGAAGGGAAGGGTCTAGAGGCCCACTCACGCCAGAGTCTGTCCCAGAAGAACAAAGCCTTTACTTTCCCAGACGTTCAATTCCTTATCCATTCTGGAGAATGAGTCCAGGATTCTCTAGATGGTATCTAGCATCCCTGCCACACAAGTACTGGCTTTAAAAGGAGATGAAGGAGATGATGGAGAGGAGAGGAGAGGAGAGGGGAGGGGAGGGGAGGGGAGGGAAGGAGAGTAGGGAGGAGAGAGGGGGGAAGACAAAGGAGGAGGAAGAAACAGAAGCAGAAGAGGAAGAATGAGGAGGAGGAGGAGGAGGAGGAGAAGGGGAAGGGGAAGGGGAAGGGGAAGGGGAAGAGAAAGGAGAAGAAGAAGAAGAAGAAGAAGAAGAAGAAGAAGAAGAAGAAGAAGAAGAAGAAGAAGAAGAAGAAGAAGAAGAAGAAGAAGAAGAAGAAGAAGAAGAAGAAGCTCAATTTGAACCACCAGACTCCCAACCGTACTGGAGATACTGGTCTATCAGCTGGACACATGCAACTATTGCTTACCATTTTGGCCCCTATTAAAATGTAAATATCCCTAGAAAGTAAGATTCCAGATATTTCTTTGGTTTTCCTAGAAAACCTGGAAGAACCTGGCATGTCAAATTGCAGAAGTGCTTGAGATTAGTCCTAGCTTCCTCTCCTGTCAGCCACTGGGGTGGTTTCTTCCCACACCCAAGTCCTTCCAAGTCCCCTGGTGTCTTCTTAACATCCTTCTTGCCACATTTCTGGCCTGAGCCTGGCTATAAATAACCATATTAGGTTTGAACCATGGGCTCAGCAAGCTTTTGTACATTTACATGTATTGCTTCAGTTAATGGCTGTGATCCTTCTTTCTCTCTCATCAGATGGGCTGTCCCCTCACTCTACAAAGACAATTCAATACCTTAAGTTTAAAGCTCACTTTTCCTATAAACTATTCCACAATTCCTCTACACACCCATTTCTTCCTAATCTGGGGCCAAGGTATTTCCTAGTCATGCCAGCCTTTCGGTGCCTTCAACACTCAGAGCTCCCACGTGCCCTGCTTCTGCCTTTAGATCATATCTTAGTTAGGGTTACTATTGCTGTGATGAAACACCATGACCAAATACAACCTGAGGAGGAAAGGGTTTATTTCACTCACAGTTCCAAAACCCTGTGAAGTGGGTTTGTGATTTCTGTTTACATTTTAAATGTTAGACCTATTTTGGGGGAATCTGTACTATGGTGGTAGGTATGTGTGGGTCAGAGGACAACTTTGGGCAGCTGGTTTTCTCCCTCCACCATGTGGGTCCTGGAGAAGGAACTTGGGTCATCAAGTTTGGCAACAAATGCCTGTCCCAAAAGAGCCATCTTGTCAACTCCTAGATTTCCATTTAAGAATAGAAAAGTTAAGATACAGATGTTAAGTGATATGGCCCAATTATACTACACAGGTGCATAGATAATTAAACAAGGTTCATCTCCTAAAAATATCATTCAGACATATCACAATGCTATCTACTATTATTTACAATTAATACATTAAAATATTTTACAAAGAAACAAATGGAAATTCCAGAAATGAAAATATAAGAATATGAATGAGTAATTCACTTTATGCACCTCATAGCAGATGAAGTACTGTAAAGGAACTGTAAACTTGGATACAGGTCTATAGAAAAGATCCAACAGGGAGCATAAAAGGAGTTGGAGGAGCACAATAGAACTTTTGAGATCTGAGAAAAACTTGGAAACCAAAAGAAAAAGTGAAAGGAGATGGGAACAGTAGTAATATTTAAAGAGACCATGAGTAATAATTTTCTAAATTAATTAAATACATAAAACAGAACAAATAAAGATCAACAAGCCTTGACAAGATAATAAAAATAAAACAAGAACTTTAAATGTTTATTCATACCAAAGTTGGGCATATGGACAAGATTCATAACACTCAAGAAGGACAAGGTCCACACAAGACTGAGCTATGAGCATCCTTCCATGGAAGAGGAGGGTTCTCGGGCTCTCACACTTCCCTGAATGTTTAACATACCGCTTGTGGTGGATAAGGGGGAAGGGACATCTTCTTCAGTTGGGTTGCCATTGTTAAGGTACCATTGCCTATACACAAAAATCCTTCTTCTGTCTGTCTGTCGGTCTGTCTGTCTCTGTCTCTCTCTTTCTCTATGTCTCAATGTCTGTCTGTGTCTCTGTTTCTGTCACTCTCTCTTTCTCTGTGTGTGTGTGTGTGTCTGTCTCTCTGTCTTTCTATCACACACACACACACAAAAGCAAAAGTGAGACTAATTAAAAGAATTATTGGTATAAGAGGGGAACAACTAAAGGTAATGGGGATAAGCATTATCAAAATATATTAAGTACATGTATAAAAATGTCATCATGAAACATTACTGTGGTCAGGGATCAAAGACACGAATGATGCTTGATTTTTCTATCAGAAACAATGGCAATCAAGAGACTGTGGAATGACACCAATAAAGTGCTGGGAGCCAAAAACCATCTGCCTAGAATTCTGTATTCCACAAGGAGATGTAGGCTTAATGTTTTTGTGCACCATGTAAGGTTATCAAATATTGATTTCTCTGCGCTCATATCTTGTTCCAACCCAGACATAACATTGCAATGCTTATGTCAGAATCTCCTGTCTCAAGTTTGTGTAAAGAATTCTTATTTATTCTCTGCCTTGTCAATAAATGCTGATCACCCAATGGCTGGGCAGAAGAGAGAATAGGGTGGAACTCTGTCAGCCATGGAAGAGAGGGAGAGAGAAAGGGAGAGACAGATGAAGAAGGTGGAAGAAAGACTTCTTAAGAATTCACCTGGACTATGGAAGCCCTAATTGCAAAGATTATTTGGGATCATGGCTGGGTGGTAGCCAAATTAGCTTAGGGGCTAAGATAGATCATTAGACTGCCCAGATATTGAGGTGAAGCTTTGAAATAAATCTTGGTCTCTCTGTGGGGTTATTGGGAGCTAACTCGAATAAAGAAATACAGCTGTCCTACGAGTTTACTAATTACAGTTATATTAAAATAATTCATTTTACAAGACAATATTCAAAGATGATGGCAAAATAAAGACCTGTTTAAGCACACAAAGGCTGAGAGAAACCCTCACAGTGCCTTCTTGACAAGAAGCTGAAAGGTTATTATGCCAGAGGGGAACCTAATGTGGAGGAAGTTAAAGACATCCCTGATGATATCTGGATAAATACAAAAGATGTTTTATTATCTTCTGTCTTAGTTTACTTTCTTTTGCTGTGACAATACATTCTCACCCAAAGCAACTTGGGGACAAACAGGTTTAGTTGCCTTGCATGTTTCTGTCACTGTCCCTCACAAAGAGAAGTCAGGGCAGGAACCTAGAGACAGAAACTGAAGCAGAGGTCATTCAGGAGCACTACATACAGTCTTGCTCCTCAATACCTTTTGTTCCACTTCAGAGGATAACCTACCTAGATGGGTAGTGCCACCCACAATGGGCCAGGCCCTCAATATCAATCATTAATCAAGAAAATCCCCTACAGGCCAATGTGAAGGAGGCCATTTCTCAGTAAAAGTTCCCTCTTCAGACAACTTTGTATCTACTTGGCAAAAACACTAATCAGCATACTTTCATTTTATTAGTCTCAAATGTATTCAAATTATATTAATTACTTAAAACAAATAACAATAACTTGTTAACTGTTCTGTCTTAGGTTATGAGTGTTGCCCCGTGAAGGAGAGAACTATCCCTGATCTCACCCCCAAATTAAGCATTTATATTGATTTTCCTATATAAACTATCTCAAAGCCGGGCAGTGGTGGCACACGCCTTTAATCCCAGCACTCAGGAAGCAGAGGCAGGCGGATTTCTGAGTTCCAGGCCAGCCTGGCCTACAGAGTGAGTTCCAGGACAGCCAGGGCTACACAGAGAAACCCTGTCTCAGGAGAAAACAAACAACAACAACAACAAAACTATCTCAAGGTAGCTAGATAACTGATATGAGAAAGTTTCTCTATTAAGTAGCAATCAATTTTGTTTTCAAAAAGAAAGGATTTAGGCAAATATAATCAATGGTAGCTTTCGAAACAAAAGACAAACAAGTGCTCTACATAGACTCACCACTACCTGCGAAATTAGACTTGCCAAGCACAGTTTAAACCAAGCCTGGTTAACCCTACAGGACAGACAGGCTATATCTCCATACAAGTTTACAGCGAATGTGGACAACAGAATATTATATATGACCTTTGTTTGAAAAACACTTAGTTTGTTTTCTGAGAGACAGAGAGAGAGCGAAAGAGAGAGAGAGATGCTTTTTATTTTTTGTCTTATTCCAGAATGATAAATACTAAATATGCTGAATGTTGATGATGGGCCTTGAACATAGTGGAACTGAACTAGTGTTGGAACTGAACTGGTGTCCCTGAAATAGCAGAGTACTCCCCAGAGCCCTCCGGACTAAGGTACATGACAAAGTGTAATTAATTAATTGAAAACAGTTCCAGGGAAGGAAAGACCACATTAGCTTCCCTGCCACTCACCTGAACCTGCCACAGAAATGCTGCTGAGGTGTGTCTTGCTCAAAGAACTGGAAACCGATTCTTGCTTCTCCTGCCAGCCCACTCAGCCCCAAACAACACTCATTTCCCAGTAGGGGTAATAGCGACTAGAACATGTTAGGGCCTCTACTCCTCTCTAACAATGAAACCATACCATTTAAAGCTAGTGCTTTGAAGTTCTCTGCCATGCAGTGGTCATCCAATCCACTTAACAAGAAAATGAAAATACAGGGTGTTGACCACATACTGTCTTGACTGATTAGATGACTTTCATGTATGTAAGGTTTGTTTTTATATCTCAGCTTTCAACTAAAACTTAAAAAGGGGGGTCATTATTTTCTTTTAAAAATCCAACAAAATAAAATTCACCAATAGATGAAAATATATCTTCCATAAATATGTCTTAAAAAGAAGCTGAGAGCAGCTGCAGCACCCTTTACCACACTGGCTGATCTAGTCCAATTCATCCACCATAACTGCTTTAATATGAGCATATAATTAGTACTGTTGATTACTACCTGGTGCCAGAGATGCCAAATGCCCCAGCTTCATGCTAATTAATCCTGAAAAGCTACCCAGCTTCCCCTGCCCCTGCCTGCCTCTGTTTCCTGCATCAGTGAACACATAGCATCTTCTTCGCGCAGCAGCATCACTAGGTCTTGCACACACTTGGTACTCAGTAAATGTTTGTTTATTCAAATCACTGCTCCCTCATCACAGTGACGCTCATTAGAATGGAAAACCCACAGCCAAGATTGAGGCTTGGGTCACTAACTGGCAATTGACTTTAGGGCAACTTGTGTTCAAATTGCCAGTGAAAACTAATCTTTAGAAAAGCCCAAGGAATCATCACCGTACAATTTTCCTGTAGACCCTAAGACACCACGCCATTAAGAATGTATCCATATGTCACTGGTTTGAGTGAAAGCAGTAGAAACAAAAGAGAAACCAGGCAGAGAGACTATTGAAACTTGGGCTGAATGAATAACAAGAATGTTTTCTAACATTTTACATGAGCCTTGTTTATGGAAATATTTGTGAGGTGTATTTGGTAAGCAGTGGAATGAATTCAGCCTTCAACAAAGATGTAGTCCACAGCCCTTTGCACATGTGGACTTTCCTCATTCTGTCCTACCTTTTAAGAACTCCTGAAGTACAATAAATCCATCATTCTTCATTCTAAGAATCCCCTTTCCCAAAATGGGAGACACTCTCCAGGAGCCTCTGAAAACCAGTGACTCACAGTTGTCACTAAATGCTGGTGCCAAAGGGACAGAGGTCTTGGGAAATAGCAAGAGTGGTACAAGTATCAGAAGCTGAGACCAAAGGACCCATTTGAAGCATCATCTGTCACTACGAGCCTAGGCAAGCCTTGCCGCTTTATTCACACGTGCAAGTCTCCAGCCCTCTAAGCCTAGTTCTTCCCCAAGCCACCTTCTCTGCTTTACTCTGAACATTCCCAAGGGAGTTTCTGTCTCCTCTCTCCACTACTCTCCACGTTCTTCCCATAACAATATGATACAATCTCAAGACTCTGAACTCAAGGCTAATCATTATTTCCTAAAACAGAGACTTACTAAATGTCTACAAGAGAACACATGTTTTAATTTAAAGAAGATAATCTGATAGTCATTGAAAAATTTAAATGCATGCATCTGTATGCAAAAAATTAAATGTCTATACCTTAAAAAGTAAACAAAAATTTAATCAATAATAGACCAGAAAAATATTGCAATCAATACCACAAATTAATATTTCTAAATATTTATATATAGTTACAAATGCTACTATATATTTATATAATATCTATACTATATATCAAGTAAATACTATAATTTATGTAAAATAAATAGGATCTGTCAATAAGTAATTCACATAAGAGTAAAATAAGGTATGTGATACATGTCTTAGTCAGTGTTCTATTGCTGTGAAGAGACACCATGACCATGGCAACTCTTATAAAGGAAAGCATTTGATTTGGGTTTGCTTACAGGTTCAGAGGTTTATTCCATTATCATCATGACAGATAGCATGATGTCACACAGGCAGACATGGTACTGGAGAGGTAGCTGAAAGTTCTGGATCCACAGACAGCAGGGAAGAAAGAGATAGTGGACCTACCTTGAACATTTGAATCCTCCAAGCCCTTCCCCAATGACATACTTTCTCCAACAAGGCCACACATAAACCAACCAACAAGACCACACCTCCTAATAGAGCCATTCTCCGATGACCAAACATTCAAATCTACGAGCCTATGGGGGATATTCCTATTCAAACCACCAAAATATATTCCAGGAATGTACTGGTTGGTTTTTTGTTTACTTGCTACAAGTTATGGTCATCTTGGAAAAGGGATTTCTCAATTGAGAAAGTACTTCCATCATATTGGCCTGTACAACAATGGCATCACTGTATTAATCAGGGTTCTATAGAGTAACAGAGTGAACCTCTCTGTTTCTGTATCTCTCTCTCACTCTCTATATACCTATATCTATATCCCATATAGATCTAGATCTAGAACTTATTTAGAGGACTTATTAGAATCACTTACAGACTGCAGTCTACCTAATCCAACAACAGCTGTCTGCAAACAGAAGGTCAAGAATCCAATAGTTTGTCAATCCATGAGGGTGGCTGTCTCAGCTGGTTTCCAGTATATGCTGGAATCTTGAAGAAGTAGACTCTAATGCCAGTGAAGCAAAGGACTTTATAGTGTAGTCAGAGCAAGTAGGCAAAGAACAAGGCTTTCAGAAGAAGGTGTGGCTAAAATTAAAGGTGGGGTTTCCCAGTTCATTAGATATAGATTAAAAGTGTGCCTTCCTACCTCAAAGATCCAGATCAAAAGTACATCTTCCCACTTCAAATTAAGCAAAAATCTCTCACAGGTATACCCCTCCATTTTGGGGGGTTTTAGTTAATTCCCGATGTAATCAGCCAAGAATAGCCATCACACAAGTCTGTGGGGCATTTACTTGCTTAACAATTGTTGAGGGAGAGCCTAGCCCACTGAAGGCAGTGCCATCTATGGGCAGGTAAAATAAAGCTAAGTAAAGCATTTTGAGCAAGTCAGCAAGCAGTGTTCCTCCATGGTCTCTGCTTCAGTTCCCGCCTCCAGGTTTCTGCTTGAGATCCTGTCCTGACATCCCTTGATGATGGAGTCTAACCTGTAAGCCGAATCCCCTTCCTCTCCAAGTTGCCATTGGTCACAGTGTTTATCTCAGCAATGAAAATCAAATTGATACATTATCTATCCAACAGAGCAATAGAGAAAGAGAATCAACATCAGCTTTTGTTCTCCACAAATACACTCACATGTAACAGGGCCCCTAGACCTTAGGAAGCTTCCAGACTTTAGCACAACTGACTCCATGTCAGAAGGGCCATTCAGGTTGTAAAACTCAGAACATAGATAACACCACCTGCCAAAATGAAAACAAAAATCTTATCTATCAAAGTCCATACTTCTTGGAAAGTCTCCAAATGTACTAACTTTGCTTTATGGGATTTTCTTTTAGTTCTGCTTCTGACTAACTGTTCTTATTAACTGTAGTATGTCAACCCATAACATGGTGTGTGTGTGTGTGTGTGTGTGTGTGTGTGTGTGTGTGTGTGTGTGCGCTTAAAAGCTCTCCCTGAGAAAGACTCAGGTCTACACTGAGATTCCAAACATGCAATATAGTCCTGGCTGCTAATACTTTCTATTGACTTAAATCCATGTCTAAGCAGTATTCTCTGGTGGACACCCTAACACATAGGTGAGAATAAAATGGACAGGCTAAATGACTGAATTAAACGTGACTGAATACAGCTAAAGAAAACCAGTTATAAAAAATAATAGTGATAGGCAGAATACATAGTAATAGAAGATAAGTAAGAAATTACAGTATTAGCTAAGAGGTAGGTCATATGTGAACGTTATCTTCAGTTTTCTTAGATATAGCTATGATCAAATAGAAGAAATGTTTTCCTATTAAGAGTTACATGCTGAATGATAAGGACTAATGTGTCATGATGTCTCTAACTAGCTTCCAGATAGTTCAGAAACAAGAATGCATATAAAGAAAACACTTACATTTTATAAGATACAGTGCTGTATTTCCTATCAAAGATAAAGTAGCTACTCCAAGCTGCTTGTTGTGGATAGCCATAATTTCACTATTGAACTGAGTCACACACCATCAACCAAAAAGCATGACAATAAGAGATCATGAGATGGCATAGTCTTTAAAGGAAAGATAAGATAATTGCCAATAGGATGTTGGAGCAAGAAGTGTGTGTGTGTGTGTGTGTGTGTGTGTGTGTGTGTGTGTGTGTGTGTTGAGAGAGTGAGTATACAATATTAAAATATTTTTGGAAAAATGTATCAACATTTTTTCTAACTATTCCTGGGTCTTAAGAAAAAAAATGTTTGGGGCCTAGAGAGATGGCTCAGCCATTAAAGGCTAGGCTTACAACCAAGATAGATAGATAGATAGATAGATAGATAGATAGATAGATAGATAGACAGACAGATGAGAGAGGGGGAAGTTTGGGCCCATAAGATAAAGAGATAAAGGCTCTTGTTTCTAAGTGTAATAGTTAACCTGAGTTAGGGGTTGGAGAATGGTTAAAAGCGCTCGTTCCATGACAGTTCACAATCATCTGTAACTCCAGTTCCAGGAGATCTGACACCTGTTCTGGCCTCTTAGGACACTAAGCATGCATGTTGTACATAGACATACAAACCGGCAAAATACCGTACACATAGGTTTTTTTAAAGTTTAGTACTTAAACTGAACAGTGTTGAAAATGAGGCCTCTTTTTCCTTGCTGCATGTGACAAGATGCAAGAGGGAGCAGAAAATTAAGAAAGAATTATGTCCCAAAGGAAAACCAGATCACAAAGATTCAGATATTTCTCAGCTTGCTTATCTAGATTGAGAGAAATAAGAATCCATGTTGTAGAGAGGACATCACAGGCAGCTCAGGACAACCATACACTTAAGCAGTAGTTCCCAACCTTCCTAATGCTGAGGCCCTTTCATACAGTTTCTCATGTTGTGGAGACCCCCAACCATAAAATTATTTTCGATGCTACTTTGTAACTGTAATTTTGCTACTGCTATCAATGTTATGAATGTGCATACTTTGGGAAATAGAGATTTGCCAAAGGACCATGACCCACATGTCGAGAACCGCTGCTCTAAAGCATGAGCTGTGATTTGGGGCTGCACTCATTTATCTCAGCAGAAGCTGCAAACAGAGGAGGCATTACATCAGAAGCATTGCCAGCTATGATAAAAAAGGTCTGAAATGGGAAGCGATGAAGGCTGTGGCACTCCCAGTTCCAAGCCAATAGCAGTAGCTAGCTGTGAATATGCATTATCCTATAGGAAAAAGGTTGGTGGTGCTACCATTGCCATCCTGTGCCCAGGGTCATGGGGTCAGAGGTGGAGGTCACTGGCCCTGTGGTCCTGGAAAACAAGAGCACTCCTATAGCCTGGGATTGGCAGAGTTTGCAGCTTTAAAATCCAGTTGGATCTTTCAGTGGGATTTGGGACTCACTTAAAAACTGTGCCTATTTCTTGCCTCCAGTTTCCTCTTTTTTAAAATGAGCCAGTCTATCCTCCGACTATCCCATCCTATACTTTGGAGGCTGAAACTTCATGTTATTTCAGAGGTTCACAGCTAGACATGAAGTCAGCTTCTAGATGAATCACAAAACGAATCTCATGCATACTTCATTTATATAATATAATACATGATGGAGTAAATGTAATACAATGTAATACATGAAATCTTGCTACTTGGACCGATTCAGACTTTGGGTTAGAATATTGGAATAGAACTAGCGCATTTTTCATGATGCCCTACCATTTAAAAACATGAACTTTGAGTCACTGAAGCAATGGGCATTTGCTGGCCTGTCCCTTCCCACTCTATTTGATGCCATTGGGGGAAAAAAAAAGCCCGCTGTCTTGGTGACAGCAGTGACTTTGGTTATAGAAGACAGAAAAATGGCCTCTCTTATACTCAGTTAAACCAAGGTTTAAAATCATTAAACAGATTCCAAGTCTTACTATTTAATTCTAATTCGTAATGACCTACTTTTTCTTTAAACTATCACACTTCTTCAGTGCTAACCCTGCCTGCCTTTAGCACCATGATAACACAAGAACTCACACTCCTGGCTCACTTGACCTCAGGAGAATCCAGATGCATGTATGCCCATCTCCTCTTCCTACTATAGAGATAGAGTTCCTGAAAAGTCTGTCTCAGAACATCAGCACTTGCCTTTCTTTATCCTTCTCTCTATTTACCACATCTGTACAGTTCCTTTAGATACTACCAAAGACAAACCAATTTTACACACACACACACACACACACACACACTTACTTTCACATTCACCCACTGTATTCTCTCCACCCTCCTAAGGTCTTGAGAGTTTCTCCATCCCATTCTATTCCTTCACACCACTTCCTCTCACTTCACAGCTCAGTGGCAGCACAACTGACTTCACAGCAACCATTAAAGAAAGTACTGTTAGTCACATCTTAAAAATAAGAAAACTATTCTTCTTTATCTTTTTTGATGACTTTTTGTGGTACATTTACACAATGGAATACTACTCAGCAATTAAAAACAATGACTTCATGAAACTCGCAGACAAATGGATGGATCTTGAAAATATCATCCTGAGCGAGGTAATGCAGTCACAAAAGAATGAACATGGTATGTACTCACTGTTAAGTGGTTATTAGCCCAAAAGTTCGAAATACCCAAGAGTCACTTCACAGCAACAGTAGGGCGGAGTGTGAGGTCCCAGATGGAGGACTTGGGGAAGGGACTGAAGGAGATGAGGGAGTTTGCATCCCCAGAAAGGCAGCAACAGTGGCAACTGGCCTGACCCCCCGATACTCCTGGAGACTGATCCACCAACCAAAGAATACACATGGAGTGACCCATTGTGCTGGCCACATATGCGGCAGAGGAGGGTCTTGTTAGACATCAGGGGGAGGAGAGGCCCTTGAGCCTGAGGGTATTAGATCCCCCAGTATAGGAGAATGCCAAGGAGGGAAGACAAGAGTGGGTGGGTGGGGGGAATACCCCCATAGAGGCAGGGGTGGGGGGAGGGAATAGGGGGGTTCCAAAGGGGAGATCTGGAAAGGGGAAAACATTTGAAATGTAAATAAAGAAAAAAAATAAGAAAACTGAGAAGAGCAAAAGCGACATGACTAACTCAAGGCCACTTAAGATTACACAAGTAATATTTGAACCAACCTCAATTACCATATAGGCATTCTTACTTTAGAGTTTCCATGTTTAATAAATGCATATTATTAGAAACAATGGTTACCATGTTGTCAGATTGCTCATCAGCAACCTCATTCTTGGTATCAATTTCTGCTCTAGTTTCATTTGTGTTGCTATGATAAAATGTCTTGACTAAAGCAACTTAGTGGGGAAAGGGTTTATTTTTGGTCACAATTCCAGGTTAGAGTCTACCAAAATGGGGAAACCATGTCACCAAGAAATTGAAGCAGCAAGTCACACGTACTGTAAGAGAAGAGAAAACAATGAATGCATGCATGCTTGCCAGTGCTCAACTAGACCTTTCCTTTTCACGTTGTCCAGAGCACATCCCATGAGATGCTTTCACCTACATTCAGGATGGGTCTTTACCACCTCAACTAGCCCAACTAAGAAAATACCTCACAGACATGCTCTTAGGCAAACCTAATCTAGATAATTCCTCATTGAAACTCCCTTTCCAGAAGTTTCTAGACTGTTAAGTTGATAAGTAAAAGTAACCATCACAATAAGTGTTATAACTTTTTCCTTTATTTCTAAATTTATATCATGTATTTTGGTCTCTAATTGCCTTGCCTTAAGCTTATAAAAAATAATACTAATAAGATATCCTGAAATAACAACTATGATAGCTAACTTTCTTCTCTTAAACCTACCATAACACAAATGCTTCTAACTTGCTTTTATGGGCATTGTTTACCATATTGAGAATTTTATCCCTTATTCTAATCAGGATACATATTGAATGCCTTTTCATCATTAACAAAATCAAATTGCATGCTATTTTTTTCTCATTTTGCTTCTTAATATGATCTAGTATTTAAAACTTAAAGCACCAGAACCTACAAAATCTAAAAGTACTTTACAGCTGACCCCTGTCTTCATTTTAATATAGGTAGTCATATAGATTTTCTAATAGTAAATCATTGTAATTCAAGTTATTATATTATCATTCAAATTATATATAATATATATGTATGTATGTATGTATATAATCCTTATTCAAATAAGTCCTTTGGGTCATGATATATTTTTTTCTTCAGCAAATTTAAGATCCACTTACTGGTAGTTTTAAATTTATTTTATTGTTGATTAAAATATAATTACAAAATCATCTTTCCTCCTTTCAACCTCTCATTCCCTTCCTATCAAGTTAGTAGACCTAAACATGACCTACTCATTTCTTTTAAAGATTGATTTTCCTTCTCTGAGCGGTTGTTAATTGCCTGTAACTCTTCATCAAGGGATGGAGCTGTATAGATTACCCTAACTACATTGGCATGTCAATTGGTACTGCTATTGTTCAGGTCATGTTTAGGTAGCCATGTTTCTGAGATTTCATGGTTGCAGCTTCTCTGTCATAACTAGAGCACACAGTCTCACAATAGGTTTTCTGGTCCTCTGGATTTTACAATATTTCCTCTTCCTCTCCATGATGTTCCCCGGGTCTCAAGTATAAGGTTAATGTAGGTACATCAATTGGCGCTGGGAGCCCCACAGTTAGTTGTCCTTTAAATTTCGATTAGTTGTGGGTCTCTGTAATTGATTATATCTGATGCAAATAGGGAGAAGCTTCTTTGGTGAGCAGAGAGCTACATTTATCTGTGGGCATAAGGGTAAGGTATTTAGGTGAGGTTGGGAGTCACACTGGTTTAAGAATGTGGCAGAAGGATGTCCTTCTCTAAGAACCATGGCTTCAACAACCATAGGCAGGCGGCTAGGCTTACAATATTAGTAATAATTTCCTCCTGTTGAGCAGGCCTTAAATCTAATTAGACGGTTGTTGGTTACACACAAGATATAAGTGCCACTGTTTCACATTTAAAGATATCTTGCTGTGCTGGTCATTGTGGTTCATACACATCACAAATGGGTAGAATTATTGATTGGTTTTCTCCTTTGGCAACTAACTTAGCCCCTTCTGGTATTATGAAAGCTAGTTGTTAGGGAGGAGGCTTTTGGCTCAAATCCTGCAACCCCCATATTTGAAGTTTGTGGTATCTTCAACAATAAGGACTTACCTTCAACAATAAGGACTTAGTTCTGAGATGTAACTAAAATCAACAGCAATAGCATATCCTGTTTTGGGCGTGTCTCAAGCTCCCATGACAAACAACTAAAAAGGAGGATTCTCATGCCTCGAACTGGAGCTTTTGCCAAATAATCTAAGGCTCTTGGGGAGACCCCAAGTGTCATAACTTAATTTAAATCACACATACATATATACATGTCTACATACATATACATAAACACATAGACACATAGACATATAGACACATATACAAACATATATACACATATACATATTACATATATCATATGTATGTTCATGTGGTATATACATACATGTATGTAATTTTAGATTATTTTATACATGTATTTACATATACATATAAATATGTAAATGTAACTATACATTTATATATTATGTACTTTTAGACAAATATAAAACAATAAAATTATGACTTTTCAAACAACCTTGGCATTTTTGTATCAGCAATTTAAAGTAAAGGTAGGTTGAGGCTTTCCTTCCTTCCTATCTGTGTAGAGGCCGAATTCCATTCCTACTCTCATCTGAGCAGCTCACAACTGTCCGTAACTGCAGCTCCAGGGACTCCAAGGACCACTCCTGACCTTCGGCTTTGCACTCACATGCACATGCCTTCCAACATACTCATGCACAAGTACACGTAATTTATTAATCAGGGTTTCATAGCAGAAGAGGTGGGGTGTCTGACAGTCTACACAGGATTTCTGCTCAAATTAATCCCTCTGGTTTTGTTCAATATTGTGATAAGAGGAATTTAGAAAGAAAATGTAAGATTATGTTTACACATTATATGGAGAATAGAATGCTTCTGAGAGCTGACATGCAAGGAAGGCAGGTGAGGAGAACCCTGCGATGTGAGGTGCCACATAACTGCTTGCAGAGAGCGGGCCCCAGAGTTCAATCACTGACAACAAATATACTATTCCCTGATAACAGCATGTTCAAAAACATTTTATCATTGGCAGGTTTATAAACTATTTCTGGTGGCTGCGTTTAATATTGTTTTGTTTTTCCTAAATGAAAAGGCTGCTGAGCTTTGGGTGATAACACTGAGCATTTAATCATGTTCAAAGTTATGGATGAGTGTGAGTCCATTCGTTTCCTTGTAAAATCACATAAGTACATTGTATCTCATTGTGTTCCCCAAGACAGAAAGGAAGTCAGGAGAAGAAAGAGGAAGAGGGAAGGAGAGAGGTAAGGAAAAGAGAGGGGAATCTATAATCGCATCTAATCAGAGAAATCCATTTGCAAAGCCATTCCACCAGCCACACAGGTCATTCTAACACATGGTCCACCACAAGACTTCTGAGATCAAGACACATAGCCACACGGCCATGGACTGAAAGGCATGTGTATCAGAATTTTTCAAGTTGCTGGCTGAACCCCACAACCAATCTTCTGGCTCTTGCTCCCTCTGCTGGTTCCACAGCTTAGGGGTCAACTCCTAACAGTATTTGAGCCTCAGAAGGCAGCAAAGACAGAATTGGGACCTAATCCTAATTGGTGATAAAACCTGCTGGTCGCACAGTCAATACCAGACCAGCTGTGTCCAGTCATCCTTCTATGTTACCTAGCCTTCACAAGTACAAGGTACCTTAGCTTGGTGATGCTCCTCCATTGTCAGCTGGCTTCTTTCAGAATGCATCTCCTATGGTAACATGTACATAATTGTAGAAACTCTGACACAGTTATCTGAAAGGTCTTTTTAAATAAATAATTTTGCTGCCGACACTGACAGTAACAATACACATAACAAAATATCACCCCAAAAGCATAGTGAGCAAAATAAGATAGACAGCAAATAGTACAACTACCCAGCTCCCTTTCCATGGAGGTCAAGAATCAGCTGAACCACTGTATCCTTACAGAAGCAAATCAGTGGTGACCAGGGTGCAGAACATCACCTTTGGGGTAATGGAAATGCTGCGGACCTTGACCATGATGCTAGTTGCACTGGCATTGCCATGTATCAAGATTCAACAAAATATTTTATATAAGTTGTGCCTCAATAAAGCTGCTGTTGATTGAAAAAAATCTGCTACTCAAATGCTAAATTCTAATGTGTTCTTTTAATCTGTATCTTTAAAAGGTTCACAATTTTGAATTAATTTTTAATTTATGTGTCTGAGTGTTTTGCTTGCATGTATGCAAGCATGCATGTGGATCAAGTGCATGTCTGATGCCTGCAGAGGCCAGAAGAGATCATCAAACCCTGCAAATGGGATTGCAGAAGATTGTGAGCACTCTTATGGGTGTTGGGAACTAGACCCAGGTCCTCTGAAAGAGCAAGTACAGCAAGTGCTCTTAACCACTGAGCCATCTCGCCAGCCCCTGGAAACATTTATTGAAAAAGGAAAAACTAATGCAAGTAAACAGTTCTCTTCTTTTTTCAGTGTTTAGCCACAAGCTTCAGTTTTGTTTTTTGTTTTTTTGTTTTTTTCAGAAAAAAAGAACAGCTTAGACCAAAAAGGTAGGGATGGGGGTGGGAGTCATTACTCCCCAGTGTTCCTGCAGAACCCTAAGTTCTACAAATACTTCGCCAGTGGGTGAAAGAAAAGTGCATTGTGGGCACAGAGCTGGGTGGGAAGCTCTCTCTTCTCTAAGTCACACATCTGTACATTTGTGGGCCTGGCTGCTTATGGCAAATGCCCAGGCAAGAGTAATTGAATGTATCCTCCGTGCCCTGTCCTGTGGTGAGGTGTGCACCCTTGGTAGGGAGCCACGGTGCTGGCCAAGACTGAAAACTAGAGTTTTGTCCCTCTTTGATCTGGAGGATGCACCTCTGGGATAATATGCTGTGCTACAGTGTGCACCAAACTGCAACTGTCACTCTGCAGACATGCCACCATGATCTCTGCTCCAGGGCACCATGTGAGGGAAGCACAGTCTACGTGGGAAGCAAACAACTGTTCATATGACATTTATATTAAACTAGCAATATTTTAAAGTATATAGAGGATGTGGTTGGCTATATATTATTTTACGTAAGGAATTGATGCATCCACAGATTATGGTATATGCATGAGTCTTAAAGCCAATCCCCTACAGATATGGATTGATCAAGATTAACAAACGGACAAAGCCAGAGAGCAAAGCTGGCTAGCTGTGCTCAGCACTCAAGCTTCTAGGAGCACTGCAATACCTTTGTACATTGTGGGAGGAATTTAATACATGTGGCCCATCAAATTCATATGCTGAGATCCTGGCCCTAAAGGCATAAGAAAGTGTGGAGGAGATTGGGTTATGAAAATAGAGTCTTCATGAGTGTTATTGGTGTCCATAAGTGAGTTCATCCACGTAAAGAATGTCTTCCCTGAGGACAGACAGGACCAGGACGGCAACATTTCTAATGAAAAGTAGGCCCTCGCCAGCCTTGACTTGGGCTTTTTAACCTCCAGAACCCAGAAAATAAATTGTATTTTTATGATCATTAAATAGACTAAGTAATCCTTGATTGATTAGGATCTGTATGTTAAACCCTCGTTACTCAAAGTGGGTTAGTGGGTCAGTGGGTCAGCCACATCAGCATCACCCAAGAGCTTACTGAGTCTCTGGAGCGCCTCTTAAACCTGCTGCTTTCAAACCAATACTTTAGGAAGATTTTCATGAGGTCCTTCAAAGATAGAAAAACAGTGCCCTGAATGACAAAGCCTTATGTTTATCTTGTTTGGCTTTGGTTTTCATCCCATACTACTCTGGGGTTTGGGGAAAGTCATGGACCCTGAGCATAAAAACGTGCAGAGAATTTTAAAGATTTAACAAATTTGTGAGGTTTTGCTGGTTTTTGTTTTGTTTTTGTTTTTTTTAACCTTTCTGAAGAAGGTTTAAAACTGCTGGGAGCCAGCCTTTATGGTTCTCATGCATTCTTATATTTAAACAAAGCATTGGTGAACTTGCAAAAGTTAAATAAGTGCTCCTAGTCATAGCAAAGAAGAGTGACAGAGAATCAACCTAGACATTTGGCTGCCAGGGTCCTCTATAACCAAGCTGTTATAAGGGTGACCCAGCTCCAGGAATTTGAGGTATACTCCTGATGGATCTTTCTCTCTCTAAGATCATCCCCTGTACCTACAGTGCATTCTCCTGAAACACTAAGTGGCCCCCATGGATCCTAACAGTCTATGTGATGTGATGTCTCTTGCAGACGCTCCCCACATCCCCCTGATTTGCCTGCACAGCTTCAAGCATCACCTGTGGCTCTACTCTACTTAAACCACGTGGACAAGGAGATTTCATTCTGTGGACCAACTGACACATCGCTGATAGTTTCTTGGTTCTCTGTATTGAAAAGGAACCAGGTGAGGACCTGGACTGATGGGGCCTGCCTGCCCCCCAGTGGCACAGGGAGCACAGTAGTAGGAAGGCAGCTTCTTTCCGTGCTGCAGAGAATTCTGTTCTATTCTCTCCGATTTCTAATCCTTTATCTAATGTGCCTGAGAAGTTTGAGTTCTATAGGAATTATGATTCCTACTGGATAAGACACACCCTAAGCTAAGGGCAGATAAACTTAAAACTCCCTGGTGCATGGAGAATTACAAAAAATCATGTACGAATTAAACACTTTATGTATTTTGTATAAATTTATTTATCTTTTCCTTTTTTGTTGGCTTGTTTTCTTGAGACAGTCTCGTGTATACCATCCCAACCTTGAACTCCTGATCCTCCTAACTCCACCTCCCAAGTACAGAGATCATTGGTATATACCACCACACTCTGTTAACATTGTTGTTTCCAATTCAAGCATTTCATATGTATGTATATATGTATGTATGAATGAATGTAAGTATGTATGTATGTATGAATTAATGTAAGTATGTATCAACCAATTTCAGGTTTTTCCTTTGGCTTCTGATTTTAGAAGCCAAATGCAATTCTTCTTCAAGATACTCAGTAGCATGAAGTCAGAGTTAAGGCTATGTTGTTTGGCTTCAAGCTCCAGTCTTTTGGAGCATCCTATGGAGCTTTGTTTGTTTTCATGCTCCTGCCTCTACAATAACAGCCTTCTAAAGAAACATGATAGCAACATCTTTATAGATATAGTTTCCTAGTTTAAAAAAAATTTTTTCCAGCTAGATCTAGTGGTACAAGTTTATACTTCCAGCTATTTTGAATGCTAACACAGGAGGATGGCAAGTTTGAGGCTAGCCTGGACTACAAAGTAAAGCTCAAGATCAGTCAGGTCAACGTAGTCTCAGAACAAAAAGTGATGGGGTTGGGGGCGGGGCTCTAAGGCTATAACTCGATGGTGATGTGCTTTCTTAGAATGAACAAGGCCTTAGGTTCAATTGTCAGTACTGATAAAAATCAGCTTTTCTTACCCAAGGCAGTTTTCCTGGAAAATTCATTTTTGTAATTCTAAGCATCTGAATTCATTTTCATAGAAGCAGTCTTTCCCCCTTCCATAGAATTATCAAGTCACATAATATTTAACAAAACCATGTAATTACACAGCAAGTGCAATCAGCACAAAGAACTTTAGGGACAAACACAAGCAGTGGTTGGCTAATATGTGATTCAGGCAGCTGCAGCTATGCACATATATGAGTCACAGAGAATTGAGAGCATTGGTCACCTTGGTGACTCAGGCAAATAATGGCCAATCTTTTTTTTTTTTAGTTATTTAGTATATGTGTGTGAATCTGTGCAACTTTCTGTGTGCAACATATGTGCATGAGTCCACAGAGGCCAAACTCAGGTCTTCTGTAAGAGGATAAACGTGCCCTTAATTGCTGAGCTATTTCTCTAGCCCTAAACAGGAAAGTTTCTATTAGAGAAGAACCATGTCAGGTTCTTTCTACTGAAATTTATTTTGGTTTGGTTTGGGGAGGGTAGTAAGTCTACCTGGCCAGGTGGACTCTGATGAGTCTTTCTCACTCAAGCATGCCTGCACCATTTCCAACCTCCAGGCCTAGACTAGATCACACACACTGTATGCCAGTCCAAAGTATTAAGTTCTTCTAGGCCTAGCTAGACTATGCCATATCCAGCATCCAAGTTAGCCCTGTTTACACATCCTGTGCTGTGGTTCAGTCTGGTGTGTTTCCTGGACCCTAGCCCATGTTCACAAATCCCCAGACCTAGCTTACTCATACACTTGTGCACTGGCCCAGCCTGATGAGCCAGTCCGTGGAATCTTGCCTGCTCACACCACTCCCAACCCTCAGACCTAGCCTTGGTCATGAAGACTATGTGCCTGCCTAGCTTTTTGAGTATCTAAGACTCTGGACCATCCATGCCATCTCCATAGCTCAAATTGCGCAGCTTGCACACAGCCCAAGCAGACCTGGCCATTTGTCCCCTTCATATGCTTCTTTAATTGCCACTAAATTGGATTCACTTCATTCCTCCAGTCCAAAATCAACACTGAGTATCTGATGGATTGGCCTGCCAAGTCCTCATACCTAATCAGAAGTCAGTCAAGCTTGGGCAACAACAAAAACAAAAACAAACTTCCACTTAACAGTGGCAGCCTGGAATCTCACATCAGTCAGATGCCCAACCAATGAAAGAAGCCCCATGTCAGGTCTTCTTGGAAAAAAAAAAGACAAAAAACAAAACTAACAAACAAGCAATATGAAGGGACAAGACACTATGTCAGCCCCCCAAACCTACCACTCCTATGGAATGTTCTCCAGTCAGAATTACTTAGATGAACCCCAGGACACAGAACTTAGAAGAACGATAACAAACTTCATCAAAAAATTCAATGACTTTAAAGAAAATGTAAACAAACAGCTCAATGAACTTAAAGAGTATAATAATAAATGCCAGAATGACGTCCAAGAAAACATAAGCATATAGCTAAGTAAAATGATCAAAACAGTACACTAATGGAAAAGTAAATTCAGTAAAAAGACAGAAATACTGATGAGAACTCAAAATGAAATGAAAAATGTTAGAACCCAATTTTAAAACCTAGGGGAAAGCTTTGCAAGTAGAAGGGCTCACGTAGAGGATAGAATATGAGAATTGAAGACAGTGCATTGAACCACTCAAGCAAATAATATAAAAAATAAATAAAGCAAAGAAAAGAAACATGTAGGAACTATGGGTAACCATGAAAAGATTGAACTGAATTATAGCCATAGAAAAAGAACTACCACGCGTCAAGGACATAGAGCAGATCTTCGGCAAGATCATAGAAGAAAACATTCCCAAAGTAAGGAAAAATCTACTCACATAGATACAAAGAAGTACACAGAATTCCAAATAAATGAGACAAGAAAAGCAATTCCCCACATCGTATTATGGTTAAAAACCTAAATATACTGAACAAAGAGAAGATACTTAAAGGTGCAAGAGAAAAACCTTGAGTTATACTTAGAGGAAAACCTAACAGAACGGCAGCTGACTTCTCAGTGGAAAGTTAAATTCCATCAGACCCTAGAGCAATACACTTCAAGCTCTAAAAGATCACAGATTCCAACCTAATACTGCACCCAGCAAAATTATCTGCTGTAGCTGAGCAAGGAAATACTTTTTATGTTATAAACAGGCTAAAAGGAGATAAAGTCCACCAAACCAACCCTGCAGAGAGAAGAAAGCATGTCTAAGAGTATGGGGGGGGGATCAATAATCACTGAAACACAAAACAGATCTAAGAACACAAGAAGCAAAATCCAAACTGGCAGCAGGCAACAGCCGGCTTCAAATATGAATGATATCTGCTCCTGAATTAAAAGAAACATCTTAGTTGAATGGATTAAGAAATAAAATCTTTCTTTCTGTTTTCTTCAAGCAACACAATTTATCTTCAAAGAAGATGGGAAAAGGTATTTCAAACAAATGGGACAAGGAAGTAGACAGGTGTCAGTATCTGACAAATGAACTTCAAACAAAGGCAAATCAGAAGGGATAAAGAAGACCACGTCATTCTAACTACAGAACAATTAACTGGGAAGACAGTATAATCCTAAACGTACAAGTACTGAATGCTGACACACTGAATTTCATAAAAAGCATAACATTGGGCTTAAAGACAGATTATACTAAAAATAAACAGAAACGTAAGATGTAAATGGCATCATACATCAAACAGACCTAACAGAATAGCTACAGGATATTTAACACAAACACAAAATAATACGCTTTCTACTTAGCAGCCCATGGAAGTTTCTCTAAAATGGACCATATCCTGGGTCACAAAACAGATCTTAACAAATTAGGAACTTAAAGAGAATAGTGATAAATGTCGGAATGACATCCAAGAAACAACTTCAAATATCCTCTCTGTTCAGAACAGTGTAAAACTGAAATCAAACAAATCCCTTGTAATTATAAACACTCATGGAGATTGAACAGCATATGACTGAATAATGGATGGGTCAAAGAAGAAACTGTGTAAGAAGTCAGTATTCCTGGAGTTAACTGAAACTGACCCCACAACCCAACACAACATCTGGGGTTCCCTGAAAGCAGTGCTAAGAGGGACATTTGCAGCAGACGAACTTACAGTTTAAAAAAATAGAAGCAGTAAAAATAAGTGAGTGAGTGATAAAACTCGGTCTTTGGAAAAACAAGTGCAAAGCTAGTCAATGGCAGGTAATAATGAAAATCAGAACACAAATGAATGATGGAGAAGCAAAGAAAACTGTATGAAGAATCAGCAAATCTAAGAGCTAGCTATTGGGTAAGACAAGCAAGACTGACAGACAGAAAGTAGAAAGGACAACGACAAACCCCTCCATCATGCTAGTATTAGTTCAATACTGAAACCAGATAAAAATGAAATCACATGTCAATATCCCTCGTGAATACAGCTGCAAAAACATATCCTTAATAAAATGCCTGCAAACTGAATACAAGCACATATCAAAAAGATCATCCACTACAACAAAGTTGGCTTTATCCCAGAGATGTAGTAGAACTGCAAACTACGGAGACCACTCTGGAAATCACTGTGAAGAATTACCAAATGCTAAAGGTAGAGCTATCACATAGCCCAGCTGTAACACCCCTCTACATATGCCCAGAGGACTCGGCATCATATTCTTGCTCAGCTGTATTTATAGTTGCTGTATTCACAATAGCCAGGAAAAAAAAAAACAGTTAAATGACCTTCGACCAATGAAGAGGACATGAAATTGTGGTTCATATTCGTAAAGGAATATCATTCAGCTGTAAAGAAAGTGGAATCATGAAATTTGGAGGTAAACGTATGGACCTAGGAAATACTGTACTGAATGAGGTAACCTGGATCTAGATCTAAAAATGCTGCATGTTCTCTCTCTTATTTGAGGATCGTAGGTCTGAATCTTTACATTTGAATATACAACTTGTAGTAACATAGAAACCAGGGAAGAAGAAAAGAACCAAGGTGGGAGAGATCTAGAGAGGAGAGTATAGTACAGCAGGGTTGCTATGGGCAGGGAAGGGAAAAACAAACAGAACCCAACAAAACAGGGAGATCTTTATCTGGAGATAGAGGAAGGAGAGCAATACAGAGGGAGAGGGCAGAAGGAGGGAGAAGAACACTAAGGATTACTGGGAAGTCACAGGGAAGCAGTTTTCTATGTTTATGTAACATATATAATTTAGATGAAGTTATGCTACTTGGGATTGTAAAGCTCCCTCTAAGAACCTTAGACTATCTAATAAAAACTCTAGCATCAGGCATGGAAATTGAAACTGTTAGTAAGCAATAGATTCCAAAAACAATTTAGGCTTTGCCCTTGGTTGTCTCTCAAAAATCCAAAGTAAGATCCTATTGAAGAAGACACCACACACTTCAGACACAACTTGGGAAAATCAAGCTATGACTGGCATTCTGCCAAGGGAGAAAAGCAATCAACACTTTTATTCAGCCGTAAAGCCTACAAATCACATGGCCAGCACAGCAAGATTTCCTAATTGTATAATTGGTACTTACATCTTGGGCATAACCAATAGCTTTCTAATTGGACATAAAGGCTCACTCGAGAGGAGGGAAATTGTCCGGTACTGTACACCTAGCCAGCTACCCATCGTTGGTGAGGTCATTGATCTTAGAGGAGAACCTACAACTGCCACTTTCCTGAACTAATATGATTCCCAACCTTAATCTAAATACTTGATCCTTTTACCCACACATAAGTGTAGCTTTCAACCTTTATCAAAGGAGCTTCTTTTTATAACAAATATAGACTATTACAGAAATATACAATTGGTCAAAATTCAGACAACTAATTAAGCTGGTGCCCAACACTGATTGATACATCTACAACAAAACCCCTACAACTAAAGCTCAGGTAACATCACAGAAGCAGGGGCAGAAAGCTAAGAGCCAGAGGACCAGGAGTCTTTTATGCATGACAGGAAGCTGTACCCATGGATTCTCAACAATGTGGTTGTCTAATAAGACCTGAACACTGGCTGCATCAGTTGACATGCCAGTGTAGATGGGGAAATCTCACAAGGTTAAAGCCTGAATGAAGATCTACAGGCAACTAATGGCTGCTCAGAGAGGCAAAATTAGTCTTCTCCAGGGATGAGCCCCTGATAGGTTATTCAATACCAAGGCCAGACCTATGCACATATCCATATGAGAAATATTAAACTGATTCAGCAGGTTACACTGTGGGGGAAGGGCACACACATGTGAACAACAATAATTAAAGAAGAGGCAGGCAGTGATGGCGCACACCTTTAATCCCAGCACTTGGGAGGCAGAGACAGGCGTATTTCTGAGTTCAAGACCAGCCTGGTCTACAAAGTGAGTTCCAGGACAGCCAGGGCTATACAGAGAAACCCTGTCTGGAAAAACAAAAATAAAATAAAATAAAATAAAATAAAATAAAATAAAATAAAATAA
>JADRCH010000229.1:3392748-3405470 GCA_019843965.1 Rhynchomys soricoides | reverse complement strand
AAAATAAAATAAAATAAAATAAAATAAAATAAAATAAAATAAAATAAAATAAAATAAAGGTCATAAATTTGAGAGGTAGTGGAGGTTGTGGCAAGAGCTGGAGGAGGAGAGAGGAGTGTGGTGGTTTGAATGTTTGGCCCAAGGATCGGCACTATTAGGAGTTGTGACCTTGTTGGAGTAGGTGTGGCTTTCTTAGAGTGGGTGTGGCTTTGTTGGAATAGGTGTGACCTTGTTGGAATAGATGTGACCTTGTTGAAGTAGGTGTGTCACTGTGGGTGTGGGCTTTGAGACCCTCCCCCTAGATACCTGGAAGAGACATTCTTCTTCTTGTTCTCTCCAGAATAAGATGTAGAACTCTCAGCTCCTCCTGAATCATACCTACCTGGATGCTGCCATGCTTCCCACCTTGATGATAATGGACTGAACCTCTGAACCTGTAAGCCAGCCCCAATTAAATGTAGTCCTTATAAGAGTTGCCCTGGTCATGGTGTCTCTTCACAGCAGTAAACCCTAAGACAAGGAGAAATGATGGAAACATAGTATTAGTGTATAAAATTCTGAAACAAATGTTAAAAATATTTGGGGAGGGGGTGCATCAAGCCAAAGATTATACCAATGCCATACATGCGATGGTGGGTCGAGACCCCTTTAGGGGTCAAATGTCCTTTTCACAGGGGTTACACATCAGATACCTGCATATCAGAAATTTAAATTACTATTCATAACAGTAGCAAAATTACAGTTATGAAGTAGCAATGAAATAATTTTATGGTTGGGGGTCACCACAACATGAAGAACTGTATTAAAGGGTCACAGCATTAAAAAGATTGAGAACCACTCTGCTCTAGTGGGTTCCTGATTAGATGAGATGCTATTTTCTGAAATTTCCATTTAGATTATCTATAAGGATAGGGTCCTTCAGCATTCAAAAAAAAAATCTAGAAATTACTTAATTTAAAGGTGAGAGGGAGCAAAAGGTTATGTTCAGAGGATGCTTATTAGTATCTTTACCCTTTTGTTTGTTTGTTTGTTTTGTTTTGTCTCTCGAGACAGGGTTTCTCTGAGTAGCCCTAGCTGTCCTGGAACTCACTCTGTAGACCAGGCTGGCCTTGAACTCAGAAATCCACCTGCCTCTGCCTCCCAAGTGCTGGGATTAAAGGCGTGCACCACCACTGCCTGGCTGTCTTTACCCTTTTTTGTCTTTTCCTCTTACCCCATTGTTTTTAGTGTGTGTTATCATGTGTTTTAAAAACCTTGTAATCCAGTTTTAATCATTTCTGAAACAAAACAAAAGGTTTAAGATGTACATAAAACAAATGGATTATCTTTATAATGATGAGTTAACATCATTGAATTTAACACCCCGAAGCAAAGATTGCTCTTCACTATTAGAAATAGCATTCCAAAAGAGTTTTCCTAGCCCTGTTTCTCCAATTTACTTCTTACTGCAGCCTGCCTGCCAAAGGCCCCCTCCATTCCCCAGGGGCTCTGCCTCTTGGCCTGGACCCAGGGTCCTCTTAGCTCTTTCCCACTAGCTCTCTCAGCCTTCCCTTCTAGACCACCTTCATCCCTTTGTGTCAGCCACCAGCCCACAGAAGCTCTCTACCTGTGGTTCCCAGTAGCTACACTGGGCTAGGACTCAGGTAAGTGAATTGTCACCATCCTTTCTGTCCTCCACTCTGGTTTCTCCAGAATTACAGTTAGTCCTGCAGTGGTTTGCCTGGAGGAGCCCCTCCTCCTACCCTACCCCTGCTCCCTGGGGATCTTGGTGCAGATCTGTTGCTGCCCCCTCTAGGCCTTTCCTCTTAGGTCATTTCCTTTGTACCATCAGTTAACTCACAGAAGCACTCTCTAACAGGGACCCCTCAGCCACCATAGTTGCTTAGGAATAATTAATCCCCAAACAGTAAATCAAAAGAAGGGAGGGACCCACACCATAACAACAAAACAATAGGAAATCAATAAACACTGCTCATTGATAACTGTCATTATTAATAACAATTCCTCAATAACAATTTGGATTAGAAAATAAGATCCATCTTTCTGCTTCATACAAAGAATGTGACTCATCATCTAAGATAGATATCACCTCTGGATAAAAGGATAGAGAAGGTATTTCAAGCAAACGGATATAAGAAGCAAACGGGTATAATTATTTTAATATCAGCCAAATAAACTTCAAACTAAAACTAATCACAAGAGATAGGGAAGAACACTATATACACATCAAAGGGGGTGAGGGATCCACCAAGGGGATATTGCAATTCTAAACATTTATGCTCCAAATACAAGGGCATCCGAGTTCATAAAAGAAATACTATTACCACTAAAATCACACATTGACTCTTGCGCAGTGTCTTAGGGTTACTCTTGCTGTGATGAAACACCATGACCAAAAGATGCTCTGGGAGGAAACGGTTTATTTGTCTTACACAACACTCTTTTTTTTTTTTTCATACTTTATTTACATTTCAAATGTTTTCCCTTTTCCAGATCTCCCCTTTGGAACCTCCCCATTCCCCCCCCTCCCCTGCCTCTATGAAGGTATTCTCCCACTCCCACAACACTCTTTATGAAGGAAATCAAGACAGGAAAACCGTCCAGGAACCTAGGGGCAGGTGCTGATGCAGACACCATGGAAAAGTACTGCTTATTGTCTTGCTCATCATGGCTTGTTCAGCCTGCTTTCTTATAAAACAACCAACCAGTGGGTGGTACCACTCACAATGGGCTGGGTCCTCCCTTATCAATCATGTTCTATAGGCTTACATACAGTTCCATCTTATGAAAGCATGTTCTTAATTAAGATTCGCTCCTCTAAAATGACTTTAGCTTGAGTCAAATTGACATAAAAATTTTCAACATATACAGTGATAGAGAGCAACTCTAGTATCTGACTCTCACCAACAGACAGGTCATCTAGACAAAAACTAAACAGAGAAATGCTGGCATTAAATAATATCATAAACCAATTGGACCTAATAGGCATTTACCCAAGCACTTAAAAATATACTTTCTTTTCAGCAGTTCATGAAACTTTCTCCAAAATTGATCACATACTAGGGCACTAAGTAAGTTTCAATAGACATAAGAAAACTGCAATAACACCATGCATCTCATCTGACCACTAATCTGCATATTCAATGCAATCCTAATCAAAATCGCAAGATAATTCTTCACAGAAATTGAAGAAACAATTTTCAACTACATACAGAGAGAGAGAGAGAGAGAGAGAGAGAGAGAGAGAGAGAGAGAGAATAGCCAAAATAATCCTGAATAAAGAAAGAACTGCTGGAGGCATTACAACCCCAGATTTCAAGTTGGATTACAGGGCTAAAGTAATAAATTCAGCATCATAGTATTGGCATGAAAACAGCAGCAGTCACATTGATCAGTGGAATCAAACTGAAGACCCAGACATAAGCCCACTAATCTATGTGCATCTGAATTTTTTGACAAAGAACCCTAATATCAACACCAGAGAAAGGACAGCACATTCAACAAATGGTACTGGTCAAACTGGATACCTGTAGAATCCATTGCCATGCACAAAACTCAACTCCAAGTGGATGAAGGGCCTCAGAAGACCAGATACACTGAATCTGATGGGAAAGGAAATGGAAGTAGGCTTGAACTCATTGGCACAGAAAAGAACTTTCTGAACAGGATGCTAGCAGTGCAAGTACTAAGACCAACAATTAATATAGGGGCCTAATGAAGCTGAAAAGCTTTTGAACAGTAAAGGACACCATCTTTCAGGTAAAGTGACAGCCTAAAGAACGGATAAAAATCTTGAGCAATAGTTCAACTGATAGAGTGTTAGTATTGCAAATATATAAAGAACTAAAAACATTGAACATCGAGAAAACAAACAACCCAACTAAAAGGAGGGTGCAGACCTAAGCAGAGAGTTGTCAAAAGATGAAACACACATGGTTAAAGAAATGTTCAATGCCCTTATCCATAAGGGAATGAAAATCAAAACTCCTTCGAAATTTCATCTTACTCCAGTCATAATGGTCGAGATCATTAACACAAATGACAGCACATGCTAGCGAGGATGTGGAGTAACAGGAACACCCATCCATCCATTGCTGGTGGGGGTGCAAACTAGTACAGTCACTATGGAAATCAGTGTGGCAGTTCCTTGGGAAGCTGGGAGTAAATCTACCTCAAGATCCAGAAGACCACTCTTGGGCATATATATCAAGACCTCTACATCCTACTACAAAGATACTTGCTCATCTGTGTTCATTGCTGCTCCATTCATAACAGACTAGATGCCCACCACCTTATGAATAGAAAATGAAAATGTAGTGCATTCATACAACGGAATAATATTCAGCTGTTAAGGAAAATGAAATTATAAAATTTGCAGTGCAGGTAAATGGATGGAGTTAGAAAAGAAATCATCCTGATTGAGGTGGCAAAGACTCAAAAAGACAAGTACTGTATGTCTTCTCTTTTAGGTGATGTTAGCTTTTAAGATATCTATGTATTCTACAATTGAAATAACTACAAAGTTTAAGCACCTAAATAAGGAATGAGTGAGGATGAGAGGATCTCCCAAGGGAGGAGAATTGTAATGTTGTGCTATGGAGAGACAATGGGGAGATTAGAATTTAATAGGAAGAGAGACAGGAGAGAAGGGTAAAGGGGGAGTATGGGGAGAGACAACTAGCAATAAAGGCCGTTGGAAAACTATATGGAACTCTACTACTGTGTAATCTCCCTAAAAGTATACAGATATAAAAGGAATCTAAAAGAAGTAACCAAAGAATAAGGGAGACAGTGCCTCAACTAGATATCTTAAATCATTAAGAAAAACTCCAGTGCCAGGAATGGGTTATATTTTGTTGAGCTGTTGACCAAATGGGCCCAATGGAAACCCTCAAACATCACAGGGTACTTGTGAGGGTTACTGGTTAACTCTCCACAACCTAACTATAAGACTCAGTTGCTATAGAATTGCCTACTTATTGACATGAAAAAGTTGAGCTAGAGTCTACCTTGAGGCTTCATTCCTACTTAGTGTTCATGGTATTGGAAGGTACCAAAGGAGAAAGTTATCATTATCACCAAGCTACAAACCCTATGATCTACAACAGTGACCTACCTACAAGATAGACTCATGCAATGGTGGCACAAATGTTATGGAAGCAACCAACTACTTTTTATATTTCAATGTAAGGCCCACCCCATGATATGGAACCCATAGTGATATTTTTTCATTAATTAACTTATTTATATAGTTTACATCTCAATATCAACCCACCCTCTCCTCCCAGTCTCCCCACTCACAGATCCTTTGCCCATTTCCCTCCCCTTCTCCACTGTAAAGAAGGAAAGCCCCCTGGGTAGCACCCCACCCTGGCACATCAAGTCTCTCCAGGACTAAGCACATTCTCTCCCATGGGCAACAGGATCCACAGACAGGCAACAGATTCAGGGACAGCTCCAACTCCAGTTGTTGGGGGACCCACATGAAGAGCAAGCTGCATATCTGCTACTAACCTGGACCCTTGGGGGCTCCCAGAGACTGAATCACCAACCAAAGAGCTAGCATAGGCTGGATGTAGGCCCCCTGCACATTGCTGATACTTTTAAATTGGCCAAGAACCTGAGACTAGATAGTTCACAGGCTAGAAGAAAACTTATAACTATTATTCTGCTAAAGGAATATAGCAATAATAATAATGTCTTAATGACATTATGCTATACCCATAGATCAGTTCATTGCTCAATCCTTACCAGAGAAGCTTCTTCTTGCAATATATGAGAATTAATACAGAGACACCCCCAACTGAACAATGTGCAGAAAGTGAGAGTCTTTGAAGCACTCAGTTCTAATGGGATGTTTTCATCAAAACCACCCTGAATCAAGGCTAATGGATATAAGCAGAAGAAGAGTCAAAAAGAATATAAGAGCCAGAAGTGATGGATGACTCCACGAAACACTATCTCTGAGACATAGTGATATATAGCATGTGTGAACTCAGAGAGACTATGGGAACATGCACAAGATCTGCACAGATCCAAACCAGATGGGGTCCTAGTACTAAGGGGAAAGTTGACATGGGGTTCCACCCCTAACCTAGAAATTATCTGCAATTGATCCTGATAGCAAAGGAAAAATCAATTTTCTCCAATGGATTTTCACTGGGTGTATCAACTACACTTTAAGGAAGACCTGTACAGGAGTAGTGGGCCAGCACAAAACTAACTCTATGGTATTTTTGTGGACTTTTTGTTTCATTTACTTTGTTTTGTCTTTTTATGTCTTATGGGTCTTTTATTTGTTTTCACTTTTGTAGATTTGAGGGGGGTTGGTTGGTTGGTTGGTTTCGTTTCTTGTCTTTTGTAGATTTTTTTTTTAAGAACAATGCTGAGTGGGTAAGGATACAGGGAACGTCTGGAAGGAATTCAAGAGGGGCATGATCAAAACATATTGTATAAAATTTTTTTCAATAAGAAAAAGAAGCAAAAGTTAATGATGGTTGAGACAAGATAGTGTTTTGTTTATAAAATGGTTAATCTGGTGCTAGGGTGACAGTGCCACAGTCATCAAAGACAAATGCTCTTTCATTCTCCAATAACGTTACTTTGTAACTTCCCTTCTCAAATTGGCTCCATGGTATTAAGATAGCTGCTGCAATTCCAGCAATCACATTATCAATCCAGAAAGAAAGAAAGAAAGAAAGAAAGAAAGAAAGAAAGAAAGAAAGAAAGAAAAGAAAAGAAAAGAAAAAACAAATTAAAAACAGACAGGAAGGAGGGAGGAAGGAGGAAAGACTGAGATAGAGAGGAAGGGAGAGGGAGAGGGAGAGGGAGAGGGAGAGGGAGAGGGAGAGGGAGAGAGGGAGAGGAGAAAGTAATACAAAGCCTTCTCAGCCTTCCTAGAAAAACTCCCTTGGAATGCTCCATCTAGTGGCCTCTGAAAAGTCAACAGTGTTCTTTTCTGCAAGAAGCCTAAAAAGGTCCTTTTATAGTTAGAGCTGAGACTTGACAATTTTGAGTTCCATATTGAGAAATAAAAAGAGAATAAATATTCAGTTGCTACTCAATAGAGTTCCTTGTGAAAAATAGAATCCTAACAAAATACTGGAGGCAGCTGAGCATTTGAGACTTACCGCATGTGTTCAGGGCAACATATGGCTATATGTGTATGTGTTGATTTCTTGTCTTGGAAAGGTGTACTTCAGTTCTTACAACTATATTCTAAGAACTGTGTGGGTCATTCATTCTCATTACCTCCTATCTCCATGTCAACCTACTCAGTGCCAGGATGTCATCTTGGGCTCTACCCCAAACAATCAGATGAGACGCTGCCAACATGAGCAGAATTCACCCACTACAGACAATATACTACACACACCCAAATCTGACCTTGTTAGGCAATTAGATATTTGTCAATAAGTAGCCTCTAAGAGCAATGAGTAACTCATTGACTGCTCAGGGACTCTCTCCCAATCTCCAAGAAGCCAAATGCTTTTTGCAGGAGTGCAATAGTCTCTCATGCATCCAGTCCAACATTTGTTACAGAATCTCATAAGCTCACTTGTAAATGCAACCATTGAAGAAGACTTGAAGTTGCCTTAGGTCTCCTGGATGGAGCTTGATGGATGTAGAAACTTAGTAGGTCTATCAGTGAGTGTTTACAGGTAGAACTTCACCATCAGGTCCTGGGCCCTCTCCCAAAATCTAAATTGCCAGCACAGCAAAAACATCTCTCCTCAATTCCTACTTCCATCTTCCCATTGTATACATAATTTGCCTGAGGTCACAGTCATGATTCTTAGTGAATTCATAATTTAAGAATTAGCAACTGGGGGCTGGAGAGATGGCTCAGTGGTTAAGAGCGCTGACTGCTCTTCAGAAGGTCGTGAGTTCAAATCCCAGCAATCACATGATGGCTCACAACCATCCGTAATGAGATCTGATGCCCTCTTCTGGTTTGTCTGAAGACAGCTACAGTGTACTCACATACATAAAATAAATAAATAATTCTTAAAAAAGAAGAAGAAGAAGAAGAAGAAGAAGAAGAAGAAGAAGAAGAAGAACTAGCAACTGGGCATTGTGGTGCATACCTTTAATCCCAGCATTTGAGAGACAAGAGGCAGACAGATCTCTTTGAGTTTGAGGTCAGCCTGATCTACATAGAAAGTTCTAGGATAGCCAAAACTAAAGAGATTGTGTCTCAAAAATATTTTAGAAGTGACTTTTGTATACAAATAAAGAGAAATGCAGTATATTCATACTGTACACACACATATATGATATATGATATTTTCCACCAGCAAGAGTAACCAGTCATACATAATTTGTTTTCTCATCTAAAATATACTTTTCGATGCAGTAACTTACTTGGGCTCTTCAACTGTTCTGAGACATGCAGTCATCAGGCAAGTGTCATTATCCTTTAAGACATCAGAAATGGATCAGAAGGTCAGATAGCTTTCTTAAAATATCTCCAACAGTGTAACAGAACTTCATCTCCAATCCTGCTCTGTCTACATGACCAGACTGTGGAATTATATCAGCATCAGTGCATTGCACATCAGTCTTTACTACAGAAAACACATGACCTCTGACTTTTACAGTATCGGATCCTGAGCTTACCAGCCCTCCCTACCCACTAAGCTGAATGGCTGTGTCTTTTCCCACTGAGAGGTGATGCTGGTCCCTTCCTCTGCCATGAGGACTGCCTTGCATTACTTATTTTCCAAAAGTACTGCAAAGGTAAGACTGTTCAGCTTATAAAGTAAGATCATGAAAAGCCTTTCAAAGTCTGTCCCTGCACCCTCTCTTTATTAAATTTGTCTTCTAAAAAGTATTTCTTTTTTGAGATTGTGATATATGCACATCATTTTTCTCTTCCTATTCCCCCTTCAAACCCTCCCATAGATCGCTCCTTGCTCTTTTTCAAATTCATGATCACTTTTTCATTAATTGTTACACACACACACACACACACACAGATACACCTTACTCAGTCTATACAACGTTACCTGTATGCATGTTTTCGGCACTGACCATTTAATGTTGTATAACATTGGTGTTGCCTGAGGAAGACTATTTCCTCCCCCTTTCAACATTCCTTACTTGCCTGTAATTCTTTGTATAGGCTTGAGGCCACACCCCTCACCCCCATGGGACATGGCATGTCAATTGGTGTTGTCCTTGTTCTGCTCCTGTTTAGACAATCATATTGGTGAAATGTTATGGGTGTAGTTTCTGACATTACTAAGAGACAGAATCTCACCACAAACTTCCTGTTCCTCTGGCTCTTCTAGTCTTTCTGATCCCCCTCCTCCCTATCCTTCAGCCATGCTTCCTGATCCTTAGGTTCAGGAGTTGGTTTGTAGATGTATCTGTTGGGACTGGTCTCCACAACTCTGCATTTTGATTGGCTGTGGTTTTCTATAATGGTCTCCATCGGAGAAATTTGCTTGAAGAAGGGTGAGGCACTTCTTATGTTTTCTTCTGGTAGTTCAGAGATTTAGGTTTCATGTCTAAGTATTAATCCATTTAGCTTTTGTGTGAGGTGATAGATATGGGCCTAATTTCATTTATCTGGATGTCTGTCCATCCACGTATCTGTCACTCACTCCACACAACTTGCAGCCATTCTAGGAAAAAGTCCAAAGTAACTATGGAGAGACACATGGGGGTGTGGGACCTAGAAAATAGTCCTGCTGAGCTCCCAGCCAGAAGCCAGTACCAGCTTGTCAACCATGTGAATGAGCCTTCTTAGGTCATCCAGACCCAGTCAGGACATATAAGCTTTATCCTGACAAGTTGGCAGATCCACAGACCAAATAGATGACTGCTAGTATTTTAAGTCAACCATTTTGAAATGATTTGTCTTATAACAAAGAAGTAGAATCCACTTTTCTGAAGCAAATGCCGATCACCTGCATGTCACCATGACAAAATACCAGAGATAAATAACCTGAAAGCAGACAGATTTTTATTGGCTCATGGTGTCAGATGTGTCAGTGCATGCTTACTTGGGGCCTGGTGCCTGTGGGTTATGACATTGAAGTGATTATATCATAGCTGCTCACCACATTGCTTACCACATGGCAGCTGGGAAGCAAGGGTGAGGGGGAATGGGCCTGGATCCCAATATCCCCTTCAATAGACTGGCCCAAGAACCTAACGTCCTTTCTTCACCAGTCCCTAGCCTGAAATGTTCCCCTACCTCCCAATGATGCACAAGCTAGTAAAGGCTTCAACACGTGGCCTTCTGGGAGACATTTAAGATCCCCACTATCTGCAGACATACATTAAACTGGTTAAGCACTGGGAATGTTACGTTTGCTTTATTTAGTCTTTTTTACATGAAAACATGAATGAAGATGGCACCTTCTCATGTCTAAAAGCAAGAAGAAAGAGACAATTAAGCAAATTGCTTCGAATGCCTTCAACCCTAAACAATCAAATCATACTATAAATATGTTGGTATTTGGTTCAAAACTCTGTGAAAAGAATTCAGCCCCCAAGCTTTGACAGTTCCTTGAAGACCTTCTAAATATAGGAAAATAAAAATGAAATTCATGTCACTTTGTTAATGACATCACTTAAAACTATAAGTTAATTAACTAATTAACAACTTAATTAACTCAGCACTTAATTTACTTACTTGAGTTCACTTACATTCCCTAGACATGATTTAATGAACTTTCAGTGTAATTCCTGACTAACCATGTAAATTGTACAATGTGTATCTGTTCAACTGAGTAGACTTTTCTTGAAATTAAATAGTTTAAGGCAGACACTAAGCCTAACAGTGAGTTTACTTTTCCTTCAAGAGAGAAATGTGAACTGAACTTCTGGTATATCGGTTTTCACACAATACTTTATTTTTTATCTTACAAAAGCAAAAAACAAATACCTGAATGTGTTGATTTGTTTAAAAGTGTCAAAATAAAATCCAAAAATTAACTAGCTAAAATGAAAAAATGTTATCATAATATATTAAAAGTGTGTTTTCTAGATTCAGTTCTATTAGATATATTAACTAGACATAATCTTTTCAGTTTCTATTAGATATGTTAACTAGACATAATAATATTCTTTATGACATTTCACACATGTATATAATGGTGTGTTTACTATATTCACCTCCTGTACTGACTAGTTTTGTGTGTCAACTTGACACAAGCTGGAGTTATCACAGAGAAAGAAGTTTCAGTTGAGAAAATGCCTCCATGAGATCCAGTGGTAAGGCATTTTCTCAATTAGTAATCTAGGGGGGAGGGCCCCTTGTGAGTGGCACCATCTGTGCGCTGGTAGTCTTGGGTTCTATAAGAAAGCCAGCTGAAGCCCGGCAGTGGTGGCACATACCTTTAATCCCAGCACTTGGGAGGCAGAGACAGGCAGATTTCTGAGTTCAAGGCCAGCCTGGTCTACAGAGAGAGTTCCAGGACAGCCAGGGCTACACAGAGAAACCCTGTCTCGAAAAACCAAAAAAGAAAGAAAGAAAGAAAGAAAGAAAGAAAGAAAGAAAGAAAGAAATCCAGCTGAGCAAGGTAGTAGAGGCAAGAAGACCAGTAAACAACATTCCTCCATGGCCTCTACATCAAATCCTGCTTCCTGACCTGCTTAGAGTTCCAGTCCTGACTTCCTTTCGTGATGAACAGCAGCATGGAAGTGTAAGCTCAATAAACCCTTTCTTCCCCAACTTGCATCTTGGTCATGATGTTTGTGCAGGAATAGAAACCCTGACTAAGACACCTCCCATCACCTCACTTCCTGTCCTTCTAGTCCTGCAGATCCCTTCATCTTCTCAATGAGTCTAGTTTCTACCATCTCTTCTTTTAGTTTTGTTTCTTTGGCTTTGGTTTTGGTGACACCATGAGTCCCACTCAAATTGCTTATGAGAGCCTGGCTAAAGGGGTGTTTTCAGGGGCATGGGCTACTTATCAGTGGCTAATGAAAGAAGTATCCCTCCCCCAGAAAACATTAACTGCCTACAGAGCCTATGTGTTCCTCCCTTTTCGGTGGTGAGCCATTGATGGGCCTCATCTTGTGCAGGTTTTATACAGAGTATCACAGCTGAAAGAACTGCCTCTTGGTCAAACGTCACTTAAGAGCACATGGAAAGCTGCTGTGCTCTTCGCCTTTCCATGCATTTTCTTCTGTCACTCACTGTTCACAGAGATGAAACTACACCACTCATGGTGGAGCTACTAGGGCTACCTTACTCTGTTTTCCTAATAGCACATGTGTGTTGACTTTGTTTTACAAACATCTCACTCTAAAATAAGCTGTGATCTTTTGCAAATACAGCTCTTCTTCAAATATGGTTTTAGAAGCCTTGATTTAGCTGTGTGAAAGCCTGGAAAACAAAGACAAATGATAGCTAACCCCTTGCTTACATGTTGATAGGAAAAGTGGGGTGGCGCTGTTGTGCAGTTGAAGCATAAGTGGCATGTGCTAAATGTTTGAATTAGTAAGAAGATGCACGTAAACCGGAGAAGAAGAGGCTTGACAGAAGAAACGGGCATGGAGGGAGTGAAAGATGGAAGGCCATGAAAATGTCAAGACTAGGACATCCTGTGAGTAAAGTCAGGAGGCAGAGCGGGTGGTAGGGAAAGTGTGAAAATTAATCTCACCTGAGGAGAGCAGAGGTAAAGAAAGGCAGGCCCAGGACCAACTGTAAAATGCCCTCTGAAGATTACCAAGAGGGGTGCACCTGACCGAGGGCAACCCCAAGA
>JADRCH010000229.1:3362748-3387748 GCA_019843965.1 Rhynchomys soricoides | reverse complement strand
GAGCTGAAGCTCCGGCTTTTGCCCAGCCTGGCTCGAAGCTGCTGGGTGGGAAATCTTCAGGGTAGGGTTGCCCTCCCGAGGATGTCGAGTAGATTGGAGAAGAGTCCTGGGACGCTGCTGAACCCTAGAACAGCCCTGCTCAGACCTGTGTCAGGTCCTGAGGCTTTAACTCAGGTACCATGACTTTAAACCTCAGTTCCGTAGACCACAAGACCCTGGGTCGTGTGCTTCTGACCTCTGCCTATATCCTGAAAAGAAAAGAAACAGCGAAAAAGAAGAAATGGCTCTTCCAGAGTCATCCCGATTGGGAGCTACGTATCTGGCTCTGGGGCCAGTTTCTCCCACTTTGCACCCACTCGGGACACGAGGTTGGAAAAAGGATATGGCAAGGAGTCTCAGGGGTCAGGCTCGAGGGAATGTGATGTGGCCATACTAACTCCTGGAAAGACCCCAGACTAACACAAGTGATTTCCACACTTTAAACGTCTGAGTTAATAAGAAACCCATGAAAATCGAGATCCGATCTGGACCCTTTGCCTTGATCCTAACTAACCCTGCACGTTGCTCTAGTCCCTGCCTGCAGCCTTCTCTCTTCTTCACACTGGGCGTGGAGGGGCTCAGCATCCTGGAGTAAACCCGGCCTACGTCCAGGCTAAGAGAGTCTATAAGATCCCGAGACTATAGTCGTAAAGAAGAGAAAAATGAATAATCTGCCGTTCCTCAACGTCGATATATTTTGTTTCCGCAGTTTTTAAAAAACTACCTTCCATATAGCCAGTTCATTTCAATAAAGCCTGGCTTGAAACTCCGGCTCACAGCAAAGCGTCACCAATAATTGCCTAAAGGTTAAACTGCGCCTGAGATAAACAAAGTGCCTGCTGGCATCCTTGGAGTCAAAGACTACTGGATTGTGTAGTCGTTTGTAGGTGGCAGCGGCTTGGGTAGAAGACGAGTGAGGTGGAGATTACACCGGGAAACAAACCAACGGGTCGCTGCTGGGGCGGTTACCCTAGATGGTTTTTTCTGGAACCCAATCTGCAGGCAGCTGGAGAATGCACATTCCGGCTCTGGCTGCTGTTGCTGCAGCCCCTACAAGCCCACACAACTTGCCTGAATTAAATCAACCTGGGGAGGAAGGAAGAGAGAGCAGGCCCCACCACAACTGCCCAGGCTATGCACCGAAGCTGGGCACCGCTCTCTCGAATTCCAGAGGATCCTGAGTGGCAGTTGCCAGCTCTCCTGGGTCCTAATGGTTCCAGGCGTCGGCTCTCTTGGTCGCATGGGACCATCAGGAGCCCGATGGTGGGCAACACTTTCTTCCTTGCCAAATCCACGCTGAACGCAACAGCTTGGGGCCCCCGGAGCTGCGCTCGGCCTTCCCTGTTTCTGTCTTGATCTAAGTTGCATGGAGCTGGCTGCCAAACGCCGTTGGCTTGCCTAGGCTGGAGGCACAGACCACCCGCCTCGCCTCCCTCGGCGACTAATTCTAGGTGGCAGCGGCAGGTTGCCCGGCTCTAGAGAGCTGGCTTCTCAGCTGTACGGTTCAGGGATCAAGTTGCAGGCTGGTTTGCCCCGCACTCCCAGAAAGGATTCTTCCCCTCCTTGGGTTCCCGGACGCCCCGAAGGCCACTAGCGCAGGAGAGGAAATGTCCTCAGCTGGTCCCAGAAAGGAGGCGCCTGGAGTCTCGGATCCTGCGGAAGAGATGCCATATCGAAGCATCAACAAAAGATGTCGTTTACCCGAACCACCTTTAAGCGCCAGACGCGCGTAGCTGCCCGTAGGGGCGTCACAAGGAGTAGACCACAGCCTGCAGGGTTGAACAGGAGTAGGAGTGACCCACCTCCAGCCCATTTGGCTGTCACTGTAACTGTGGGCGTCCTAGGAATTCCTCTGGGACTTCAGGGGTCGCTCCGCTGCTGGTCTCCGTAAACTGTCTCAGTTCATGAAAAATCTCGCAGAAATTTCTTTAGCGGGAGAAAAGTTCCTGTCATGAGTGATATAGTGAGGTGCATCCTCTTGTTTCTTAGGCCAGGTGAGGAGGCTGCACACACACACACACACACACACACACACACACGTCCTTATCCTCTTACACACTTGACCTTACCACCTATCTGATAGGATCGGTCCTAACTTAGGGGAACAAACTGGCCAAACCGCAGTAGCCAGAGGGTTCGCTGCCGGGTATGGGGGGAGGGTGAGGAGGGGGGAACCTGCCCTGCTTGCCTCACTTCAGAGAAACCAAGTAGGGACACACACCCGAGCCATGTTACCACTTACCAAATTCCTGGTTTCCTTGGACCTGTAGCCAAGATTACAGGTCAGAGCCCTCCTTTCTAGCCACTGAGCCAAATGGACTTCTGACTTTGGGTTTATGCTTAGCAGAGAAGAAATTAAAATCTGAGGGACCTGCTGCCTTTAACTGCTCTTTTCAGGTGAGGGAACTGGAAAGAACTCTTAAATTTTCCAAACACGGGAAAAATACTGAAACTGAAGCCCAGAGACAGGAATAGAAAGAATGGTTGTTTCTAAACGCTTCTTTCCTTACCAGCTTGAGGGCAAACGTAGCCCAAGCCAGAATAAGATTTTAAGTTCTTTGAATAGGCGTTGACATTTCCGGGATACGTGCAGCAACCAAGAAGGGGGACGGGGGGGGGGGGCGAAGGAGAACTGGGGAGGGACGAGGGACAAGGGGGGGAACCTTTACCCCAGGCTCAGCCCCTGCTCCTTTACAGGTCACACCAAAGCTTGATTGATGTCTTGGCTTCCGGTGTGATTTTAATGATATTCCTCCCTTAGTAAGAAAAGTAGAGGCACAATTAGGTGATGGAGCCCCTCGGCTCCCAGCTCCTCATTCTTCCCCTGACTCGGATATCGCCACCCCAAAGAGATCTCATGCGGTCTATCTGCCCGTTTCAGGAAGACACGTTGGAGTTTCTCCATCCGCCAGGCCTCTTGTCTCCTAATTCCCTGCCTATTACCTTCCTACCTTCTAAACCAAGGTTCTGGAGTGCAAAGAGCAAGTCGTGCCTCCCTGAACCTGGTGCGCATACGGGGGCCGATCTGTAGGTCATGACTAATAAAAGCTGGACCAAGTTGGCGTTTGAAGAAAAAGCCCTTCTTCTTTCTATTGGCTTCCACCTCTGAGAACCTCTGTTTCTCCCAGAGAAAAGGAGCTCGAGATAATGATGCTCCAAACTGGAGACCTAGTGGCTAGCACACAGGGAAGCTAAGAGAGGTTGGGTGAAAAGACTAGAGGATAAAGGGAGAGAGTTATGCAAGAGAGGACCGGTGAGAAATCAGTGCCGTGCCCCTTTGCTGTGGGTCTTAGACCTTGTGGAATAGCAGGCCCTCCGCGACTAGACAGTAACCCCCTTCTCAGTGGTCAAAATGGTGAGGCCTGGGCTAGCTAGCGGGTGGTGAACGCCAAGGGTCGGGGTACCCAGTGGAAATGGAGAAGGGGCGGGGACGAGGAATTGTGCCTTCTTGCCCCTTCTTCAGCAAAAGACGAGGAGGCTGTGGAGGCGGCAGCGGAGTCCCTCAGCCTCGGTCATGTGATAGTCTCGAAGCGCAAACTGCAGGGGTCTCGTCGTCTCAGGGACCATTACAAAACGCAGCCAGGAGAGCGCGTCGCTGCCACAGCAGCGCTTCTTCGCAAAACCCGCGGGGCAGAGCGGCTGCAGCTGCAGCTCAGACGGCTGTGCGGGACCGGGAGAGCCGGGTCCTAGCCTGTCTACCCAGACGCCCCCTACAGCCTGCGGCTAGCTCCGGGAGTTCTGAGCACCCTCCCCTCCGCAGAGCCTGCAGGCGCCGCTGCTGTAGACAGCACCAAACTTTTTTCTTCGGAACCACCACCTAGGACTCGGTGCCTCTTCCATCTTCAGCTTGGCTGCAGATCTCCTGAGAAAGAGGGTGCGTACGTACAGTAGCTGATAGAGTTCTCTCTCTCTTCTTACCCTGTCTATCCTCTTCTGCAAGACTTGAAGTCCAATGCAGACAGACCTAGTACCAGGTCAGCTTGCAGGGCGTTGAAAGTCTGGTCACCAGTGGCCTCGGAACAGCTAGTGCGAACTCGTGCTTAAAAAGCCGCAGTCTCCACTGCTCAGTCGGTTTGACCTGAGCTGCCTTTATACCGAGAAAAGGCAAAGAGACCAAAAAGAAACTCATTTCTCAGCCTTTTGCTCCAGAGCTCAAGTCTGGTCATCCGAGAAGAGGAAGACTCAGAGAAAGGTAAAGCCGGCGAGCCTCTCTGGCTACTGTGAGGGACTGTCCACGACGGTCAAGACCAAAAGTTGTGAGCACCATAGAGCTGTATTGGCCCAAAAAGCCAATTGCTGGGATCCGGGCAGCTCCCTGAAGGAGGAGGACCAAGGCAAAAGGGCTCTGGGGACCTAGAAGGCTGGGTATCCGGCTGCGCAGGTGGAGAGAGAACTAGTGGGGACACTTAGGCCTGGGATCCGGCTTTCCGAGAGGCGTTGAGGCCCTCTGTGGGCCGGACGGAGGTGGAGGAGCCTGGGAAGATGCCACGTCCGGGAAAGAGCTCCTACAGCGACCAAAAGCCGCCCTACTCGTACATCTCCTTGACCGCCATGGCCATCCAGCACTCGGCTGAGAAGATGCTGCCTCTGAGCGACATCTACAAGTTCATCATGGAGCGCTTCCCCTACTACCGCGAACACACGCAGCGCTGGCAGAACAGCCTGCGCCACAACCTCTCCTTTAACGACTGCTTCATCAAGATCCCTCGGAGGCCGGACCAACCCGGCAAGGGCAGCTTCTGGGCGCTACACCCTGACTGCGGTGACATGTTCGAGAACGGCAGCTTCCTGCGGCGCCGCAAGCGCTTCAAGGTGCTGCGGGCAGACCACGCTCACCTGCACTCTGGAAGCAGCAAGGGCGCGCCCGGTACGGGGCCCGGAGGCCACCTGCACCCTCATCATCCCCACCACGCGCACCACCATCACCACCACGCCGCACACCATCACCACCATCACCACCCGCCCCAGCCGCCGCCGCCGCCGCCGCACATGGTGCCCTATTTCCACCAGCAGCCGGCTCCCGCTCCGCAGCCTCCACATCTCCCGTCGCAGCCCGCGCAGCAGCCACCGCCGCAGTCGCAGCCTCCGCAGACTTCCCATCCCGGCAAGATGCAGGAGGCAGCGGCCGTGGCGGCGGCGGCGGCGGCAGCAGCGGCCGCAGCGGTGGGCAGCGTGGGGCGTCTGTCTCAGTTCCCACCCTACGGGCTGGGCTCGGCCGCCGCCGCTGCCGCTGCCGCTGCCGCGTCCACCACGGGCTTCAAACACCCGTTCGCCATAGAGAACATCATCGGTCGGGACTACAAGGGTGTGTTGCAGGCTGGAGGGTTGCCTTTGGCGTCGGTCATGCACCATTTGGGCTACCCCGTGCCAGGCCAGCTCGGCAATGTTGTCGGCTCTGTGTGGCCTCATGTTGGCGTGATGGACTCGGTGGCCGCGGCCGCCGCTGCTGCCGCCGCAGCTGGGGTCCCGGTAGGCCCGGAGTATGGAGCGTTCGGGGTGCCAGTCAAGGCTCTGTGCCACTCGGCAAACCAGAGCCTGCCAGCTGTACCGGTGCCCATCAAACCCACGCCTGCGCTACCACCCGTGACCACGCTGCCTCCGGCGTTGGCAGTCCCCACGGCGTCACAGCAGCTGCCTGCTCCCTCCACCGTGTGTGCTGCCGCCGCCTCACCCACAGCCCCTCTCCTGGAGCCCACCGCAGCCGGGAGGGCTGACAGCAAGGGGGGCTCCCTGCACTCGGTGTTGGTGCATTCCTAGGGGACCCCGCGACTGGTGAGAAGATGCCTGTCTTCTCACCATCTGAGACTGAGACAACGGTCCCAGACCGAAAGGGTGCCCCAGAGAGGTTGGCAAACTTGGCATTGAGCTAAATGCTGCACTGATCTGAATAAATGTAACCTCCTGGTGTCTGTGTTTATACTATCTTGTAAATCAGATTAATTAATGAAAGCCCATTTTCAGGTAAGAGTTTCTATTGTAAGAAAAAAATCGATGTTACGGGGGTAGGGAGCAAAAGTGGTCAGGAAAACTAATTTCAGACAAAGAAGTAGTGTTCACCCCTTTCCTAGAGCAGGACCTAGGGACGTCCTAGAGACGACCTCACCGGAGAAGCCCAACAGAGTGACGCAAATGGACTTCGGACCCCAAGCTTCAGTCCGCTGGAGTCCGCAGCCACCACTCCCCCCCCCCCCCAAGGAAAACTCGCCTTAGGGAAAGAATACGTTTTGTTATTTTCGTGGTCAGAAAAATGGAAAGAAAACGACGCCAGGGATAAAATCTTTGTGACGGGGGTGGGAGGGAGTATGCGGAGGGGGGGCAGTCAGTGGGATCTTTGAGAAACGGTTACGTTTCGTGGCTGTGACCCGGGGTCGAGGAGGATAGTAGCAACAGCTAAAGTAATTAGTTCGCACAAAAGAAGAAGGCGGCGGCTTAAAGAGCAAAGCTCCAGATTCCAAAAGTAAAGTTTGGGGAGCCCCCAGAGAGAGACAATAAAGGCGACTTTCCACCTGCGACTCCTCTGTGTATCAATTGGATGAGAAACCGTTACGAAGCCTGAGAACATAGTTCATTCCCACGACCACTTTCATTTGGACTTAAAAAAAAAAAAAAAAAAAGTCATTTGTACCACGGAATTTCGCTCCTCTACCCGATTAGTGCGAAGACGCCTGTCTCCTGGAGGAGAAGGGCTCACGCCGGGGGTGGGGGTATGTGTTTGGTGGCTGTGCGCTTCCCATTCCTCTTGCACAAATGAGGAGGAGTCACCTTTGCTCGCTGCGTGTCTTTCCATGCAAATTCTTCAATTGCAGTTTGTGAATAAATTCACTGTTGCCCTTCCCGGGTTTTGAGACCCAGGACCAGCACATTATTAGCAACAAACTTAGGGAGGGATGCGGAGTGGCCCTGGCTTCAAGCCCCGTTTGGCCTGTGTCCGCTCTGCAGTCGCGTTGTGGCTTCGTTTCTGTTTGCCAATGTTGTGCCAGGTGTTCATTAAAACGTCTCTCTGGATATAACAATGCCGTGTGAGGGTATTCTCTTCTTAGGAGGTGAAGCCACGGTTGAAAATCCTCCCTTAGACCTTAATTCCTTAACTTCGGAGTTTTAAGAAGCGTGAGATCAACGGTGAGCCATCTCTGGGGACAGTCTTTTTTTTCCCCCGATTTGTTCATTCATCAGACGCTAATCTCTCCTTCCCTAACTGAACTTCATTCCGTCAACATTAGAGTCTGAATTGGTAATACCCCAACAGTAACGTTTTCCTATCACCATCAATCGGCAACCCTTTCAGAGGTTGCCAAGGTCAGGGCAGGGTCAGGCTTGGCGCCCGTGGAGCAGGTGTGGAGCTGGATGAGGGTTAGCCTAGAGCAGCCTGGTGGCAAGCGGGCAGACCTGTTGCTTACCTAGCACAGGGAAGGGAGGTCTGCAAGTGGGATCTGCTGGCAATCCGGTGACTGCTTACTGCCTGGGAGCAGAGAGGAGACGGGAAGTTCTTGGACTTCCAACACCAACCGCTGGCAGGCTGGCACCCACCCACGGCCAGGACCCCAGGTGCAGGGCAGATGCGAGGAGAGCAGGTGAGAGACCCTTTGCATGTTGGGTTTGGGGGGGTGGGTAGACTTGCCGCCTCCTTCTAACTTCCCTGCAAAGTTCCGCTGAAAGCCGGTTTCCCTCAACCCTTCAAGTAGAACGTAGAGACAAAAAAAAGTTACTCATACCCTTTAAAAAGAAGTGTTTGTGTCCATCCCGCCCCTCTCCTTTTAAAACAAATCTCACTACAGTGTGTCACTACATTTCGACACATCTTAGCTTTCTTGTGGGTTTTCCACCCCACTGGTGTTAGGTGGTAGAAAGAGAAAAAGGATCCAGGGACACACGGACTTGGGAGTCTGAGATTAGGGGAGACTTTGGAGTCTGGATTTTCTACCTACTTTCCAATTAGTTGGTGCCTAAAGACCCACTGAATGCCTAGTTTAGAGGCCTGTAGACATTTGATCCGAAGAAAGAGTCACTGCGTCCCAGCAGTTTCTGTGAGAAAAGATTGTCTCTTCTTTCGGGGAATCAGCCGGAATGGTTCCTGGTGCTTTGTAATGGTGTTTAGAGTCCCACTTCTGGGACCTTGTGTGTCTCTGCCCCCAAAAGGAAGCAGACAAGTAGTTGACCTTTGCCATTTCTAGGACCCTTCCTATATCCGACCCCTGCTGGGAAACCCTTTCTACCTCAGTGGAGAAATTTCATTTTCAAAAAATTTAATTAAAAGAAAAAAAAAGAGGGAGCCATGGGAAGACAAAGTGAATTACATCACAATTGTGTTAAGTTCTTGTTTCAGAAAGGACCCTGGTGTCCCAAAGAAGCTGTGATGTTAAAGGAGAGGGATGTCCCCAGTTAGAGACCGCCCCTATTACCAGTCCTTCCAACTCAGATGGGATTTGACTACTCTGTAAGAGAATATATCCCAATGAGCAAATGCTGCTGGTATTGCCAAGCCCGGAACCTGGCAGAATGCTGGTGACGAATATCTGGGACATTAGAACAGGGTCCAGCTCTCAGCTCCTTGCTTGTCACCACAATCAGATTATTAGAGTCATGTGCCAAAACAGGCTGGCTTAATGCCTCCCATGTTGGTTTTAAATGCGTTGTTAGGGGTCTGGCCACTAACAAAACATTGAGTCTATATATGTCCCTGAAGCTGGTATAAGGATAGTAGTTAACTACAATACTTAAGTAGCTCTCAGTTGGGTGAGTGGTGTCATTTGAACTCACAGGCAGCTGCCCTTTATATATTAGAAAGCAGAAAATTAACTCGGGAAATAGGTGGGACGAAAGAAGAAACACTAATGCCTCACTTTCTTGAGTCATCAGTATAGAGATACAGACACTGGGGACAGAACACTGGAGTGCCAAGGTGGTAAACATCGGCTGCAATTTTTCAGCCCATGCCTCAACTTAACTGAACCAACAGAGCCCCTAAGAAAGTGAAAAAGTGCAGCAAAGAAGAGGAGATTGGTGTAGCTGTCCTTATAGATAGAAAGAAAAGAACTTGGACCAATTGATTTTACTTTATTCCCATAAAAATACAGAGTAAATGCTGAGGGAAAATGAAGCCCCATTTAGCTATGGTCTAAAGAAAAGCAGGCCCTCCTGCAAGGGCCCGTTGGCACAGTTGGCATCTGGCACTTAGGAAGTCTGTCAGCCGGGCTGGCTTGTGGTCAATTATCTCAAGTAATCTGGCACTGGTCCAGCCAGGGAGGACAACTAGTTGCATGCATAGGAATCCATGCCCGTTAACTGAAAGTGGCACTGCTGAATTCTGAACATCCCTATACTGGGGGGTTGGAAGGCTAATCAACCCATATCCTCCTGGGGTTCAAAGGTGATGTTTGCCAGCTTGGCACCAGTACAGGAGCCAGAGGAGAATCTGGAAAGAGATCTCCGTAGGAGAAGTGTCATGGACCATCAAAGCCACAATTCCATTCACCTGCTCAAGCTGCCAATCCCAAAGTGCACAAGATAATAGAGAGCTTCCACACAAAAGACTCTTCATTCCTCAGTGGGAGGAAGGATACTTGGGGAGAATGCTCATTCTTGTCTTGCTTGGTAGTGTTCGTGACAAGACTGCTGTGTCTGTTGGTAGTTCAGCAGAGGGTGGGGGGGGGAGAGCAGAGCAGAGTTAGTGTTGAAATGGGAAATTAAAAAACAATTACAAGAACCATGGATAACCAGGGTTTAAGGGTAGAGTAGAGATCCAAAAGTAGATGGTAAGTCCTTGAGTTCTGGAAGGCAAAACAGTCTTTTTGAACTCAACATAACCATGTTGCTCATTCAAAATATTTCCATTAACATTATCTTTCCAAGTTCAAGTTTAAGCGCTACCTCATGCCCTTTGGGAGAGATTGAAGGGTTCTGTTTGGGTTTTGTTTAAATGGCACAAGTTTGTCAGAAGTCCAGATATACTCGTTCCTAAGCACTTTCCCCTTTAACCATCGGCCCCATCCCACCCCTGTGTGTCTTGAAGAAAATTCAAGCCACATGTTGCTCTTCCTCCTTGCATCCAAATGCAATTTTACTGAATTTTAGCACGGTCCATGAAATTCAAATTCTGTGTTTTAATCCATAATAGGTTCCCATGATCTACACAAGTCACATGATATGTTCACATATCATTATGCAGAAAATAAAGCCTGTGAGAACTGTAGTTGTATTTTACAGAGACCTTTTGGTAAAGAATGGCATGCAGAGAATGCTGTAGCGAAAGGCATTTTATAAAATTATCAAAAAATCTAGAAAATGCAACTTAATAACTCATGAAAATATTTAAGTAATATCGCAAAGGAGATGTTTTACTTGTGCTTAATTTGATCCAAGTAGTTCTTTTCTGCCACAAGTAACAGGCTCTTGGGCACATGGGACAGCCAGGCTGTGTTCGTAAGTCACAGAGTCCATTTCTGAGGCGTCATTTTTACCATGCATTACACTGTGTTTTCCCGTCTGAGCCCTCAGTCTTGTCAGCACCTTCACGGACAGCATGTTTTTACTGTTACAGCAGATGGGTACTTGGAAGGAAGGGAACTAGAGAGAGGAGAGGTGGGCCCCGCTGAACTGGAGTCAACCCAGTGAGGGCTTGTAAGTAATGGAACAGGTTGATGAAAAGGGGCAGGAAGGAAGGGAGAGGGGGAGGCAAGGGATGGGGCAGAGGGAAGGAAAGAAGGGAGGGGCAGAGTGTGATTACTACCAACAAAGCAAAAACACAATTTAAGAATTATAATTTTTTAACATGCCCTTGTTTTGAGCCTCCTACGGAGAAGCCACAGACCAATGCGGTTTGTGTCTTTCTGTGGCATTTTCTGTGTTCCACTGACCTGACATAGTCTTGCCATAAACTATTCTACATCCCTTAGAAGTTGCTTAGTTTGACAGGATTGTGCTAGTATCAATCTCAGCTCCACTTCCTACCTAAAAAGACAAGGCCCCGGTGTTTATCCAATATTGTTATGACATTAAACTTAATTGCAATTTATTTTGTAGAATACAACTAAGTCCGTGTAGGGACATACTTAATAAACAATGATGTTTGTGTATTACTGGCATCATAAGTGATGTTTTATAAAACTTTGTTCCTAATAACACATGTTTATGAAGTCCTACAGGAGGAAAACCATCTTCAGTAAGTGTCATCTCAACCTTATAATACACATCGAAAAAATTACATGAGAGGGGATGACATCACATATGAACTGTTGGTCAGTTAGGGCTGATGAAATGATGTCATTTTGTTTTCATTTGTCATAGATTGGTTAGATTGTCTACTCTCGTGATATTTTAGGTTTATAATAAGGGGGACAGTAAAAAATAAATTTAGGCCATCCAACAGTTACTTCAATAAAATATCAACTATGTTGTTTTGAGAATGGACCTTAAGGTACACCCAGCCTCTCCTTGAGCTCCGAGTCCTCCTGCCTCACCTCTCCAAGTATTGGCATCATGGCAGTGTACCACCACATCCTGATCAATGACTTATTTTAAAATGTAAATCTGACCTGGTGGTGCAGGCCTGTGATCTCCACTACGTAAGAGTCAGAAGCAGGAGTATGGAACCTCCAAGGCCTGCATGGGCTACAGACATAGATCAAGACCAGCCTAAGTAACTTGGTAAGACCCTGTCTCCACAAGTATCTTCACTGTGAGGGGAGGGGTGAAGAACTGGCTGATTGAAATACACTTTCAAATGAAGAGTAGGGCCTGGAGAGATGGCTCAGTGGTTAAGGCTGGTTCCCAAGGATCCAAAGCCCTCTTCCAGCTCTGGTCTCAGAGGAATTCATGGTGTGCATAAGCATGCTCAAGTGTACACACACACACACACACACACACACACACACACGGCAAAACACTCATACCACAGAAAAATTAAAAAAGAAAAAAAGAAAAGGAAAGGAAACCATCAGGAGCCTCCCACTTCTTGTGCTCCCTCAGTCCCCCACTGTGCCCTTGGCTAGATCCCAGGACAGGAAGCCATGCAGGGACAAAGAACAGCAGGCTATCACTTTAAATTTTTTTGGCACTTAGGGAATTTTGCAGTATCATTACGTCATAATGTCTGAATAGGAAAATATTTCAAAAACCATCAGAAAGAAAAAAGTCATCAGAATATAAAGTCTCACACTCTTTTGGACTTCTCCTTTCTTGCGTTTTGAGTTCTGTGACACCCTTGAGTCCTTCCTGGATGAAAGTGGATCAGAGCATGAGGTAAATGTATGGCAGATGCTTAGCTCTTTCCCTCTAAACAAAAACTGATGCATACTTTTCCAAGAATAGTAATGTATTTTTTCTCCTTGTTGGTAAGACCTTTTTGAAGAGCAATAACATGATTTAGGTAAAACATTCCACAGTGCTTCCCCTCGCCCCTTTTCTTGACCATGGGTAGCCCAGGCTGATCTTGAATTTGCTAGTCCACTCTTGCAATTCATGATCCCCCTGCCTCAGCCTCTGGAGTGCTGAGATTCCAAGCATATACCACCATGTCCAGCCTTTTATTTTTGCTAATCCAGGTAAGTCTGTACTATTTCTTTTCTTTTCATGCAAAAATTCTTCATTTAAAAATATCACAAAAGCACAGCTACTAAGAACTATTACACAATTTTAGAATATTGAACACATTTCAACCTCCAGGTCAGAGGTTTGACAGTCTCCAACAAATGGCCATGGATCATTGAGGTTTGGTATTTCAAGTAAGTCCTACTGAAGAAGTAAAATTGTTGAAATTATAAGACTAAAATTTTAGCGTAAAGCAAGGAGAATAAAAATCTAATCAAACACATCCAGCTTCATCAGCTTGAGTACAAAATGAGGTTGCATCCTCATTCCAATAACATTGTACCTTTACTGTAAGGAGCTGACTGAGGCCAGGTTACACCACTTTCTGAAGGAGAGATGAAAGGATTAATCAGTCCACTAGTGCTGTTTCTTAAATGTTGAGTGTGTGCATACGGATTGGCAAAAGAGATAGAAGAGTCTTCAGGACTTCATCACCAGGGAGACTGATTGAGCGGGTGGGAGATAGTACCTTTGATTTGTGGTTCCTACAAACTCACAAGTGTTGCTGATGTTACTGGATACCAGGATCACACACTGAGCAGTTCTTCACTGAAAGATTTGTTTGTCCAAAGCTGATAACTACCTTAGTCCATAGGAGACATCCGAATGATTTTGGACATCATGAGAAAAATGTTGTAATTTCTAGTTCTTTTATCTTAAAAACCCTCATCAATGACTGTCAGCTTGGCTCAGTGCTTCCCAGTGATATAATAGATGATAGATAAATAGATATAATAGATGATTGATAGATAGATAGGTATAGTAGATAGACAGACAGACAGACAGATAGACAGACAGGTAGATAGAGATAATCCAGATATAAACTGACGTGAATAGCCAATGCCAGTGTCATAAATATCCAAGGATTTCCTTCCTCAGCACCATAGTCACACACTCAAATATCTTTTTACCCTTTTAGTTATTTGGTCCTTTACACCTAGTTAACAAGAATATGTGGAGGCTTCCAATGTCTCCCTAAAGCCCTGATAGTCTGATGTAGTAGTGCATCTCCTGTGGGAAAGGCCTATGCAAAGGCAGAACTAGATGACCACAGAGGAGAAAGTTAAAGCTCAACTTTACTGAAAATATCAGGTGTAGAGATAGATGATATGTTCATAGTGTCAACCAAGAAAGGTATTGAAAATTTCTTCACCATTTCAAATAAAATTCCCATTTTAAAAAGGAGGAGGGAGTCACAGCCTGTCTGCACAAAGAAGTGATCTGTGCCCTCTTGGCTTGTGGTTGTTACAGTTTGGGTGCTGAAAGTTGATTCTCTGGCAGACACATCCTACAATGCCAGTGTGCCATGCTTAGTCTGAGAGAATCCCAATGGTAAAGTTCCTCCAGGTCACACTATTTAGCTTCTGTGTTCCCATTATCAAAGAGATAAAAGAACCTGGTTCTCCCTGAAGGCACAAGACTAGAAAGCCACGAGGCCCAAATCTCCCCACTGGGCATGAACCAGTGAATTAAGTAAGCAGAAGGTAAATGGTATATTTCTGAACGTGGCAATTCTTACACTTGAGATATATATATTGATATTTCCATCGTCATTTGTAATAATAAAAGCTCATGTTTTACACCCAAATCTTATGTAACTTTGCAACAACAGTTTACCTTAAGCATCTTGCAGTATTTTTCTTTTATACATAGATAACAGAGGCCAGAGTGGTGTAAGAAGCTTGCCATGGCCACACAGCCAAGAAGCACAGGGAAGACTGAGAAGCCTAGATCTCGTCACTGGAAAAGTCTCCTTAAGCTTTCTGAGTACATCACACAAAGCAGCAAAGTATGAACACACATTACAGTTATGCATTGGAGCAGGAGAGGCATAGCTAGAGCTGGTAGTTCTGCAGAAGGAGGTATTGTTCATCTGAGTTCTTAACCTAGGAAATGTTAAGGTGCTCAGAAAACTTCTGAGCACTACAGAATGTACAGAAGACTCAGTGTAGTGTGCCAGCTTTGTCTCTGATCGTAAACATCTGCTGTTCCTTGCCTCTCCATTGCCTAGTATAACCCTTGGGTCGTAGCCATGACTCTGTTGCTGTCCTTTCAGATAGTATTTTGCTGTGTTGTCAATCCGGTCTTGAACTTATGAGGTCAAATGGTCCTCCTGCTTCAGCTTCTTGAATAACTGGGACTAATGATAACCACCATTGTCTCGGCTTTGTGGTCATTTCTTAATAAAGGTTTGTCTGAGAGAAAAAAAGGTTTTTAAAAAATTTATGTCTCTGCTCTAATGAATATTCAAAAATAAACTATTTACCTAAATGGTTTAAAATAAAAACAGATGACCAAATCTCGGCTGAACTGGCTAATGTGAACAGACTCATGGAAGTCCGACTTTTTATCAAGTCATTCACTAGCCCCACCAGCCTAGATCAGATCCCACACTGCCCTAGGTTGCTTTCTACTGCTCTGACAAAATACCTTGCCCCAAAAACCTCATAGGAAAAAAGGAGTTTCTTTCAGCTTGCAGGTCACAGTTCTTCCCTGAGGGAAGTCAGAGCAGGATCTCAGGCAGGAACCTGGAGTCAGAGACTAAGCCAGGGCCATAGGGGAGGGCAGCTTAGGCACTCCCCACAGTGAGCTAGTGCCTCCTAAATTAATCATCAATCAAGAAAATGCCTCACAGACTTCCTTACAGGTCAAACTTATGGAGGGATTTCTTCAGCTGAGGTTCTCTCTTCCCAAAGAAGACTATAACTTCTGTCAAGTGGACAAACAAAACATGAACTAACCAGCACATGCACCAATGGAAGTGGACCCCACAGCTTGTCACAGTGTTCTCCACCCCACCCCTACTCTCAGCCTCTTTCTCTCTGTTTCTTAGTTGTCACACCTGTAAAACTGGGAAATAATACCCAAGCTTAATTGGATATTAACTGTAGTTCTTTAGTGCAAACAAAGCACTGGGTAGGCTGACATGCTCTCCTTTGAGGGTTCTGTTCTGAGCTCTAGTAATTTAATTGTCCGGACTAGATTTGTTCATGGGAGTGGGATCTAGGGTGAACCCCAGCAAATCCCCCCTCTCTCATACACACACACACACCAAACAAATAAATGTGATTTTTTTAAAAAAAAAAACAGAAAGGAAAGCTGAGAGTTGAAGACTTTCTCTGCAGAGGGCTCTGTCTTGCCCCTGTGTCCATCTCTTCTCCATTAATGGCTCAAAGTCAGTGAAGGGCATGCTGTACTCAAAACTTGTGAATAGAACAGAAGCTAATGTGAGGTCCATACCTTGATGTCAGGGAAGGGGGGCCATGGGAGGCCAGGAGGTTAAAGAGATTTTGAGGGTTCACAGTCAGATGAGACACACTTTATTCATTCACTCCAAGCCCAGGCACACACTGGTACACACAGGCAGGTAGCACACAGCTACACCGCAGTAGGCACACAGTCCTACAGACAGGCACACAGACAGGCTGAAGAAGGCAAAGGCAAATGCTTTTGATTCAAGGGAATATTTATACAGAATCACACAAAAATAGTACTCTACCAAAAACAGTTATAAAGTGGATTACATTACTTTATCTTGGGAGCCCAGGACATCAGGTATCAGCTATTTTATGTTGACTCATAGCACCCCGCCCCCCACAGTGTCCAGCTATGTTTTTTCTGACTCCTACAAGATATCCATATCAGTGGCACTCTGTGTAAATGTAAATTGGCCTTCATGGCCTTCCATTGTGGCCTACAGATGCTCAGGGAAGATGTGTTCTTTCCTTAGCTAAGTGGCTGCCTCTGGAACACCTTTAGTTTTTAGTGCTAACATAATCTAAAAAATCAAATCAGGGATCTCATGCAGAACAGTCACCTAAAAGGAACACCTGGTTCTCCAGAATGACTAATCTGTAAAACTTGAGATGAGTCTTCAAGTATCTGGACCAAATATGCAGAACCTGATTAGTCCATTTAAAACAAACAAACAAATAACAAAACCATAAAGTATCCCTGAAAGGCTTCTTTTTTGAGGTTTTTAAAGTTTATTTTAAATTCTGTGTATGTGTTTGTGTTTAGGTATGTGCAATGAGAGTAGGTTACCACACAAGCCAGAGAAGCTGGATCCCCCAGGAGCAAGAGTTAGAGGTGGTTGTGAGTCACCTGACATAGTTGCTGGGAATTGAACTTGTCTCCCCTGGGAGAGCAGTATATGCTCTTAAATGCGGAGACCTCTCTCCAGTCCTCTAAAGAAGTTTTTAGCAACTTGATTTAGGATGACCAACAGCCACGTTTAGCCTTATCAGCAACCTGCAAATCAATATACTACACCTTCATACGGCAAATAGAAGACACCTCCATTTGATGTTTGAAATGAGAATTTGCATGTAGGGAGAATTCAGTTCTCCTCACATTTAGGAATTGTCTCAGTTAGGATTTCTTAGATAGGATGTGATAAGACACCATGACCAAAAGCAACTTGGGAAAAAAAGGATTTATTTCAATTTACAATCTATAGTTCATCATCGAGGGAAATCAGAGCAGCACTCAAGGTAGTTATGTTGGAGGCAGGAACTAAAGCAGAAGCCATAAAGAAAGGCTGTTTCCTGGCTTTTCCCTGAGGCTTGCTGAGCTTGCTTTCCGAGGTTACCCTGTGCTACTGGCAAGGGCAGCAGGAGCTAGGTTGCTGAAGCAGGGAAGGCATGGATAGCAGGAGCCAGAGAGACTGCACAGGGCCCCCAGAGCCAGGAGGCAGAGAATTATGGGTGTTTGCATTCAGCTTGCTTTCTCCTTTTGATTGGGTTCAAGGCCCCAGTTCAGGGAGTGTCTACCCACATTAGGGTGGGATTTCCCACCTAGTTAATCTAATCTGGAAAACGACAGACACACCCAGAGGCTTTTCTCTTTGTGTTGTGGATCCTGTCATGTAAACAATATTAACAAATTAACAAATTAATTGACAAGTATGGGGTGAGGGGACAGAACTTGGATGCTAACATTGCTATGGGCTTGAGAACCTTGGATAAATCCCTAAGGATTGATGTGCCAAGGACAATTTAGGAAGGAAGAAGCAGTTGAGGAGTGCTCACTCACCTTTTCCCCATGAAAAGATGTAGGTTCATGTAATTACAATACACAAGACAGGAACGACTAGACGGTAGTCAAGAGAAACAGCTAAGGAATTCTACAGCACAATTCTCTTCTATGAAGGACACACTTTTAAAGGTAAAGAAGGACCAATCTCTCTCTCTCTCTCTCTCTCTCTCTCTCTCTCTCCCCTTTCCCCTCCCCCTCCCCTCCCTCTCCCTCTTTCCTCTGAAACTAAGTGTAAATTTCTGCAATCAGGTATTTCTTCTAATTTTCAAAATACTATTCAGGAGGTTATTTTCAAGAGAGTTATGAATTGTACACAAATAATTCAGGTCTGTTCACTTAAAAGGTAAGGTGAACATAAAGCTTCATGCTCTACTGTTTTCAAATGGAGAAGGTGCTTTTCCTCAAAGACTTTAAACTAGCCTTTCTAATAGTAGCTTGAGAAGAATATATCTTATTTGCCTCGGGAGCTGTGTTCCTGAAATATCAATCACATTTTTTTTTATTAGAATTCAACTTGAATAGTAATAATCCCCGAGTCCCCATAGTGTAAAGAAACTAGTATGTGTGTTAAGAGCAGAGGGTGCAGAGATATACCCTGCTTCCAATAAAAGCAAAGTTAAGTAGCAAGAGAATTCACAACTGGCTGAAAAGTCAGCAGACAGCAGAGTGAGGGGCTGGCTGAACAGTCAGCAGTCACAGTGCAGGAAGAGGTGGCTGGCTTTGACTTCTAGTCAGATCATTACATGTATCAACATCCTTCCTGGAAAATGTCTTCCATTGTGCCTCTCCTGCTGATCTGGGCTCTGCCTCCTACCCCCGCACCCCCTCCTCTCCCAGCCTTAGTTATCATCAGATCCTCTTTTAATCTATCACTTGATGAAGTCTCCTTCTCCCCTCTCTCTGGAAGTCTGGGGGAACCATCCTACATTTACAGGCCTACTTCTTGTCTTAACTCAAGGATTAACACCGCACTTTGGGACAGTTTGGGTAGCCTCAAATCTAGTCAGGTAAACTGTGATTAATTTTGCTTACCAATTTGAAGAGCTCACAGCTGTCTTCACAGTTAAATGAGGATTTACAGAGATGCTGGTCTCCCTGGTGGCAGAGACAATTTCCCAAACTGCAAGAGTTCTGAGCTCCTGGGAGTAGGTGCTTTGGCCAAGGATGATAGAATTAGCTGGAACACATAGGGCCATGCCCCTCTGTGACTTCCACAAAATGAAGATCCAGGAGGAAATGTTGGATTGTAAATTAAGTTGAGGACTTTTTTTTTTTTCTTCCAGCTCTTATTTGAAGAGACTTGTGGGTTTTATTTATTAATTTATTATTTTTTTACACGCACAGCTGTGGAGTCTCTCAGGGAGTTTCTTGTTCTTTTTAATTTTTGCATATCAGCCAAAATCCAAGATCCGGGCACTGAATATGGTCTGAGAAGCCCACAGACAATCTGAGTAGATTTACCAAAGGACAGGAGCTTAGGAACTGATTAAGCTCTGAGGTAGGATGCTGACAGCTAGGCTGCTCCTGATAGCATGTTGAGGGAGATGGCAGAGCAGGTGCAGATGGAAAGCTGTTTTCTTATTTCTGTTTGTTTAATCATCACTGCTGCTCTAACCATTTGTAGATACTTGGTGAAGTTATTGGACCTCCAGTCATCTTTGCTACACTGTAATATAAAAGAAAGTCAGGAGACAAATTTCAGATTAAATTCTGATTTTCCTATTACTAACTCTATGTTCTTGGTCAAATGATTTAGTCTTTACTTCTTTTTTTGTTAATTTTGTCTAAATAATCTGTATAACTTATTGTTTTTAATATTAATGTTGAAAGAAAGCCAGCTTGCTGCTGGCTGGTCACCATTATAAGCATGTCTGTGTTCAACTGCTTGAATCTCTATGGACCATTAGAATGCAGTTGCCATGTTATATTTAATGTGTACAAAAAATGGTAGCACAGGAGTTAGAGAACGCTTCTAGTGTCACATCACTTGTAGCTGAATTAGGGTTTAACTAGAAAGATCTGGAAGGAAAAAAAAAGTCCGCAGCTTAATTTATGCTCCAATATTCCCTTCTTGGTCTGCACAACTCTCAGAGAATAAGAGACTTAGTAATAGCACTTGCTGTTGAGAAGGCTAGGCTATTTCCATGACAGGCTTCAAATTGGCAGTTAAAGAAACTAGGCCTTCTGTCTCCAAGAACTGGGCAAGTCCAGGCAAGTCCAGGCCCCAGAAGCTGCCCTGCCACCCGCCTGAAGCAAGGACAATAGATCAGCAGCAGTTTCTAGACTTCCTCAGCTACTTCCTTAGTAACAGTCTCCAGACCTCCCCAGAAAGTTTCCAGTCCCCACACCCCAGTCATGGAATGTCCTTAAAGATGGACCTAACATATCAACATGGAGATAACCTAACCTGGAATTCCCTAATGTGCTTTAAATCAGGCCTGTGAGTACACTTGGTTGTCTCTTTATCTTGGTAATGGGGAGACCCCAGCATGCTGAACTTCTGCAGAATAAAACACTCTGCATTTACATACTATTTGAGTCCAGGGTGTCATTCTTCTGAGAATCATGGACCCTTACACTGCCAAAGCTGACAGCCTGAGTTGAGGATCCCTTTCTCCTTGGTAGAAGGAGAGTATCAACTCCAATTGGCTTTCCTCTGACTTCCACATGAGTGCTTTAGCAGAAACACACACACACACATGTAACAAAATTAAAATTCTGTGAGAAAAAAGTAAAGAAGAGTATATTTATGTATTGTATCTCAGTAAACCTCATGAAATGTAATGTATGTACAGGAGTTTGTGTGTGGGGGGGGAGTGTGTGAGAATGTTGTGAGTATGCATATGCATGTATATGACTGTGCGTGTCTGTGTGTAAGTGCCCCAGGGGACAAAAAAAGATCAGATTCCTTGGAGCTGGAGTTACAGGCTGTTTGTTGTCAGCCATTTGATATGGATGCTGGGAAATTAATTTATGCCTTCTAGAAGAGCAGAGGAGACTCAGAACTTCTGAACCGTCTCTCTAGCTACCCAAAATGTAAATATTTTAATATTATGTTTTTATGAACAAGGAATATATAGTCCTTATCTTCAAATCTCACCCTAGCCTTCATTCGTAAGCATTCCTTCCCAGATTAGTCTCTCCCTCCCCCGTGAGTGTGTGTGTGTGTGTGTGTGTGTGTGTGTGTGTGGCGGGGGTCCTTCACTCCCTTTTCCTCTCCTCTCTCCCTGTCTCCCTCTCTTTGCCTTTCTTCCTCTTATTCTTTCCTTCATACTGAAGTAATGCAAGGCTTTATGCATGTTAGGCAAGTGCTCTAACATAAAGCTATCCCCAACCCTTGTTTGTTTGTTGATAAAATGGGGTCTCATTAAAATTTCAGCGACCTTGAACTTGTAATCATTCTTCAGCTTCCCCAGTGCTTGGATCGCCACTGTTCCTGGTCCTTGGTACACTTTACACCATCCCTTTGATCGCACTACCTACCTGCTGTGTTTTCCTGTGTGTCTGAATGGACTTCTGAGAGAAGAAACATGGCACTTACTCCCCGTGCTTGGAAAATCAATTCTGTTTCCCACCTTTATCACAACTTTCAGGGACTTCACCCTCTCTTGGCTTCCACTTAGAGTCTTCCTTTGTGTTGACTCTTCCTGAGGTTGCTTAGCAAGCCCAGATCTCTCTTGCTGTCACACTTAACAGTAACTATTCTTATATACTCATAAAAACAAAACAGCTCGTGCATACCTGCGTCTTTTCCCCTAGCCCAGCTCCTTCCACCAGCCCCAGTCTCAGATGCCATTGGCTCCTCTTAGGAAGCATTTGGTCTCTTTAAAGAACTCTTTGCCCCTTGTTTTCTTGGTATTTGTTCATCTAGCTTCCCTCCATCTCCTCCTTCTCCTTGCAGGTCCTCCTGGAAGCCCAGGCTCTGTTTGGTTTGTGGCTCAGTGCTGAAGGAGCCACCTTATTATCTTCTCTGTGTGGCTGCACATTGTCACCAAGCTTCAGAATCCCCCAAGCTTCCTTTCCTTCTTGATTGTCACATCTAGCATGCATCTGACTTCTGGATACTCAGTGTAAACTGGATTACAATGATAACTGTGCACCCCTCACATTCCCCCAAACATGCTGCCGTATACCCCGCCCCCTTAATGAACAGCTGTGTGAGTTTCTGGGAGTAGAAACCTAGGTATTTCATCATACTCTATGAGTTCTTTAAGGCAAGAGTGGGTCGGCCGTATGTCCAGAATCCAGGGCAAAGCTTGACATTCATAGGGACTTAATTCATATTTAATGAATGAGTTAATTACTTCTTATGCAGTATATTAATACATGTTTTTTTCAGTATTTGGATCTAGGGCCAGTATATGATGGAAAAATGCTCTGTGACCTAGCTATATCTCCAGGCTTAAGTCATTTTGAAGCCACTGTTATTTAACGGCTGTTAAAACAACCAAACTGATAGATTAACTATCAATTCCTTCTATCTCCCAGCCAAAAAAAAAAAAAATCTGCTATTGGTTAAAATCACCATATTTGTATTGCAAATATGACTATGAACACACTCTTGTTATCTTTGTGGCCTTCATCAATCTTAACCATGATCTTGATTACTCAAGCACTCAAGTATATTGAGTTTTGATTGGAGTTATGAAGTTTATTTGCTAGTGGTATATAACTTACATAAAATCTTACTGTTGACTGTGTAACACTACATATGTTCATTGGAGGATGTGGCAACTTGGGGCTTTGAGAGCCTTGGGAGTCATCACTCTTAGGTATTATTCCCAACACTATTATCTAGTGACCAGTCAAGGACTCTGATGATAAGATTAACACACAAAAACTGGAGTTCCTACAGGAAAGGGGGGAGGGGAGATAAGAGGAGAAACAACACAATCTGCACAGTGAAAAGTAGAGAAAATCATAAGTTGATTTAGCTGGTGGCACGTCCTGTAATGGCACGCAGAACAGAGAGAGCCATCATTATGTCTCCAGCTGATGGATTTCTGCTAGGACGATCACAAAACTTAGACTCAATTCAGCCAGTGTTTGTTGAGTGTCTACTGTGTACTAAGAACTGTGTGGGAAAATCTCCTGAAAAGGCTTAGTGTGTGAGGCTTAGTTTGCCTCCCAAAAAGGGATTCTCACTTACCTAAGACCTGGAAGAATATTGGAGAACAAAGCATGTTGTATGTGCCCTACTCAACTTTTGCTGAGCTCTGATGACTTTAACTCTTAGAACTGGGAAATGATGTCAGAAACTGTATCAAGTTCAGAGCTGCCTGCTCTCCCAAAAGTACATTAAAAAAAAAAAAACTTACTAATTTTTCTCCTGGCACCAACTACGTTAAATATGATAAACAGGAGTTGGCAGCGAGACACAAGACGGCCCTATCAATAACACAGTTGTTTTTCACAAAGCACTCCATTACATGTGTCATTTGGAAGTGAAAGGCACATTTTTGTGTGACATACAGAACAAATTGCTCCAGATGAATGAAGCACCTGGTAACTGATGCTTTCAGCTGGGTGCCTCCAAGTCCCCTTTATCTTGTAGGCAGTTTCTCTTCTATTTTTCTCTTCTTTTTTAAAATTCAAACTTTACTTTTTAACAAAACTTACAAGGCATCTAATGGTTAGCAGGCTCTGGGAGATCATTTGGAGCTCACAGTAGACTTTGTTCACTGTAAGGTTTTAAGGGCTATGAACTTGTAAGGCCTTTTCCTAGGCTAAGAGTCACACAGCAGAAAGCAAGGCCGCACATTTCCAGATGCTGTGACTAATCCAACTTCACCCAACTCCCAATCAGAAGGCGAGCATTTCCTAAACATTGATTTCAGTTCTGAACCCACTGACATTTGGAGATACCTATTGACCTGAACAGCAGAAACACCTGAAGCCCTGAGGCAGAGTCCCTCTCCGAAGAAGAAAAACAGCAGGAATATTTCATGTGTAAGGAATTTTTCAGGGTACATATCAGTTTTCCAAGCCCTTGAGAGAATTCACATTTACCTCCAGTTTGTTTTCTGAGTTGCATTTGGAGGAAGGGTGTCAACAGAATTATAAACACTACAAACCTGCTTACCTGGCAATAGCCACACCAACCTCTGAACCACAATGAGATTCCATGGCTGGGAACTGGACCACAACGTAATAAAGTAATAACGGTAACAACAACTACCACCACCACCAGCTAGTAAGTGCTTGCTGTGCTCTGCTGCTGCCCCCAGAACTTCATCTGCACGACGGAGCTTGTCATCACACCACCATTTCCTCTCGAGAAGTGTCCCTCAAGGTCATGCAACTAGTAACTGGTGGCAGTATGGATCTGAACGCCTGATTTTCGTTTTGGGTTTTAAATAATGAACATTTTAGACACCAATTTTCACAACAAGCTTGAGCAGAAAATGAGAGAGTGTATCTGCCCACTCTCACACAAGATGCTGCACACGAGTGATACATCTGTAGCAATCAGTAAGTCCCATCAGTAAATTATCCCTCATGGTCCACAGCTGTTATAGAATTCACCCTCTGAGATACATATTGTGTGGGTTTTGATAAATATACTACTGTTATACATCCACACTAAATAATTTCATCGGCCAAAACCACCTCTGTGTTTCCTGTTCATCCTGCTCTTCCTTTTAATGTTAGGCACATAGTGATCCTTTCACTGTCTGCCTAGTTTAGTCTTGTCTAGATGTCACAGGGTGAGAAGCACACAGCTGTGGCATTTCTTCTAGATTGAGGTCTTTTGCTCAGAATTAGACATTTAAGTTTCCCCCATGCTTCTTCTATGACAGCACTGAGTCTCACTGATTTCTAGTGCTGAATAATATTCCATTGTTTTGATGGACCAGTACTTATTTATCTCTTCACTTACTTAAGTACATTATAGTTCCAATGTTAGGCAATTTGACATGGTATAGACATCTGGCTGTATGTCTTCAGCTACTTTGGATAAATATTAAGGAATAATACTGCGTTACATGATGAGAGTTTGGAAGCTGGGATATGGCTCAGTCAGTAAAGTCTCTACTAGATAGGCATTAAGATTTGAGCTTGGATCCCCAATAAGCCCACATAAAAGCTGGGCTACCCTCATCTTATAACCCTAGCAGACAGATCCCTGGAACTCATTGCTCAATCACTATAGCCAGTAAGTGAACTCCAGCTTCAGTAAGTGTGCATGTCTCCAAAAATAAGGTGGAGAACAATTGAGTAAAACGAGTTTACATCAACCTATGGCTCCCAGGTACTAGCATATGTATGCACCACACTTGCATGCATCCCCTCTCCTCTTACCTCTTCTCTCTTTCTCTCTCTCTCTCTCTCTCTCTCT
>JADRCH010000229.1:3332628-3362648 GCA_019843965.1 Rhynchomys soricoides | reverse complement strand
AGAGAGAGAGAGAGAGAGAGAGAGAGAGAGAGAGTTAGTTTAGTAAGAAATTGCCGAAAGGTCTTCCAACATAGCATTTCTATTCCCATTGGTCAAATGAATGCATCCTTGTTGCTCTTTGTATCCTCTCTAGCATCTGACTTGGACCATTTTAATAGGGACACAGTTTTATCTCATTATTGGTCTAACTTAGCAATTTGTGAATGTTAAGCATTTTTCCATATCCATATTTGCCATAGCTGTGTCTTCTCTGGTAAAAATTGCTCTGTTCACAACATTCGGCTGTCTTTAAATTGGGTTCATTATTTGGTAATCTTTAAATGTTCTATGTATGTTTTGAAGAACTTTTAAAAATAATGTTTTCTATTAGCCTGTGCCTTGCCTTCCTATGCTTTTGACACTACCCTTCATACCCTAAAAGTTTCTAAGTTTAATGAAGTTCAACTTATTGGTTATCTCTTTCACCTTTAGTTTTGTAAGTAAATGTCATTGCCAAACACAAGGTCATCTAGATTTTCTCCTGTGTCATGTTTTAGAAGTTGGAGCATTTTTAATTTTCCAGTGAAGCTTATGATCCGTTGGGCAGGTTGTTGTTGTTGTTCATGGTGGTGGTGGTGGTGGTGGTATGTGTGTGTGTGCGTGTGTGTATGTGTGTATGTGTGTGTGTAGCTGGGGCACCAGGTTCTTAAAAGACACAAGATAATTGTCATCATTTTGCATATGAATACAGCATTGTCCCAGCATTTGTTGGAAAGATTTTCTTTTCTCTATTGCATTGCCCTGTCCTTTGTCAGAGACTATATAGCTGACTACATTTGCATAGCTGTGTTTCTTGGTTTTCTGTTTTGTTCCATTGGTCTATTTGTTTAGTCTTCTGCTGATACCATTCTGCTCTGACCATTGTGCTTGTTCTTCTGGAATTTTGCTTTTTCTATACAAGCTTTATACTAGGTTTGTCAACAATCTACAAAACAATTTCCTGGGATTTTAACTGTGATTGTATGAAATTTACAAATCATGTTGGAAGGACTACTATCTTGAAATATCAGGTCTCTCTTCTCATGAACCTAGGATGTTGTATCTTTAATGTGAGTTCTTCTTAGCTTGCTGAGTAAATTAGGCCAATACACGATATGAAAGAAGAATTCAAATAAATAGAAATACTTAAGAAAAATCAAACTGAAATACTGGAAATGGAAACCACAATAAATCAAATAAAAACCTCATAGACAGCCTCAGCAAAAGATTGAACTAAAGAGAAGACAGAATATTAGAGCTTAAAAACAAGGAAGAGGAATAGGGACACTCAAACAAAGTCAAGGATAAACTAATACAGAAGTATGAATGGTATTTTCAAGATGTATGCGGCACTATGGGAAGACCAAATCTAAGAACCATAGCCATAGAAGAATTTCATTTGAAAGGCATTTTCAAGAAAATCATAGCAGAAAACAATTTCCCAAAATTAGGGACACATATACCAATCTAGATACAGAAGACATTTGGAACCAAAGTAGACCCGAAAATAACCTACACTATAACATAATCAAAGTGTCTAGTGTACACAATAAAGAAATCATATTAAAAGCAGTAAAAGGGAGACACCAAGTCACATATGAAGACAACAATGCCAGCAGACAACTCAAGTGCCAGAAGAGCTTGAAATGGCGTATTCAAGTTCTGAAAAAGACAACTGCTCACGAAGATTACTATACCCAGAGAAACTAACTGTCATGACTGAAAATGAAAGAAAACTTCCTAGAGTCCAACCTGACCAAAGGAATTCATGACCACAAAGCCAGATCTACAGAAGATACTTGAAGGATCCCTTTGAACTGAATAGAAAGATAAATATACCCATGATGCTGTAGGAAAGAATAAACTGTGCTAGAATAACAGCTAAGCCAGAGAGGAACAGAAAATGCCAAACACTACAAAACCAACAGAACGGCAGGAATGAGCACACAATTTTCACTAATAAATCCAAAGTCTCTAATCAAACTATGCAGACCAGCAGGCTGCACTGCAGAGCAGTACTTACTTGTTGTCTCCAAGAACTATACCTCATCAAAAAGGGCAGAGAAAACTTTAGGGTGAGACAATGGAAAGAGGTATATTAAGCAGTGGAACTAAGAAACTGGCAGGTCATTGAATACCTGACAAAATAGACTTCAAAACAAAACTAGGCAGAAGAGTTAAACAAAACACTTCATACTGATGAAGGTAACACTCCTTCAAGAGCACATTACAATCCTAAACATATATGCACCAAACCTTGTGCACCCAATTCTATAAAACCAACAGTACTTAATGATAAGACACATACTAACCCCAGAATAATAACATTAAATGACTTTAATATTTCACTTTTAGCAATTGACAGGTCATCCCAGTAAAAAACAGAGCAACGTCTAAATTAAATAATATCAGTGATGATATTGACAGACATCTACAGAATATTCCATAAAACACTGCAGAATACACATTCACATCAGAAGCCCATAGAACTTTCTCTGAAATAGATCCTATAATAGGACAGAACACAAAACAAATATGAAAAAATTGAAATGATTTCTTATATACTATATGAACACAATGGAATAAAACTAGAACATGCACAATTAAACAATGTTAAGCAATACACTACTGAATAATGAATAAGTCATTGAAGGAACCAGGAAAGAAATTTTAAAAAATTTCTAGAACCATTTAATGAAAACAAAAATATGACATACTAAATTCAAATCTATAAGATTTAATGAAACCAGTCCCAAGATGGAACTTTATAGCCAGTAAATGGGTACATTAAGAAGTCACAGACATAACAAATAAACAACTTAAATATGCACATTATCTGGAAAAAGAAAAAACAAGCCAAATTCAAAGTCATTAGACACAAATAAATAAATAATTAAGATTAGGACTGAAATTTTTTAAAAAATTTAACCAGTGAAACAAAACTTTGGATTCTTGAAAAGATAAACATGATTGATAAGCTAACCAAAAGAAAAAAAATTACAGAATAATAAAATAATGAAAAGGAGCCATTATGACCTAAACCAATAAAATCATTAGTATATGCTCTAAAAACATACATCACATTAAATTGGAAAAAATCTAAAAAAAAACGTATGAATTTACAGATGCACATAACCTATAAACCTAAGCCAGTAAGAGATAAGTCATCTCAGCATATTTTCAACAAGCAATGAGGATGAAGCAGAGATATAACAACACCTCCAGACTAAAGAGTCCAGGTTCAGATGAATTCACTCATGAATTCTACCAAACTGCCAAAGAAACACTAATTTCAGTACTTCTCAGATTATTACATAAGATAAGAAAGGATAAAACATTACTAAACTCCTTTTACAAAGACAGTATCACCCTGTGAAAACCATATATCAGCACAACAACAAAAAAGAAAATGTATAGACCAATCTCCCTGATCATAATTGGAAAAAAAAAATGTAGTAAAAACTTGCAAACTGAATTCCAGAGTACATCAAAGGGTTGAAGAGACGGTTGAGTGTTTAAGAGAACTATTGCAGAGGACCTGGGTTCAGCTCCTACCTAGTACCTACACTATACATAACTCCAGTTCCAGGGGGAAACCTCCATCTTCTGACCTCTGCAGGGACCAACCATACACATACTGCCCATGTATACATACAGGGAAACACTCATACACACAAAATAAAATACATTAATTAAAAAAATTTAAAAATACAGAAATTGTTCAATATGTACATATCAATAAATGTAACACATCGACTAAATGGACTCCAGAACAGAAATGACATGATCCACTCCACAGATGCAGAAACAAAGCTTTTGGGAAAAAACTAATGTCCTCTCATGATAAATTCTCTGAAAAGAGTAAAAATAGAGGGGATATATAGAGACATATATAAAAGGCGGTGTGTGACAACCTCCAGCAAACACCAGTTTCAATGGTACCCATTCTATCTACCCATTGACATTGTTATTGAGGTCAACCAAGTCCTTACCAATGTGCTGCCATCTGAGTCTATCTACTATACATAGGCAGTATGCCATCTCTAGCTCACATAGCATATCCAGCTATCTCTGTGCAATTCCATCAGTTTTGTCTCATGCACACACATTAAGGACTCTTGTCTCCTGGGGAAATGGATCTCTTTATCACTGTATCATGCCCCTATTTGTCCCTGATAATTTTTTGTTGTTGTTCCAATGTCTGCTCTGTCTGAAATTAATATAAACTCACCATCTGTTTTTTGATTGATGTTTCCTTAGTAAATAATATCTTTGAATCTTCTCTTTGTCTCAGACATTACCATTGATATATTTACCTCAAAATAAATACCTGACTATTTATTTTATAAAAGTAGATGTTCTTCTAAGAAAATAACAAAAAGTTCTGCTCAGCATTAATACCTCATTTGCTTCTGCAATGTAATCTTCAAAGTCATTGCCATAGACAGAATAACAGTCCTCCAAAGATGCTATTCCCAGTGCCTGTGCATGTTTCCTTCTGCAGCAACAGGAACTCAGCAAGTATGATTATGTTGAAGACCTTGAGTGGGGAAGACTGTCCTGAGTTATCAGATCACGTTTATCCTTAGAGGTAGTGGACATTTCCAGGACTCACATCAGAGGAAGATGTGAGTAAGGAAGTGGTCAGAGAGACACACCATTGATAGCACTGAAGATGATGGAATGACGTCACGAGCCAAAAAACATGAGGGATTAGGGGAGAGAAAAAGGACACATATCTTGATTTTATTCCAATGAGATTTCTAACATGAAGAACTATAGATTTAAAAATAGAATAGGCTAAAGACATTAAGTTTGTAGTTATATGTTTTATGCATAGAAAACAAATAGAGTCATCATTTCTGTTGCACTGTCTTTACGATGTTCTGTCAATAATGAGCCCACATTGTTGGTAATTTTGGATTCTTTTCCTCTGTTGTAAGTATTTTCTGTCATAAGCTAAATTGTTCTGACCATTTAGCCTGAAATGTGTTGATAGAAAGTTCCAAGAAAAGTGAATGGTATATAATAAGCACTCCTAAAGAAATTTTTATTAATTATTATTATTATTTTCTTGGGATAGAATACCAAAAATGAGATAACTGACCAAAAGGTTGCAAACACTTTTTGTTATTTGATGTATAATTTGCTTTTTAAAGAGATCCAACAAATTGATGATGATTTTCACTTTCAAAGTTATGGAAATTATAAACAATGGCAACAAATGTATAAGTAAGAAAGGTTTACAATTAAAGCTAGTGCCATGACTTAAGATCCCCAGAATACCTGCAGCAAAATGGCTGAGAATGTTTCACTCATCTGTAACAGACTGTCAAAAATTTGCATATGAGCTTCCAAATCGTGAAATAACTTAGATGGAAAGCACTCACACCCTTGCAGAGCATCCATGTGAAATGCTTAAAAGTTTGGAAGAGGGATCTGAGAGAGGTTGTGCATGGGCAACAATCCTGTTCAATTTCACCCATGTGCTAGACTAGATATTGGGCTTTACACCTCACTACAGCTTACAGAATCAAATCATTATGGAGTGAAGAAGAACATGGCCTCACATGCCTGGAATCCCAGCACTTAGGAAGCTGAGACTGGGGAGGTTTTAATTTGAAGCTACCATGGGCTACAAAGCAAGTTTCCAGGTCAGCTTGAGCTCTATAGTGAAACCCTACTGAAAAGGAGGAAGGAAGGGAAAAAGAAGGGGAGGGAGGGAGGGAGTGAAAAGAGGAGCAGGATGTGAAGGAGGAAATGGAGGAGGAAGTAAGAAGAAAAGGAAGAGAAGGAACAGAAAGGGAAAAGAGGAGGAGGAAAGAAGAAAGTAGGAAAAGAAAAGGAGAGAGAAAGGGAGGAACAAGATCATGGAGTTGAAACTGAAGGCCAGCATTATTGGTTTTCTTTGTACATAGAACTGACTTCCATCACCAGTTCAAATACATTCTGTGAAATGGCACACATGGGTCATCAACCTTCTATTGACAACAATGTGTGAAAGTGAATCACCAAGAGACTCAACTGTTGACAAAGCTTAGAAATCGTCCAATAATTTGCAGGATGCAGTTGTAGTTTGAGAACAAAAGACACAGCAAAGTGATGAAACTCTAATCACTCCCAAAATATTGGGGGAGAGAGTTTTGAGTTTGAGTTATCAGAATTTTCTTTCCTCTTTCTTTTTCTCTCTCTTCCCTCTCTCCCTCCTTTCTTTCTCCCTCCCTCCCTCCTTCTTTCCTTCCCTCCTTCCTTTGATGGGTCTCACTGTGTAGTACTGGTTGGCCTGGAACATGCTGTACAAACAAGCTGACCTCAAATTCACAGAGGCACACCAATCCCTTGACTCCCAAATGACAATTACAGGTGTGCCCCACCACACATGGCTAGAATTTTTAAAAATTCTTTATTTTGGGGGAAGTATAATAGAGATAAAGAAATCAAGAGTCACTATCCAAGCATCTTACTGAATGGCTTGTTTGTCTTCTACTAGAAAAAAAAAGACTCTCATTAGAACTAAGACTTTTATCATTCAGTTACTTGGATGAAGAGAAACAGCCCTAAGCCATCTTTCTTTAAAACTCAAGAGTTTCTAATATAGTCTAATAAAAAATTCTTATAATTCAAGATAAGCAAGAACATTTTCAAAATAAATCCAACACATTTTTAGACACTGTCTGAAGCTGCTTTTAAAGAAGTATAAATGGATTCATAGCCAGAATTATTAAATAATGGAATCTATCTGAGTTCTCTTTTCTTCTACTTCTGTGATAAAAACTGACCAAAACCAACTTGGAGAAGGAAAGGGCTTACTTCATCTTACAGTTCTCAGGTCAGAATTAATCACTGAAGGAAGCCAAGGCACGAACTCAAGCAAGACAGGAACCTGGAGGCAGGAACTGAGGCAGAGGCCATGGAGGAGTGCTGCTCGCTGTTGGAGAAATGCTGTTTACTTGGTTGCTTTTTATTACAACCCAAGACCCCTTGCCCACAGGCGCCACCATACACAATTGCTGGACTCTTGATCATCAGTCATTAATCAAAAATTGCTCTACAGACTTGCCTACAGACCAGTCTGATGAAGGCATTTTCTCAGTTGAAGTCCCTCTTTACAGATGAGTCTCTGGCTTCTGTCAAATTGACAAAAAACCCTAACCAACATGGGCTTGTTATAATTTTGATTTCTTTCCTTGGGATAGAGGAGTTTCCAGCAGTCTTCTAGTTATAATATGAAAGGAAGACAGAAGTAAGTTGTATTTAGTCTAACATAAAACTGGTGTTTTTGTTTGTTTGTTTTTAAATTTGATTTTGAGACTGGTTCTCATGTATCCCCGGTTGACTTAGAATTGCTGTGTAGCCAATGATAACCTTAAAGTTCTGACTCTCCTGCTTCCACCTTCCCAGTGCTGGGATTACAGGCTTTAAATATCATGCCCAGTATATGTAGTGCTGTATATCAAGCTCAGGACTTCATGCACTCCAGATAAGCATTTTCAACTAGGTTATATCCCTAGGTAGGAAGTCTTTCCATCTCCTGGATTCTTCATCAGTTTTTTTTCTCCAGTGTTTCAAAATTTTCATTGTACAGATCTTTCAGTTTCTTGATTAGGTTTATTCTAAGATATTTAATTTTTATGAGAAAAAGTCAGAGCATCACATGTTATTTTTTAAAACAAAATTACACACATTCAATTTACCACATGGAGATTCAGGAGCCAGATGGTTGGAGAAAGCCTGCTAGTTCAGAGAGGCAGGAAAAGCACCCAGCTGACCTTCCTACTTCACCTATGTCCCAGAAGAAAAGCATTGTCTCCTTCTGCATGCTCTCTTAAATGTCCTTCAACTCAAAGTCCTCCTTTCTCTTTCCTGGGTTTTCTTACCTTTACTCTCTGTCAACCAGTTGCTTGCTCTGCCACTTGATCTATTGTTGACTTTAACCCTTGTTTACAGAAATTTCTTGGGTTAAAGATGTATGGTAGGGCTGAGCCACACCACAACTACTTTGTTTACAGTAAACAGAAAGCTCTTGGGATAAGGTGCTAGGGCTGAGCCATACCAAACAAGAAATAGGTTTTTCCAATTCACAATCTCAGGGTCCACAATATCCTGCAACACTCACACTTAGGAAGTCTCAGTGGCTTCAGTTGTCTGTACAAGACTTATATAAGGTCAAGCTAATCAGAATTCCTCACAGATAGGAGAAGGGCTCATGGAGTCTCACCCTAGGTTGAAGAGGTTTGTAGTTGAAAGCCACTCTGGTCAAGTCAGCTTTCTTCAAGAAAGTGGCATATGTTAGGATGCCACACTCCAGTGGTGATCCTACACTCATCTACATCAGGACAGCACTGACTGGACTAGATTGTATGTGAAAAGAAGGCATGAAGTTGGGATGGGGTGTAGTAAAGGGGATCGGGAGGAGTTAGAAAAAAAGAGTGGGGGTTGATATGATCAAAATACATTATATACATGTATGAAATTATCAAATAATGATCTTAAAAGATACATCAACTATTGAAGTTCAAGTGGCATGCTTAAGTATTTGTGGCATAATCAGAAAAACAAAGTCATAAATGCCATATTTGAAATAAGCTCTCAATCAAGAAATTTAAAATTAAAGAAGACTTTTTTCTCTTAACCAATTAATTAGCAATGATTTTGTATCTTGGTACCTTCTAGGGAAAAATGACCAAAATAGTTCCCACTGGAAGAGGAAGGGACATACAGATGCCATGCTTGTGAAATAGAACCCCAGTTCTCTGTGCCCCAGGGATGTGGTTCTTAGTTCTCTTCAGCGCTGTGGCTCCAGTTCCCCCAGGATGCTAAAGAAGGACAGGTGGTACAGTGTTGGAAGAATTTCTAAGAAGTTCATGGAAATAGTCTTGATTAAAGTTGTTGTGTGGCCCAAATTGACTTCCTAGCTATTAATGCTCTGAAGAGCCCTGTATGTGTTTAGTTCCCTCCAAGTGAGTAAGAATTATTATAATAATACAGTTTTGGATTTATTCTGTGCTGGAAAATGCCAATGATGTTGTGAGCATTACTTACCACTCTGTTCTCAAACTCCCCTAAGGTAAGGTAGGTCCTATCCTTACCTACACTTCAGGTTTCCATTCCCACAGTGACTGAGCAGAAGCACCTCTTGTTGAATCCAAGCTGTCCAACTGCAGGACTTTCCCCCTTAACTTTGATTTCATGCAACCATCCTGAGTTCAGTCACTGGAAAAGTATTAATCATCCCCAAACAAACACACACCAGAGCCTTTCTCATCACTGTCAGCAAAGCAACTATAGCATCTTCTACAAGAACTTCTGGGTTTTATAAAATGCCTCATTCTTGCCCCAGGCATAAACACTAGGAGGGGGTTAGTTAAGAAAGAAGCAGGCCTTGTCCCCACTGCAGAGCTGATTAATTTACAATTAGCAAAGGCAAAAGGGTCCCTTTCTGAAACTTGTGCTTGGGGCCCTACACTGAAAAAGTTAGTCATTGAATTCTGTCTCTTTGGAGGGAAAAGGCGATCCATCACTAGACAAGACCAATTTTCTATAACTGAAACCCTCTCTCTGTAGCCCAACAGAGATATTCACTGATATGGAGTTTCAGCATGAAGCCTCTGAGCCTTCTTATCGATGAGAAGAATCAAGCATACTGAGAAATGAGTATTGAAAGAGCAGTACAGTGAGCAGCTGTAGCCCCACCACCCAGACTCAACATCCATGGATAGAGTACGCAGACATTAGTATAATTTTCCATATATGGTCATATCTATTAACCTACTGTGACTTCATGATCCTTCATTTTTAAATAATAGTACAGGCTCCCAGGAAGAACATTCCTTTAGCAGAGTATGGTGATATGCATTTTTAATCCAAAACTCAGAAGGCCAAAGCAGGAATGATCACAAGTTCAAAGCCAGTCTGTACTCCACAGCAAGACTTTGTTACATAAGAAATGAAAACAAAAGCAAAGAAAAAGACAGACAGGTCCCTTTATATAATCATATAACATTAAACATTTCATGACATATCTAGGGGAATGAACAATTTACTAATTTCATATAATATTTTATATGAAAATATAATATTTTATATAAAAATTCATATTTGGTCCAAATCCCCATTTACCCATGTTATTTTTTATGGCTAATTCTTTTTTTTTTCTTCAGTACCAAGAATTCAATCCATTGTCTTGTACCTGTTAGGCAATGCCTCTATCATTGAGCTACAACTCTAGCCATATAGTGAAAACATTAAAAGAAAAAAAGATACTTGGGCTGGGGATACAGCTCAGTGGTAGGGCACTAACTTAGTCTGATGTAGGCCTAAGTTCAATCTATGGCATTGAAAACAAAAAGAATATGCACTCAAAGAAATATATCTGCATTGGTTTTTAGTTGCAATACTATTTGAGTCTCTTCTTCATCACCCTCACTTCTCTTTCTAAATGATCATACTGACATTTGGAAGAGACTAAGACATTCTTACAGAACACTTCACATTTCATTGGTACTTAGTTGAAAAGAAATATCATCTGAGCCAGACTATTATCTTCATGAGTGCAATTGCATCTACTTGCAAAAGATAGTCATAACTGTGTTTATTGACTGTTGACCTTCCCTTGTAGGAGTGGTGGAGGCTGTGGGACCCTCATCTGAGGTTCTAGCTACTCATCCAACCTTAATTGTAGGTAATACTGCCCTTATTGCACATAGCCTCAGGAAGGGTTAGAGGTATATAGGCTGGGAAGGTCTAGGAAGGGTTCCCTTCTGTACAACCACGCAGAAGTTACCATCTAAGCCAGCTGCAGACATTCCATTGAAGCTGCTTTAGGGTCAACAAATGTTCCCTGCTAGCATCTCTAGCCCTGATGATTTAAGAAGTCTAAAGCTCCCCTCTAAATTACTCTGGTCCAAGTTTTTACATTTCAGAGCTGTTCTCCATATTTGGACAATGGAAAGGATTCGTGAGAGATACATCTCCTGTTGTTCCCACTGATGGGCAAAGATCACATGCCAGACCTGAAAGCAATGTCGTGATAGCATGTATCCTAGGTTCCCAACAGGACTGTTGATAAACACCAAGCTCTCACTTGAGACCATCAAGCCAGAGTGAGTCTCAGACTATGCTTGCATGAGCAGAAGGGTAAAGGTAACAAGATAGGAATTCTGTAAGTCTGGTTGCACGTGGCAGATCCATCCAAAAGAGAAAAAGAAAGTTTGGAGCTAAAAATTGGGACTTTCTGAATAGTGACAAGCCACAAAATGGGCTTGTATTTTGGCCATGTATTTTTTTTAGAGACAAGATTATTTTACCAATTTCTAGTGTGTGGTGGCCAGGCTGAAAAATAAATTGCTCCCAGTGTAAATCACTTATTTGCATGAGTTTCCAAATGCTGGATGGGCCACTTAAAATGCTTTTAAGTGCTTTGAAAGTAGAAATAGGACACATTTGATTCAACAGACAGATGATTGGTTTTTATCACATATAACCTAATAAGGTATGAGTGTAAACAGAAAATGGAGGACACTCTGGAGAGGCTGTAGTCATGTAGGACTGCTTAGACTTTCATGACATTGGGTTTCTTATACCTTTTTCTTGGGGGGTGGGGATAAAAAGGACTGTGAGATCTATACTAATTTCCTCAAAATGAAGACTCACCCTTTGAGTAAGGAGGACATTTGTTATTTACTTGAGTAAATATGAGGAAGCTAAAGCCATGAGGCAGTCATCGTTCAAGCTGGAACATACTGCCTGGTGAGAAGGATTACTATCAATCGGTTGCCTTTTGCCTTTAAACACACACCAATGATATTGATGAGCAATAACTCAGGCAACCCACGACGACGACCAATAAACCTGAACATATCCAGTGGTACCAAGAGATTTTCATAACCATGAAACCCAAGCAGCTAAGTCTGCCAGACAAAATCTTAGCTCCTGATAACATCTCCACCTAAAACATCTTGTTTTACACAGACTCAGCTAGGCAGCGCACATAGGGGCTCACGGAGGCTGAAGCAACAATCATGGAGCCTGAATGTGTCTCTGCTAGGTCCTCTGCATATATGTTATGGTTGTGTACCTTGGAGTTCTTATGGGACTCCTAACAGTGGGAGTGGGGGTGTCTTTGGCTCTTTTGCCTGTGCTTGGGACCCTTTTCCTTTCCACTGGATTGCCTTATCTAGCCTTGGTATGAGGGTTGGTGCCCAGTCGTAATTGTAACTTGTTGTGCTGTGTTCCCTTGAAAGCCCTGGGAGACCTGTTATTTTCTGCAGGGAAACAGAGGAGTGGATATGGGGGAGAGGTGAGGTGAGCTGGGTAAACTGGGGGGAGGAGAGGGAGGGGAGGCTTTGGTCGGAATGTAACGTAGGAGAAAAGAATTTTTTAAAAACCATTTTGTTTTATTTTGTAGCTTGAATCTCCAAAATATGAGAAAAGCAAAAGAGAGGGTAGTGTTTGCCTAAAGGCTCACTAGGTTTGCTGCTACTGGAATTTTCTAATAGTCAAACTGTTATAATCTAGGCCCCAGCACTTCATTTTGGCTCTTGGGAGATTAACCAGCCACTTGAATGCTGATTTAGTGCTTAAAAGACTAAAGACTTTTTAAAAAGTCATGGGCTGGTAGCTTGCGGAGTTTTAAAAATAAATCTTTCTTGCTGTAAGGCAGGAAGTGCAGCTGCATATATTTATGAAAAGGCCAAGATTCGTGGTCATCCCAAACAACTTCTACAACCCCCAAAGTAAGAAGATGCCTTCAAATTATATTACAGTAGCTACCTTCTGGTCCACTCACAAAAATGTTACTAGATATCCTTATCACTTGAATGTGAGTCTGCATGCTCCAAATCCTATTGGTGTAGAATGGACGAAAGAAATTTAGTTTGTTACTAAACAGGAAATTTGATTTGCAAACAACATAAAGGAAAATATTTGTTAATGGTGTTGAAGTTACAGATCACTCTCACCTAACAACAGAAAAATCTGTTACTGTCTTTCTAGATGCAGCAGGAAACCCACTTAAAATATCATTAAAGTACCATCCCACATCTCAGGGGCCCAAAGAGAAAGACTTAACATTAATTTGCAGAACAAAACAAGTCCAAGCCTACAATCTATTAGCACATTAGGCAAGGCAGGGCTCTCCCCTTCAGTTGTTCCTACCTCAGGAAGCCAAGGCCCCCTTGCAGCCTCCCTCCTGTCACGAGCTGGCCCCCAACCCCTTTGCACCTGGACCCTGGTTTTGTCTGTCTGTGTGTGTTATGAAGAGGGGTTATTTTGCTATGGAGATAGGAGGACTTTCATGACTTCAAACATGGACATTAGATCAAGTTTTTATCTTCCTTCATAATCCTGTCTTTGATGTCACCAGACTGAAACCTCTCAGAATAAAAGGGAGAGCTGTGAAAAGAGACCTGGTTAATTTATACGTTTAAGTGCTGCCGCCCTAATTTGCCGGGGTAGCATTTTCATTGTCTTCTGCTTTGCATCCTAAAGGCAGGCTTACACCAGGCAATTATGAATGGCCCCTCTGAACAAATAATTGAAATTCACAAGTTGTGGAGTATGGGGAGACAACGTCTGGGTTGGAGGTGTGAGGTCAGATGTATTCCCTTGGGCATTATTAAAGTTGCAGGCTCTTCTCACAGAGTCCGTATTTGTCTTGCATTAGTTTAATGGCAACTAATCAGGTAAGCTGTATGTGCTGAAGACCAAGTGGTCTCCGGGAGCGATTTTCACAAAGCAGTTGGAGATGCTGGGCTCCTTTGATATGTGCAAATGGCAAAGTCTCCATAAAACACGGGTGCCAAAGTGAACACCCAATTTCATAGAAAATGGGTTTAATTTTGAGGGGAAAAGATCTATTGTGCTTTTTTAAAAAATAAAATTTCTAAGGGTTTCTTAAATCTCAGAATTCATTTTTCCCCCTTCCACACCGCGGATAATCTCATCCACACAGGAGACCCCAATGAATGTCTGAAGGCAAGCATATTTGCACATGTGCATTCATGCCCACACCCCCTTAGCTGACTAATTATGAGCTAATTACTCCAAGTCAAATTCTGCCCTCTGCTGTGGGTGTCCAAATTAGTTAACGTGCAGCGTGTTCTCCAAGGAAAAAGGCAGGCAGGATCTGCATTCAGGGGAGCGCTTGCTCCAAGAGCTCTTAAGCATGGAGCCATCTCGCCAGCCCCCTTCACTTCTGCTGTCCTGTCATGTTGATACATGGTTTCATGTATCTAAATAAAAATCTAGGAACCGCAAATGAGAGAAAACAGAAGTCTTTCTGAAACTTGCTTAATTCCCTTAATATGATGATCTCCAGTTGCATCCATTTTCCTGAAAATTATACAACTTCAATCTATTATATGAATTAAAAATTCATTATACATATAAATACATATATAAACAGAAAAGTATATATAGAGAAAGAGACAGAGAGACAACAATGTCTACACACACACACACACACACACACAAACACACATGAGGGAATGACAGAGAGAGAGAGAGATTTCTCTATCCGTCTATCTCTTACTGGACCCATGGGTTAGTTCAAACCCTTAGCTATTGTGAATAAAGCTGTAATATACACTGATGTGCAAGTGTCTCTGTGATGTGTCAATTTGTAGTCCTTCAGATAAATACTCAAGGGTTATCAGTCTGGGTCACATGGTCATTCTAGTCTTAATTTGTTTTGTGTTTTGTTTTGATGAACTTCCATTCTGATTTCCAGAATGGCTAAGCTACTTTACATTACCACCAGCAGTGTGTCCTGGTTCCTTGTCTCCATGTCCTCACTATTTTTGTTAAGGACTGGTTTTCTGACTGGGGCAAAATGGAATCTCATTGTATTTTGGTTTGCATTTCTCTGATGACTAGAGAGGTTGAACATTTTTAAAATATGTTTATTCGTCATTTCTACTTCATCTTTTGAGATCCATTCATTAACTTTTCGCTGTTGGTGGTATTTTTTTGTTTGTTTTGTTTGTTCATTGGTTCGTTTTGGTTTTTGTTTTTCAGACAGGATCTCATTATGAATCCAGGCTGACCTTGAACCAGAGATCCACCTGCCTCTGCGTCCCAAATGTTGGGGTTAGAACCATCACACCCAGCTCTCTAGATTCCATATATTACTTGTCAACAAAGATTTCCTCCCATCTATAAGCTGTCTTTTTCACTCTGTTAACTGTTTCCTTTGCTGTATAGAAACATTTTAATCTCACAAGGACCTGTCTGTCACTTATTGGCCTTGTTTCTTGAGGAGGCCTATTTAGAAAATTCTTGGCCTTGAGTATGTCTAAATGTTTCCCTACTTTTTCCTCAGACAGTTCTAGAGCTCAAGCTTCCAGATCTTCTATGAAGGTCTTCAATGTATTTGGAGTTGCTCTTCATTCCGGGTAGGAGAGGGAGAGCTAGTTTCATTCTTCTACCCATGGGCATCCAGTTAGTTATTTTTCCAAGCACCATTTGTTGAAGAAGTGTTTCTTAGTGTTTCTTTGCTTTTCGTTGTTTTGTTTTTTTTTCTTTCTTTCTTTCTTTCCTTTTTTTTTGGGGGGGGCAACTTTGTCAAAAATCAAGTGTCTGTAGCTGTGTGGGTTCATATCTGGGTCATCTATTCTATTCCATGTGTCTGGTTTTGCACCAGTATCATTGCTCTAAAATACAACTTGAAATCAGACGTGATGATGTCACCAGAATATTCTTTTTGCTCAAGATAGCTCTGACTCGCTGGTATCTTTTTACAGATGTACTTTATTCGTTCATTCATTGATGGACCTTGTGACTGACTTCATATCCTGTCTACAGTGAATAGCTACTGTGACTAGTATGAATATATCAGTACAAATGTCTCTTTGGAGTTTGTTGATAACCCCTTTTGTTCATTTTTTTTCTTCTGTTGCCTTTGCTTTCAGAATCATATAGAATAGCAATCTTTGTCCAGGACAATGTCTTAGGAAGTTTCCCTTATGTTCTTTTCTTGAAATTTCACAATCTCTGGCCTTGAATGAAAGTTTTTAACTGACTTTTAGCTGATTTGGGTGACTTGCAGAAGGTAGGGGCTGGATTTCATTCTGCGTGTAGATAGTTTTCCTAGCATCATTTATTGAAGAGACTCTTCATCCAGGTAGCTCTAAGTGTTTAGGGTCAATTCTGAGATTTCTATTTTACTTGCTGGGCTATCTGTCATTTGGTGTCATTAATGTGCTGTTTTCATTACTGTGGCTTTTGTTGTATATTTTGATTTCAAATCAAATAATGTGATGGCTTGAGTCAGCTATGTTCTACTTTGATTATTGGAAATTCTTTGTGGTTTTATATAAAGTTTTATCAATTTCTGTAAAGAATGGTATTCTTTGTTGATGAAGGTTGTATCTGAACAATAGTATTGATTATTATTCACAAACACAGGATATCTTTCCATTTATTTGCATCGTCTTTATTTCTTTGATCATTATTCTCATCTTGGACTCAGAGATCTGCATGCTTCTGTCTCCTGAATGCTGGGATTAAAGGTGTGTACCACCACACTGCAACCTAAGGCTTTCTTTATCTTTTCACAAAATCTTTATAAGTTCTGGATTGTAGCTCGTTCCAGATATAGTCAAACTAACAACCAAGAATAGCAATCACAATATATCCCTTGTCAATTTAGCACATAATCATATCTCTTTATGTTCAAATGAAAACAGTAACATTTAACATGATACAGCTATCTCTTATTCAACTGCAAATGCATAAACAATAAGCCTAACTAAATGGAGTCTTTCTCCAAGGTCATCACTCCTTTAATTCCACTTAATAACTTTGAACACAGGATTTAGCTCCATTCCACTTCCTGATATCACTTTACTCTTTGAACCATATATTTTGTATTTTTCCTTTCTAAGCTGGCTATGCTTGATCAAAGTGCTCCTCATAAGAGTGAACCACAGGACAAAGTCTAAACTAGGTTTTTCTGAGACTTCCTTTGTCAGTGAAATTAATCTAAATATCTTTACCTTAGCCTCAGACAGACTCTTCAGACATCAGTCACATTCTTTATCAGGTCACATACTAACATTCTTCTCCTCTGAAACCTCTTGCCAGGACCCCACAGTTCAAATCACCCTCAGCACCAATGTCTTCCATATTCCTACTAGGATGGTCCATTAAGCACCACTTAAAGTATTCCACTGCTTTCCAAATCTAAAGTTTCAAAATCCACATTCCTCTAAACAAAAGCATGGTCAGGCCTATCACAGCAATACCCCAGTCTGTGGTACCAACTTGTGTCTTAGTTTGTGTTTTGTTGTTGTGAAGAGACACCATGACCAAGGCAACTCTTATAAAGGAAAACATTTCATTGGGGCTGGCTTACAGTTTCAGAGGTTCAGTCTATTATCATCATGGTAGGAAGCATGGCAGTGTGCAGGCAGACATAGTTCTGGAGGAGCTGAGAGTTCCACATCTTGGTGTAAAGGCAGCCAAGAAGAGAGTGTCTTCTGCAGGCAGCCAGAAGGTGGTCTCTTCCACACTGGTCAGAGCTTGAGCAAAGAAAGAGACCTCAAAACCCAGCCCCAAGTGACACATTTCCTCTAACAAGGCTACACCTTCTTCAACAAGGCCACCCCTCCTAATAGTGCCACTTGCCATTGGCCACACATATTCAAACCACCACACACTGTTGGAGAAAACTAAGTTTCTCCCTCTTTGAAGCTACCAGTGGCAAATAGCTTCTTGGACAGAAGTGGCACTTTGTGCCCACTTCCCTTCCTCTGTGCTGAGGTCTTCTGCATGCTGTCACAGAATCTGTGAATTTGTATGTGCATTTTCCTTGATGTATCTGAAAAATTACGTTTTCTTAGAGTCATCCATCACCTCATCAACCTTTCTGTCCCATTTTCCACATAGACCTCTGAGCCTTGAAGGAAGAGGTATGATGAAGACATCCCATTCAGGGCTGAGTACTCAGTCACTCTATATACTGTCCAGGTTATGATTTTCTGTGTTCATTATTATCTACTGTAAGAGGAAATGTCTCTGATGAAGGTTGAGCAGTACATTGATCTAACATTGTGGTTAGGGGTCCAATTTAGGCTCCAGTCTCTTTTTCAGTGTTTCTGAGACAGGGTTTCATCGTATGTCCCAGGCTAGGCTGGAACTCAAAATCCTCCTGCCCCAATCAACCATTTTCTGTCACCACAGACTAGCAACCACCATGCTATCAAAGGAACTTCTTGAGATACTGAATAACTTTTTATCAAAGTCAATATTTGATTTTAAAAAGTCACAGAACTGAAAGATGTGATATTATTATAAAATTCCATTCAAGCATTATAGAACAGAGAGCATTTATAATAGTCTGGTTGCATTTCACTGTGGCATAACCTAGAAATTCAAAGTAAATACTTTTAATTTCTAAAGAAAGTTTAACCAATTCAAATATATTTTTGAAAACAAACCTGTTTCATTTAAAAAACACAAAACAGAATGGACCATCTTTGTAATTCTCCAACCTCAACATGTGTATAAATGGCTCCCTAGGTGCCCCTGAACATTGCTACAAAACCTACATCCTTTTCACATCCTTTATAGTCCCTTTTATGGCTATTAATTTTTAATTCTAGAGACATAGTCACTAGACATAGTCACTATTTCTTGTCCTCTGGTGGGAGATAAATGTGATTTAGATGCTGCTTATGTATGCTTGGGGGTGATAGCTCTGATTGCATCTATTCCCCAAGAGAAAAATTGCTGGTTTCCACAACCCTTTCTTTGCTGGTCATAAAACAAATATTAAACAATGGCACTAAGCTATGAACCTCTTCGAGTGTTCCAGTTTTTAATTAAATGATTGCTGATAAAACATGACCCAATACCATTTGTATAGAAAACTCAACATGCTGAACCTTTCTGTTGACCACACATACTGCTTGGCCCTTTGAGACCTAGTGCACATACAAAATCCTAGATCTTATTTCTTGAGCCATTTTACAATGTGAAGATTTCTGGTATGAGAACACAGTGGCTTCCCAAGTTGAGTTCTCTAATAAACTGAATTTCAGATTCCCAAGTAGAGCTGGTTATTAATACTTAAATAAAACAACCCCCTAATCTCTATTATACTTAATATTTTATATTAGCAGCCATCTGATATCACATTTCCAAAGCAATGATGAACTTTTGAAGCCTGCAGCTCTTCCAGTGTGTCTAGTAACGAACCTACAGAGAAAAGTGACAATCTTACATTACAAGCTTCCAGAATGAGCTAGAGTTGCTAGAAGCAAACTCCTTTTAATCACTGTATGAGTCAGTGTATAAGAAGTGAGTTGAAGCTGGCTGGTGCCAGCTAACTGTGTCCCTGACTGCTACAATGCAAACACTCCATATCTGTCTTCTACAGCACTAATCAGATTGAGTGATGGCCATGCATCAGAGGCAGAGTTCCAAAGATGGGCTGAAATTAACAACCTGCAAAACTTCATCAAAATTGATTTTGTAAATCATTCATTTGTTGGCTTCAAGCATTCTCAGTGGCAGCACCCTCTTTTTACTTCTAGCATCCAGGATGCAGAAGCAGATAGATCTCAGTGATTTCAATGTCAGTCTGATCTACATAACAAGTTCCAGGCTAGCCAAGGTTACATAGTGAGACCCTGTCTCAAAACTAAAATAGACACACTAGATATCAGTCACAGCTTCTGTAGACCGTGTTGTTCAATTTTCAGTGTCCACTCAAACTACTAAAAACCCCATGTTTATTTAAAGTGCAGAATCTTGAATTGCAAGTCTACCTAGTTCCTAGGTAAGTAAGGTCTGGACTTGACAACCCCATCTGCTCTTGATAGCACTAGGAGATGTTTCAATGCTTCTATGGACTGAACACACATTATTTATTGGATCACAGCACAGAGTTGTAAATGCTGCTGCTGATGTCATTTGAGTTTTTCCTTTGGTGATAAATACTTCCTCTGGGAATACTTGCAGCCAACAAAGAGAACTGTAAACTGAATGGTGGGATAAAACGAGCAGAGGGAGAGAGACCCTAGAAGGATCTGCTGTCTCTCCTCTCTTGGCTGTCACTCTTGATAAATGGCTCTATGCAGAAAGGTTGGATTCAACTGCAGTGATGACTTGCAATTAAACCCTCTATGCATTTTCAACCCTGATCCTCATTAGCATACTGTTCATAATGTATACCATAACTACATAATACATGGCAGATAAAACTGGAGCCAGATCTTTGTTTTGGTAGATGGTACAAACATTAGACTAGCTCTCTAAATAGGGAATTTAATTTTATATCTCAAAGCTTACATGTTAGCTTTGTAACATCAATTCAAAGCAAAACAAGAAATACATATCACAAGTTAAAATGAAATGTGTAAAAACATTACCATCTTCTCTGAAGCAATGTGCACACCATGTTCTTCATTTCTGTATTCATCTGTTCATTCGACAGCATTTATTGAGTCTCTACAATATGCCAAACAGGGCTATTGGATAAAGTGGTGATCAAAACCTACACCCTTCCTGCCTTGGTTTATATAAACGGTCTAGAACTTAGCAGGCAGAGATAATTAAGGAACTAACAACAGCAAAGAAAAAGCTTAGAAGGAGTGAAGGGAAAGCAAGTGTGGAAGAAGTTTCCTGTGGAGGGGTGGGTGGTGATGAGCACACAGCACAGGCAAAGAGCATGAGAATGGGTGTCCAAGTATACAGCTAAAGAGACAATCAGGCAGAAGGAGAGGAATCAAGAACCACAGTACTTTTGCCCAGAGCAGCCACAAGAATCTGGCCACCATTTTGCATTTATTTTATATTTGTTTTAAAGATGGGCTCTTGTATATAGCTCATGCTGGCTTCAAACTCACAATCTCCTTGCCTTAATGTCCTGAGAGCTAGGGTTACCTGTCACCTCTGAATACTTCAGATCTGTACTCTAGTAAGGATTTTATATAAGCACTGATGAACCAAGAACCAAATTGTGTTGGGTTCTGTTCTTCTACATTCAATTTTTAGCTACTAGAGAAATGAGGGAAACAGTAAACGAGCGTTATTGTATATAAAAATCTGACAATAAGCAATCCTTTAAAATATATGTTAGTGTTTTCTATTATATACAAGTGTTAGCTTGTAAGCATTAGATATGTACATGTCAACCTGAATAAACATAGAGGTTGGATATCTAGGCAGGCATCATGGGGGAGGAGAGGATCTCTCAAGGATGGAGAATTAGAATATTGTGGTATGGTGTGATAAAGGGAGCAGTTAGGATAGAAGGATTAAATAGGGAGAGTTTGAGAGAGAAGGGTAAAGGGGGAATTATGGGGAGGGTCAACTAACACTAAAAGGCATTTAAAAAACATGGAAACCTACTGAAGAAGCTTTCTAATATATATCAGAGGAATGTAACTAGAGTCACTATACAATAGAGGAGGTAATACCCCAACTAGAAATCTTATGTCATCGAGTACAACTCCAGTGCCAGGAATGGAAACATCTTATTGTTGGCCAAAGGGTCCCATAGATACCCCTAAACATCACAAGTTATCGCTAAGACTGTCAGTTACTCCCCACAACCTGATGGAAAGGCCCTATTGCTAAGGACACAACTTACTTACGTCCTTGAACATGGAGAACTAGATAATAATGTTTTGTATATAATTTGACAACTATACTTCTCAGTACACATACATGGTTTTGAGGTGATAGGTACAGTGAAATTCAATTAAGATAGATACTCATGGCTTCTTAAAAGAACTTTGCTTAATTTGCTTATATATATTTCAGTGATCTATTATATTCACAATTTAAAATTTTCTTTTAGAACATTTTATCCTTCATTCATTTTTATTGATTTATTTTTAACTCTTATTTTAGCATCTGTATTGAACAATAATACATCCATAATTTGAATCAATACACCAAAAAATGACAAAAAAGTTTCTCTCAATAGATTTAGACAAGGTTATGATAAAATGTTCCACCAAAGAAGCTCAACTTCCAGGATATGGAGTAAAAATCCCACACTCCAGTCACTTAAAGCTAAAACTCCTGACTGTTATTTATTAAGTAAAGAAGACATGGCTCTCAAGGCAGGAAGCAGAAAGTAGACTGACTAGAGATATTAAGACCCAAAGAATGACCTGGTAATGAGTTTCATGAATGTCCGTTCTGCTGTATACATTCCAAAGTCAGAACTGAAGAAGACTGTGACCTGGAAACACCAACAGGCAGAAGAAAAACCCTGCTCTCTCTAGCCAGAGAGGTGCAGGGGCAGCCTAAGGAAACAGAAAAAAAAATGTTAAAGGCCACTCTGCTCCAACTGTCTTTGTCAGTGTTCTGTCGATATGAAGGGAGACCATGACAACAGCAACTCTTATAAAAGAAAACATTTAATTGGGGCTGGCTTATAGTTTCAGAAGTTTAGTCCGTTTCCATCATGGAGGGAAGCATAGTGGTACACAGGCAGACATGGTGCTGGAAAAGTAGTTGATAGGCAGTAAGGAGAAAGAGAGCCATTGGGCTGACCTGGGCAGTGACATACTTCCTCCAATGAGGCCACACTTACGCTAACAAGGCCCCATCTCCTAATACAGCCCAAGTAGTGCCAACTCCCAAATGACCAAGTGTTCAAATATATGAGCCTGTGGGGGACATTCTAATTCAAACCACCACCCCAACCAGTACAGAAAACCAAAACCATAGCCCATCACAACCTCATCAACAAATACTGAACAGGAAGCCTGCATTTATACCCCTGAAAGATTACGACCAAGCATTTCAACACCTGGCCATAATGATGTCGAAGCAGGCCTGATGGGGTTCTAAAGCTTTCATTTATAATAGCTGGTAATAAGACTTTCCATCTCTACCTCTGCTGTGTCCACAGAGACCAAGTTGGGAGCCTTGATCTGGACCTTGCTGTCACAAGGCATTGGAGAAATATTAAGACTCTGCTGCTGTCCTGCAGTAATACAGCCACCTCAACAAATGGCATCAGTGGAAACCACATGAGGAACCCAAACTCCCACTCTTGTTCAGTAGAGACAAGAAAGCTTTCCAATTCAATGTCAACAACAGAGCATTGTGATTCTTTCTCATGTGGCCTTATACCCCTCTAGTAACCCAGAGTAATGCTAAAGAAAGGCAGCCATCTAAAATAGGAGTTGAGGGGTTGAGGGGGGGCTAAATCCAGAGTCTTGTAACATAATTTAAAAAATCAGATTTCAGTTGAAAATCACTCATAATGCCCAGAACCAGATGGTTTTCAAAAAGTATAAAAAGATCAACAAAAGGAGTCACACATGCTTAAAACATGAAAAAGTAGAAAGCTGCTGGGTGTGGTGGCACATGCTTTTGATTCCAGTAGTTTGGAAGCAGAGGCAGGCAGATCTCCATGATGTTGAGGCTACCCTGATCTGTACAGTGAGTTCTGGGCTATCAAGGGCTACATAGTGAAACCCTGTCTAAAAATAAAATTAGAGTGCTTAATCAGAGAAATTGGTGAGCCAAAGAAGAATCAGAAATTCCAGCAGTGAAAACATTGTGGCAGAAATAGGAAGTTCAGCAATGCATTCCATACTAGAATGAAGTAAACATGGTACATGGGAATAGGGATGGTGTCAATGAGTGTCAGAATAGTAGTGACAGTGAGTGGCAGAGTAATAGACAGAAAATAGAAATTACTCTGACAAGCAGCCAGAAACTAGACTAACAACAAACTTCACAACAAAAAATTTAAACTAAGCAGTTAAATTTTTCTTAGTTTTTGAGTCAAGATCTTGCCATGTAGAAGTAACCTCTATTAATCTCCTTTCACTAGCAAGGCCCTACCTGCTAAAAGGTCTGAAGCAAGCTGAGAACTAGTCGATCAAAATATAAAACTGTGGGGGAACACTTCAAATTTAAATTATAGCAGAAATAAAATATCACTACCTAAAATATCAGTATTGAATATAAGTGAAATAAGTTTCCTAGTCAAAACATACAATAGACTAATTTAAAAACATAGTTCAAGGGCTGGAGAGATGGTTCAGTAGTTAAGAGCACTGGCTGCTCTTCCTGTCCTGAGTTCAATTTCCAGCAACCATATGTGGCTCACAAACATTTGTAATGGGATCTGATTCTCTCTTCTAGTGTTCATGAAGACAGAGTACTTATATATACATTAACTAAATAAACAAATAAATTTTTTAAAAAACAGTTCAACTACATACTGTATGCAAGAAACTCACTCCAAATCTAATTATGAAAAGTGAAGATAAAAATTACAGGAAAATAGAAATCATATAAATATTAATGGGGGAAGGCATGCTGATCTGAGAGACTTTTTCTTCCACCTGAGATCATAGTGATACCTGGGCCCATGCTGCTGCTGGGGGTCATGTTTGAATCCATGGTCCTATCACAGTAGGGGTCTGTGTTGATGTTCCAGACCTGTGTTACCATCAAAAGTCATGCAGATGTCCTTGGTCTATCCCTAAGTCCATGTTCATGTCCAAACACTGTGCTGAGCTGGCCTGCCTTTTGTTTGGATAGCATGGGAGAGGTGGCTCTGGTGGTATGGGTTCAGGACAGCTGGCTCCTATGGCATATGTGGTCCCGCTCCTTGTCTGCCTTGCAGTGGTGTGGGTGAGGAAGAAATGCCCTGCCTCATTCTGCCTGTGGCAGGAGGGAGAGCTGGCCCTCAGTCATGAGAACTGGTCAGATAGCCCTGTTCCTCACCAGGTGTAGCACTCAAGAGAACAGGCTCTGTACCTCGACTGAGCAGCACAGTAGAGCTGGCCCTGGCGGCTGAGATGGGGAGAATTGACCATGCCCTTTTCCCCTAGCCAGCTGTAGCATTAAGTGAGCTAGCTGGGGCAGTGCTGGAGAGCTCACCCTGGTGGTACAGGTGCAGGTACAGGTGCAGGAGAGCTGGTGGGCTGACCAACTCAGCTGCCACCCAGACTCAGAGCTTTGAGTTACCACACTCCAACATCTACCTCATCTATGAATTGCTAGAGAGCATATGAAGGGGCAAATCCTGCAGATTCAAAGCAGCAGAATCTCCTTGATACAGGGCAACCGGTTATAAGGTACCTGAGAGGAGTCCTGGTGAGGATCCAGTATTGATAGTGTAGCAGAAGCCAGAGGCCTCTAACCAGACCAATAAGTCATTGCAATAAATACTTGCAGGTTAACAATGTGTGGACAAAGCGTATACTGTGTGACACATTGTAACACGCTACAGCTTCCATAACACAATGGAGGGTTTGTTTGTTTTTTCTTTTCTTTTTTTATTTTAATTTATTTTTTTGGGAGTTCTGCAACTTTATTTGACATTCAGCAGGTTAGTTCTCATCCACATTTACCGTCTGTAGATTTTTGAATGTGGTAACAGGAACGTAAGTTACCAATGTGTAGAGCTTGTTTGGTGAATCCTCATCCTCATTACGTTTTCTGGACAAACGCACTCGGATACCATATGGAACATTCATTATTCCCTTGGCCCAGACAGCTTTATTGAGCATGGTGTCAATGCACACATCTGGAGTCCCCATTTCCTTCATGGCAAATTTCCGAATTTCTTTGAGTGCCTGAGGAGCATGCTTCTTGAAACCCGCTCCACGGAGGCGCTTGTGAATGTTGATGGTGTATTCTCCGGTCACCACCTCGTTGAGGGCAGAACGGCCCTTCTTCTTCTCGCCACCCTTCCTTGCGGGAGCCGTTCGGCCGGGCCCAAGTTGGAAAGAAAGGGCACAAGGCATTGTGGGATGGAAAGTCGCATAGCCGTACAATTTCCGGGTCACGGAGCGGTGTGTTTTATTTTCTTTTAAGGAAAGGTTGCAAAGGTAGATGGCAGATATGAAGGGATGGGGAGATGAGTGGGATTGGGTACATGATGTGAAATTCACGAAGTTTTAAAAAATCGTCAGTGAGCTGACTGACAAAACAAAGCTATGATTTTAGCCTTATACTTATTTATTATATATTAACAGGATACGTAGACATAAGCTATATAGATTTATTATATATAATTATTTATTTTATTGACCTCAACAATACTCGCTCAATAATGGATACAACAATTAGACTAAAGGTCAGAGAAGATAGAAGACAATTCAGTAACAGCATAAACCAGTAGGAGCAAACAATTTTCTATACAATTTCAGTTCACACCAGCAAGACACATTACCTTGAAAGTTATTGGACTGTCTTTCTTTCCTCAATACATGTGTAAGTCCAAGGCTATCCAAAGTTCTTTGCCACAAGGCTTTTCTATTCTCCTAGCTTACTCCATCACAGTGTGAAGGTTAAAAGGGAAATAAACAGGGTTTTTTTTCCCTTTGAAATATCCTCATGATTAGAAGTAAATTACTAGATTCAGCCCATGTTCAAAGATCATGCTCTACAGGAGAATGTGAATGTCAGGAAATAGGTGTCATTGGGCTATCTAGAATCTGAATATCACCCTCCTATTCATTTGGCCATTCCAAAGCAAACTCCTAATAGTTCATCAGCTCAAACGCAGATATGTATTTCTATAAGACAAAAGTATCCTTTTACAAACCATTATAACAACTTGAGAAACAAGAAAATAAAATAACTTAAAACTAAGTTTGAGTTATTTTACATATGACTAGACAGTGGTTTGTTGAACTTGGGGTTTAAGCAAGGTCTCCCTTCATACATGATTTTTTAAAAAATATTTTTGATACTTTATTTACATTTCAAATGTTTTCCCCTTTCCAGGTCTCCCCTTTGGAAACCCCCTATCCCATCTCCCCTCCCCATGCCTCTATGAGGGTGCTCACCCACCCACCCACTCCAGTCTTCCCTCATACATGATTTTTAAGTCTCATAACATCTCAAAAGATTCAATATTCTGAGCCTCTACTAATTCTTCTCTGCTTCCTTTCCTTTATGTTCACGTTAACGTTATGTTTCATTGTTTTATTGTTTAGGTTTTTTAATATAGAAAACTTTCATTAAATGTTAAAGGTACTTGGTAACAAAAAATATGATCTTTAATGAGTATCAAAATATAAAATAAATACAAAGGCATGGTAAAAACTGCAACATAGTCAAAAATACCTAGACATTTTCTTATGTAGACGTTTGCGTATTATTTTTAAATTTTATGCAAATTGATTTGGGCACAGTGGCAAAAGCCTATAATTATAACACTCAGGAGACTCGAGGCAGTTCTAATTCAGTCTGGTTTCTATGATGAGCACAAAAATAAAAAAGAGGAAATATGCTGTGACGATCTTCCCAAAGCATACACAGGTCTATTTAAATATGCCTAAGGTTTCATAGTTTGCTTAAATCACTACATATTTAACACTTCCCTAACAGATGAACATCATGCTAAAGGATAAAGGTCAGGATTTCCATTGCTGCAATAAAACACCATGACCAAAAGCACCTTGGGAAGAAAAGGGTTTACTTCGTCCTACAAATCGGATTCCCCTCCATCACTGAGGGGACTCAGGGCAGGAACTCAAGCAAAGTAGCAACCTGGAGGAAGGAACTGAAGCAGAGGCCTTTGGAAGAGTGTTGCTTAGGGGCTGGCTCACTAAAGGCTTGCTCAGCCTGCCGTCTTATAGCGCCCAAGACCAGCAACCCAGAGGTGGCACCACCCATAGTGAGATAAGCTAGCCCATATCAATCACCAATCAAGAAAATGACCCCACAGGTTTGCCCACAGGCCAATCTGGTGGGGGACATTTTCTCAATCAGTGTTTCCTTTTCTCAAATGACTTTAGCTTTTCTGTCAAGTTAACATAACACCGGTCAGCACAAATAGTAATGCTTATATTTTATTTGTTCTTTGAGACAGTCTTTTCATATAACCCAGTTGTTTTCGAACTCATGACCTTCCTGCCTCAGCCTCTCAAGTGCTGGGATTAAGTTATGTGTCACTAAACCTAGCCAACACCTATCAGTTTTGAGTACCTTCACATGCCAAGTAAGGATGGCCAGATAAAATAGAAGTTATCGACTAAATGTAAGTCTTATATAGGTAACAAATAATATTTAGGAAAGAAATATACTGGTTTGTATAAATGGGGAGCTGTTGAACAAAGGGCACAAATTTCTATTTATAAGCTGAATCTAATGTACACCATGGATGGAGGTGAACACATCAATTTATGTGATGACCATTATACACTGTCTATATATACCAAATTATCATGTACATTGGCACAGAGAGATAGCTCATGCCCACAAGACTAATTCTGTGCCTTGATACTCAATGTTGCAGTATTGAAAGGTGATGAGATCACAAAGAGGTTTGGCTTAATGGAAAGTGAGTGTGTATTGTGGCTGCCTCACACAGGGACTGATGCTGGCCCAGAAGAATTGGTTAGGTCTTCTAGGAGTGGATCACTTCCCATGAGAATGGAGTTGGGAAACACGGAGTCTGTTCTTTCCTGGCAATTCTTCCTTGTGCTTCCAAATACCTCTTCTTCGAATGGCAGACTCTATCCATTTGTTTTTCCATCTTGTTGTTACGTAGCTTGAAGTCCCTTACAGAGATGTTGTTTGGAAAATAAACCTTTTTATCTTTGAACATTAGTTAGTATTGGTTATTCTGTTAAAAACACGTTTAATATTTTAAAAGCATGCTTTTGATATTTATCAATTAAATAAAGAAAATAAGCTATGTTTAGATTACAGTTTCAGTAACAAATTTCAAAGACAGTGGCTAAGCATCATTGTCTTTTTCTGGTGGTATTTTTTTTTTAATTCTGAGGAATATCCCTAGTTTTCCCACTCTGAGTGTTTTGGGATTTTTGTTTTGCTTTGGTTTGTTTTGTCTTTTGTTTTGTTATATAAATTATATACAATATCAATCTGGTGATCAAATTATCAAGTTATCCTTTTCTAGAATCTTTATGATCTCTTCAAAATTCATTAAACCCATTTTTGGGAAATAGCTGAAAAGCTTGTGTTTCTTTGTAATCTTTTATTCTGTGTTCATTCCCAGCATATTTCCAAACTAGTGAGAACCCTTCTTACCCTATATTCTGTGAATGGAATCAAGCTTCACAGCAAACTAACATCCAGATCCTCTTTTCTGTGGGTGGCACTGGTGATTGCCATTTCAAAAAGTTAAATGTCTTATAAAGACTCCTGCATGTTTTAAAGAAAACCACAAGGAACCAAAATGTTTCATTAGAAAGGCCTCAATATCCGAAGCCAGCAGCACATCCTTTGTAATGGTGGGTAGCCATTTAGTATGTTAGAGCTTCTCATTGTCTTCATGACAAGTTGGGGACTGAGTGGAACTTCCATAAATTATGCGTGTGTGTGTGTGTGTGTGTGTGTGTGTGTGTGTGTTTTATAAGCACCTATGCAGATAGTCGAGAAAAGTCTAATTTCCTTTTAAGGTACAGTTACCTTTTATGTGATGTTTTACACTGTTCTTTTAAGGTTTTCTTATTAATTGTTTATAAAGGGATAGCCTGAAACTCTACCTTTAAATCAAATGATCCAAGATAAGGGAGAATAGATTTTTGGTTGTGCTTTAATAAATTCATCTAGAACTTATTGTAGAAAAACTGAGTAAGGATTTATATTTGTTGCCACTCTGCTTTGTCTGGTCAGTGGTCCCAAAGTTATTTATTGGCCAATATCTAATTTCCTTGTGGTGGTACCCTTTATCGTGTTAACTTAGCTAAAATGTGTGCTTCCCATTACTTTCCCTCAACAAGAGAAAATTCCAAAACATTAAAATTATTAGACATCCTATAAAGAATACGTAGCATCGAGTCATATTTATCCCTAAAATGAGAGAGTTAAGAAGCTTTTGTCTTAAAAGAACAATTTTAAAAGACAATCGCCTATGTTTAACTGAGTTACCCTTGAAAGTCGCATTGGAATCTCTTTATTTCATCATTGTATTTTAATTGTCAAAACTGAGATTTGTTAACATTTTACATAATTTACTGCAATTATGCATGCTGATTTGTATGGGCTATGGCTGTTTTTCATCTTCAGCTGTTTCAGGATTCTTATAACAGAATACGCAG
>JADRCH010000229.1:3309892-3332618 GCA_019843965.1 Rhynchomys soricoides | reverse complement strand
CACACACACACACACACACACACACACACACACACACCACTCCCCTTCAAACAAATAAACAAGAGAGGGGGGAAAAGGATGAAAACGGGAAGTGAGTGTAGCTTGCTGCTTGCTATATAGTTTATGGTCCTTTTTATTAGCTCAGCTCTCTTGATGAAACTTAGAGGAAAGATGTGCTCTTTTAGAGAAGTTGAAGATGATGAGTTTGTGGGGAGCTCTGACATGACCCCAGCTTTTGGCTTCCTATTTCCTCTCATTTTGAGCATGTCTACATTCCTTCTGGCTTGTGTGTGTGTGTGTGTGTGACAGCTGAAAACCTGACATTATAACATTAAATGTATTTCCAAAGCTACCAGGCAATAGAGTGAGACAGCTGCGGATGTGTTGGCTCAAGTGATGTAATTGTCACTCTCATTAAAGGAATTGCCTCTCATTAGATTTAGCTCCATCCTCAATAAGACATCATCATAAATATGATATAGGATTCATTTCAAAAGATCAGACCTAGTAAATCAGTACTGGAGTCTGCCAGAAGATATAATTTTAAAGTACATTAAACACTCTTAAACACATGACCTTCCTTCCCCCAGTTACCTCTGAGAAAATGTAATTAAAAGGTGGTCCTTTTTTCCTAAGGAAAAACTCATCAGATCTTCACAACGTTAGAATATTGCATAGCGCGAGTGTTTGACTTTATTCCACTAGACTCAACATTAAGTGCATAGCACTTACGTCTGCTTATAATGGAGAACCTGAAATGTGTGAAGACATGCTTCAAATGATGAAGAAATTGTAAATGCATCTAGTTTGAGGGGAAATAGACTATCTGCTAATTGCTTCAAGAATTGAGTGATTTGGAAGACCTCAGGAGAGGCCTCACTTCTCTGATTTGCATACACTTCTCTCAGCCTACCTGGCTTACCATAAATGCTTTGATGATGCTGTGTGGAGTGTTTCTCATCAACACCAGAGATTGAGAAGGATTCTGTGGCTCTGGGGACCCAAGGAATTCTACCCTCTAAAGAAGCTGCCCCTTGTTGATACCCAGCCCTTAGGAGAGCGGACGTCACATTACGACAGATGATCTGGGTTTCTGAGTCCATTGTTTTATTGTTATTTTGCCATTAATTAATTGTCTTAATTTTTATGGTAAAGCCAGTTAATATAGCACTTTCTGCTCTTGTGGAGATTTTCTCTTAAGCAGGCTAATAAAAAAGGATACTGAAAAAAACTAACACTGTTATTTTGTTTCCTTTCAGAGGAAACACCCGATAATGTTATCAACCAAGGACTCTTGGATGCAAAATGAAGTACAAAGGTGGCTTGTAGTGAGCCTTTTACCCAAGTCAAAAATACGAATCCCTCTAAGGGGATGGATAGTGGAGGAAGGAAAAAAGAAGAGGAGGGCAGAGGAAAATAGAAACAGTGTACCCTGTCCTCAGACAATGGAGACAAAGGGGGGGCTTCAGAAGAGAGTAAAATCAAAAGGAAAACGAAGAATCAAACAAAGGGTGAAGAAATAAGCACAGAGAAATTGAAGAGGGAGAAGCAAACATAAAAGATTGAACATAGAGAAGAAGAAGGAAAACGAAAGTGGAAGAGATGCAAACACATGTCATGTGATACGCATAGCACGTCATACTAGTTCACAGAATAAGCCCACCAAGCAAGTCTTTGTGCTTGCCGTAGTTTACCAACGGACTACAATGAAAAGCTGACTCTGCATTCTAGCGCTGCATGAATACTTTACTCTGTAAGTGTGTTTCTTCCATATCGAGACCATTAGTGGGATTTTAGAATATTAACTACCTCTGCCCATAGCACACTCCAAACGCAATCTTTACAGCTTAAAACTCTCCCTACAGTCAGAATCTCCACAGTCAGGCATATAGAAGAGGGTAATTGAAATGTTAGGATGCTTCATTTGTCTTGAATACACAGCTATGATCATAAACCATACAAAGAGTTACCAAGCATATCAAAGATAAGATACGATTTAAAAATTACAAGATGCATAAGGTTAACTTCCAATTCAGAGAAATCTGTTCCATATGAATGTAAAATGAATAAAATATGAGGTCATCGGAAAATTATCCTGTTTTCATGAACCTTGGCTTATAATAGATGTTACATTTGTTACTGAAATGTGAATGAAAATAGAATCCAAGATAAGTTATTAATCATAATTAGAATGACTATGACAGGTCTGCAGTGACAAATACTTAACAAGTAGTAAGAATGCTTATTCATAACAAACCTCTTAATTCATTAAATTCTTCATTAAAAGGCCGACCTCTTAATAAGTTCAACATAAAGTTGATATAACTCGCTATTTGCATTTCTCTCTTTTTTTTATTTCCATTTTAGGGCTCCATTGTTAATAAATTGAGATAAATCACTTAAAACATATAATTACTTGGATATGGTGGCATAGTAATTCCCTAAGCAATTGCACGGTTATAAGTTGTCAGTGTGCATATTAATCCATCATACCACCAGCCTTTATCTCCACTGATTTGCTACTCGCTGTTAGGAAAACAGACTAAGAAGCACATGCTGCCCTTCTCTGAAAGTTTCATTGAGGCACAAGTAGGGCAAACACTGCTTTCCAATTAGGATCCCGCTGTTTGCCAGGACTTGACAATGACTAATTACAGTCCTAAATGACTTATTATGTCTGAATGCATGATTATTTATAAATACATTTTAAGAGCTGCATAAAAGAATCATTCCTGGTTTAAATATGAAAGTCTACTTTTGTGCAAAGGGCAAAGACCTGTTGAGCACTTTGAGGTCAAAGGAAAGAAGACATTTTAATGTTAACGTTAGGGTTTGCTTTAGGCTACCATTACCTCACAATGGAGAAAAAAAAGTAGTTTCTGATTATGAAGTTTTCAGAGGCTCAGGGTTAGGGCATGTCTCAGGACTACTGAAGACCAATACTAACACAGGATTTGGGGGAGAATCCATTGCTCTTATGTGTGTGAGTGTGTGTGTGTGTGTGTGTGTGTGTGTGTGTGTGTGTGAGAGAGAGAGAGAGAGAGAGAGAGAGAGAGAGAGAGAGAGAGAGCACGTGTCATGCATGGCATGTGAGTAGACGTCAGGATTCCTTTCAGAAGGGAGTTCTTTCCTTCCTTCCACCACATAGCTACAGGGAAAATGAACTCAGTAGTTCAGCCTTGGTAGGCAGTGCCTTCACCTGCTAAGCCATCTCTCCTGCACCTTCTTAGGGCTCTTATAAGAACTAAAAGCTTGAATGTACGCAGCACTAAGACTGGAGTCTTGGACAGTGTGAACACTAAATAAAGCTTCCTTCCTTCCCATTGCTCTTCTCGCACCTCACTGACAGTATCAATGATGAACTGCCAGACAGATTCTGACGGGGGAAAAAAATATCCAATATATAATTTTAAAATCGGCAACTATAGAGTTTTGAAATGTTGTGGGGAGCCATTTGGTCATCGATTATGCACTGTCTAGCTAGGCACTGCAAAGAAAATGAAGACCATGCACAGCTGCTGAAATGGGCTCCATGTAAGTCCAATGTTTGGTAAAAAATGAGCAGAGGAAAGGCAAGAGAGATGGCTCCAGGGATCCCAAATTCTATTCTGCCTTCCTCAGGCAATCCCACACACATATACAAATACATTAGGATAATAAATCTTTGAAAAATAGTACAAAGTGTAATTATGAGTTGTTTAGTTAAAATTACTGTTAAATTTTTAAAATATTCTAAAGGCACATGAGTAGAAACACTGTCATGTGAAATGCCATGCCTCTGCAGTGTAAGTTACCAAGTTCCATTTTCTAAAATATTTTTGCACACCCGTGTAGCAAACAAAAGGAGCTACTGATGTCCACCTTTCTGACTATGCTTTTGTGTAGTCCTTTCCCATGGCATAAGGGCAAAATCCATTACTTCCTTCTAGTGGATGGAATATGGCAAAAATAATGAACCCTCATCATTCTATACCATGACTTTATATTACACAGGACTCTATCTTAGCATATTAAGGTAGATAATGATGTAAGCAGTCACATTTGAAGAAACCCAATTGCAAGAATCTAGGATCTGAGAATTACTTCAAGTGATCCACTAGCAAATGCTAAGGTCCTCAGTAATACAGCCACAAGCAAATAAATTCTACCATCACCTGAATGAGATTGAAATAATATATTTTCCCAATTGATCCTATAGCTTAAAACATATTCCATCTGATATCCTTGATGGCAATGTTGTAAGTCTCTGAAACTGGTAGTTTATGCCCAACTCCGACTCTCTGGAACTGTCATCCAAGCCACTGTGTGACAATTTATTCATAGACATAGGTAACTACTAATTCTAATGATATCAAAAATGTGTAAAGAAATGATATGAGGTAGGAAGATGGCTCAGTGGGAAAATGCTTGCTGCACAAACATGAGGACCCAAGATCAGATCCCCAGCACTCACTTCCTGGAAAGGAACTTTATGCCTGTAATCCCAGTACTGGGAGTGGAGACAGATTTTAGAAGGAGAGTGAGCTCATTACCCAGCCAGACTAGCTGATCTGGAGCATGTCAGGCTCAGTAGCCTACCCTCTCTCAAAATTAAGGTGGAGAGAAATAGGGGAAGACTATGATGTTGTCCTCTGACCTCTGCACAGGCATCCAAGAGTACCTGCAGTACACACTCACGTTTAAAAAGACAATATGGTTCTTAGTTTGGCTGCAAACTGAGCAGTTACTATAAAGGAATAATTTGGTGTGCTCTTCTTGACTTTAAAGGAGAGAAGATTTATATAAACACACAGAAATGTATCAAGAACGTGAAAAATGACTTAAAACTCTCCCAAAGAAATGAGCATTCAAGCATGAGTGTTTCCTGCCAACAAATAGATTGAAATGCTGTGCAGTCTACAAATTAAAGCCTATTTCATTACAGTCTAGGATATTTTTCATTATAGTCATTTATTTCTCTTCTCTCTCTCTCTCTCTCTCTCTCTCTCTCTCTCTCTGTGTGTGTGTGTGTGTGTGTGTGTGTGCATGTATGTGCATGAAGCACTTTAATGTAGCCATATTTTAAGTGCCCCTAAGTCACATGTGGCTGATGACTACTGTAATGGGAAAATTTTAGTAGCAGGGGTGAAGTAAAATAAAAACTTCTCACAGAAAACAAGATCAAATTTATGTAACCTTGAGATACAGAAAGAGATCTTACGTGATTCATAGAAAGAACCAAAAAGAAAAGAAAAAAAGAAAGGAAAGAAAGAAAATAACATAAATTGAGCATGAACAATATTAAATTATCCTTCTGCTTTTCAAAAGACACAGTTTAAAAATGAAAAGATATGTCCTCCTCTAGGACAACAAAAAGCAAAACAATCCAGTAACAGTTTCCTGTTACTGAATGTGGTGATTTGCATGAGAATGGTCCTCATAGCCTCATTTATCCCAAAGCTTGGAACCTAGTTGGTGGACTGTTTAGGAAGGATTAGGAGGTGTGACTTCGTTGGAGGAGGTGTGTCACTAGGTGTATGCTTTGCCCACAAGCCCAGTCTTACTCTTTATGCCTCCGACTTTTGAATCAGATGTAAGCTCTCAGCTACTGCTCTAACATCATGCCTGCCTGCCTGCTATGATGTTCCCTACCATGATGATCATGGATTCTCTGTCTTAAACTGTAAGCAAGCCACCAACTAAATGCTCTCTTCTGTAAGTTGCATTGATCTATAGAAGAATTCCAAGAGTTCCAGTCTTCTTCACAGTTCTGCTGCATTTGCCTGTAGTAGATTTGATGTTAGCTTCCTCTAGTATGCTACTCATACTAGGTTTCTATTTTCTTTTTAACTTAAAGGGTTTTTTATAAATTAGTTCTCCTTTCATTTTTTTTTTTTTTTTGCTCTTATGATTTCAGGCATCTTTTGTTCCTTTTAAGAGAGAGTAGAGATAAATGCATGTGTGTTAAGGTATAGGTAACTGTTACCTGGCTAGTCTGCCATTTTGTGCTGTTACTAGTATTATAAGAAACTTTCTCATATGTTGTTTCTGCTGTTACTAGGAAACTTTCTCATGCCCAAATTGATTACATATTCTGTTATGTTCTATGCCCTTAGAAACCAATCACAATAGCAGTCAGTAGAACTGTTTTAAATAGTTACCCACAATAAACTTGGACCCAAACCAACCACCCAGCAGCACTTCCTGAACCTGTGTATAAACTTTTATGGTATTGCCTTTATAAAATGCCCCTGGGATGGACCCCAACATAAGAGAGCCACCTGCACCACTATAAAGCTTCCATTTTGAGTAGGGGTAGAGTAAAATTTAAGTTCCCTAGATCTCTCTGAGAACTGCCATCCTACTTGGCAGAAAGAGACATGTATGTGGACAACTGACAACCTGGTTGGCAAGTTAAGACATGGACGTTACACAAGTCCCATCCTGGTTGACAAGTTAAGACATGGATGTTAGACAAGGCAAGTCTCCTGCCACAGTTGAATGCCCCAACCAATGAGAGCAGGATAAGTGTACAAAAAAGACAAGCTCCTAAAGAAATCTCCTTTCTGTAAATCCCAATTGGTAAAATAACTTGGCACAGATGTTTGTGGATTTTAGGCTTAAAAGCCCTGAAGGATCTTTACTCAATGTCAGGGTTCAGCTCCTGAGCCTGAATCATGGCCCCACCTGATCATTCCTGGGGCATATGCTCAATAAACTATCCCTGTTGGACTAAGACTGGTGTTTGTGTGGTTTGTGAGATGACTCCTGGAACCTAACATTGCCAATTAATTTAAAAATTCCTAAATATAGCTGATGAGATGACTCATTGGGTAAATGCTCTTGCATTTCTACCTTCCAGGTAGAAAGCTAACTAACTCCCAAAAGTTGGTCTCAAATTTCCACAAAAATACAAATAATAATTACAACAGCAATTACAACAAATTACAACAAATAATAATAATAACAACAATCAATTTTAATTTTTTTTGATGCAGGTCTCATTATGTAACTCTGGCTGTCCTAGAAATCACTGTGTAGAGTAGGTTGCCTCAAACTCTCTGAAATCTGCCTGCCTCTGCCTCCCAAATGCTGGGTTTAAAGGTGTGCACCACCATATTCCGCTCGTTTTAAATTATTAAACACATTTAACTTCATGTAAAAATAATGGCCAGTGAATGAATATTTAAAGAAGGACCTTTTAAGAAACAAAGATTTGTAGAATTTTGCTATTTTAAATTACCACCCTGGCACACAGCCCAGCTCTAACTAAACTCCCCCTGAATAGTAGCTGAATTTTAGAGTTCAGTTGACTTAGCTTTGTTCAAAAATTGATCTATGAAGAGTTTTAAAGAGAATCTACATAGAGTTTTAAAGAAATTAACAAGACTATCTTAGAGGTAAGTGAGATTGTTTAGAGTCCTAAACTTTTTCACCCCTGAGTTTGAAAATTTTTCTTCCTTTAGAGAATGGTTTCTTCAATTACTAATTGAACTTCTCTCTGAATCTAGGGTTATACGAATATATATATACTCCCAGTACTTGGGAAGCCGAGGCTGATAGCAAATTGAAGGCCAGATTAAGCCACATAGCAAGACTCTCCCCCAAGAAAACAAAAAAACAAAAAAAAAAAATAAAATAAAACTTAAATTAATACTTATTTTAACTCAAAGACAAACCAAGGTGTCTTTTTCTTCCCCTTGAGACAAACTCATGTGTACCTAGCCTGGTTTTGAACTCACTATGTAGCCAAAAATGTTGTGGCATTCTCCTGCCTCCACCGCTCTCCCCCCTCCTTGCTGATTTATTCAGTGCTGGGACTAGAACTCAGAATTTCATGCCTCATAGGCAAGCACCCCATGAACTGAGCTGTATCCCCAGGCTCCAGCAGGATTTGTACTCCAGGAGTCAGCCATCTCCCACACATGTGCTTCTGTTAGGACATGACCAAATTTGGTTGGGACTAGATTGTGCTTTTCCAAACCTCTTTGTCAAATCTGTTCCCTTAGATTTTATTTTAACTTTACGGCAATTTCTAGAACGCAAGAAAACCTTTTGTCTGAAATGCTTTCCTGTAGTCCAGGGAGCCACCGTTGTTCTTCAGTTAATAAATACAGTTGCTTTCTTGGTTGATTTTCAATTTCTTTTTAAAAGAGAACCTTTTGAGGTGTCCAGCTTTGACATGCAGTACCCGGTAGCAGAGGTAGAAATGATGAGCAAGTTTGGCTTTGGTTGAAGAAGCCTTGGTTTCTAAATGTCTCAGGTATTTCCAATAAATTGGAGGTCACCACAAAGGAACTCAGGGTAATAAATGCAGCCTCTGAGTACAGGCTCCCTCTGCCCAGCAGGGAGGCTCTGGGGATCATTTGTCTGCTAGTCTTTATCTTGTCTGCATTATTCAACAGCTCTGTTCTTACTCAATGGGCTTCAGAGAGCCTTTAACAGCTGCAGCATCTTCCAGTTTTTCCTAAGTTCTTTTTCTGATCAGGGCTGGGGTGGGGGTGGGGCAAAAAAGAAGAACAAAGTGTGTCTTTAGTGGCTAAGAACTACCTGAATGTCTGCATCCACCTCAGAACTGCTTTTGTTTGCTTATGCTGTAAAAATTACATCATTGCCATATTTGGAGAATTCAGAGAGAAAGCTTCCATTTAAACACTAAGAATATTAAAACAAACAAACAAAAAGCATCCAAAGTTTGGATGCTTTGTATGCTATGTATGTATGTATGTATGTATGTATGTATGTGTTCGTTTTTTGTGAACATTAAGTTTAAACTCTCTTTAAATCTACTATAAAAAAAGAGTATCTTTGAAGAGGAAAGAGGAGCTGGCTTACTGGTCTACCCAGTATTTGATTTGTTTCAATTATGACTGAATTAACTAATTCCCAAGTAAGCTACTATTCAAAAGAGTTAACATTATTCATGACTCAGTTTAATGGAACTCTCTTGAATCTATCCTAAAGCTCTTACAGTAAATAGGACAGAGGATGATATTTTCTTTATGAACCAGATGATGGATAAAGTAATATAGTTTTTCCAGAGACTAGATGCAGAGAACCTTCTTTCAAAAATGAAGGCACATGTGGACAGAACTGTTTAAAGACAGCTGATGGAAGCAGACTGATCACAGATTAAGATATCAAAGAAGCTGATGGGAGCATGTCAGGGGCTTAACAAATGTTAACTTCACTTAACTGGTCAAGTTCTCTGAGGGTCAGAGAACTAGCGAAAACTGTCTGAGATTATGGGGCACTGTTTCCAACATTTCAGGTTAAAAAATACCAAAAACTCTTGAGGTGAATGGAAGACGTCATCCATAAAGCAACATCTAAAGGTAGCTCTGTCTCATACAGAACTTAAATCATCCTGGGATAGAGTGATCTGTAACTAATGCAAACTATCCAGCTTTCTATAAAAGCTGTATTACAGGCTAAAATTGTTCAAGGTGGGAGTGAGGAGTAATACTTGCAGACAAAATAAAAATCATTTAAATTTGCGCCTATAGCCCTCTGAATTTTGTCAAGAGAATAAAGTCTACAGAGGTTACAGTCCATGTATAATAACAAGGGACTTCAATTTCCTAGCATTAGCTCATCGTGTTAAAAACCAAGGAGCTTTTCAGCACCACCATTTTTGATCAGATTAAGATCCTTAGTTTTGTCCCAAACTCAGCACACAGCTCGTTAGGCGCCCAAAGTCTGAAAGCAATCTTTAAAGTGTCATAGAAATGCTAAGTAGTCTCAGGCACCTGCACAATGCCTGACATCCAAGGAAAATGAGAGGCTATCTCAATTATCAGGATGTTTGTTACTTGGGGAAGGGGCAATCGAGGTAATTAACTGAATCAGTGATTGGAAACATGTAAATAGAGGCCTGAAACTTTATCCAAACCCCCGATTCAGTTTTATCTGCACATCCAAAGCACATTAAGTGTCCCTAAAGCAAATATGACTCCTGTCACTTGCTCTCTAAGGCTTAAAATCTAAAAATGTCAGTACAATAAAACTGTAAATGCTGTACATGTTTTGAATCCCTTCAACATCATTTTCTGAACTGATAACCACCCCCAAGTTGCTGCCCTTCAGTGATTCACCTTCAGTTTGTGACAGTAGCATTTGTCCTCCTGTGTCTGGTGCCACTCTACCTCTCCTTACATATTAATTCCCTTCCTTAAGACAGACTAGAAGTTCATCTTGCAATTTCAGTAATTATTAAAAAATTATTTCAGGGGCACGTTTTAGGTAGCTCCAGTCTCACATTGCAGATTCTGAGGTTGTGTGAAAATAGCTTCTGTGTCTTGTTGCGGTTTTAATTCTACTACATCTGCAGTCTCGGGTTCCCACTGCCGCAGCCGGCAGACACAGCCCTTCGGTTTTTGTTTTCCATATTATCGTTTAATCTAGAAAATAAGAACCCAGACTGCCCTGAATGTACCATCTATGCCCATACACCCACAAGTTCTTTTAAAGGAGGAAAAGCTGACATTGTAGGAAAAGCTAAATTGTATATAATTATGAAGACAGAACAGTGGAGAAGGCAGACAGACCCTTGGAAGGAACCGCATGATGCTAACCTAAATCTATTTGTGTGTGTGTGTGTGTGTGTAACTTGATTCTTTTTTTTTTAATTTCTTTTTTTCATACTTTATTTACATTTCAAATGCTTCCCCCTTTCCAGATCTCCCCTTTGGAACCTCCCTATTCCCTACCCCTGCCTCTATGGGGGTATTCCCCCAACCAACCAACCACCCACTCTCATCTTCCCTCCTTGGCATTCTCCTATACTGGGGAATCTAACACCCTCAGGCCCAAGGGCCTCTCCTCCCCCTGATAGCTAACAAGACCCTCCTCTGCCCCATATGTGGCCAGCACCATGGGTCCCTCCATGTGTACTCTTTGGTTGGTGATCCAGTCTCCGGAAGCATTGAGGGGTCAGACCAGTTGACACTGTTGCTTCATCCATGGGACTGCAAACTCCCTCAGCTCCTTCAGTCCCTTCTCCAACTCCTCCATCTGGGACCTCACACTCAGCCCAATGGGTGCTGTGAAGTGAATCTTGGGTATTTAGAACTTTTGGGCTAATAATCACTTAACAGTGAGTACATACTATGTTCATTCTTTTGTGACTGCGATACCTCGCTCAGGATGATATTTTCAAGATCCATCCATTTGTCTGCGAATTTCATTAAGTCATTGTTTTTATTAGCTGAGTAGTGTTCCGTTGTGTAAATGTACCACATTTTCTGTATCCATTCCTCTGTAGAGGGACATCTGGGTTGTTTCCAGCTTCTGGCTTTTATAAATATGGCTGCTATGAACATAGTGGAACATGTGTCTTTATTACATGTTGGAGCATCTTCTGGGTATTTGCCCAGGAGTGGTATAGCTGGGTCCTCAGGTAGTATTATGTTCATTTTTCTGAGGGTCCGCCAAACTGATTTCCAGAGAGGATGTATCAGCTTGCATTCCCACCAGCAATGGAGGAGTGTTCTTCTTTCTCCACATCCTCGCCAACATCTGCTGTCACCTGAGTTTTTGATCTTAGCCATTCTGACTGGTGTGAAGTGATATCTCAGGGTTGTTTTGATTTGCATTTCCCTGATGACTAAGGATGTTGAACATTTCTTTAGGTGCTTCTTGGCCATTCAAGTTTCCTCAGTTAAGAATTCTGTTTAGCTCTGTTCCCTATTTTTTGATGGGGTTATTTGGATCTCTGGAGTCTAGCTTCTTGAGTTCTTTGTATACCTTAGATATTAGCCGTGTATCAGACACAGGATTGGTAAAGATCTTTTCCCAAACTGTAAGTTGCCATTTTGTCCTATTTACAGTGTCCTTTGACTTACAGAAGCTTTGTAATTTTATGAGGTCCCATTTATCGATTCTTGATCTTTAGAGCACAAGCCATTTGTGTTCTGTTCAAGAACTTTTCCCCTGTGCCCATGTGTTCGAGACTTTCCCCCAGTTTCTCTTCTATTAGATTCAGTGTATCTGGTTTTATATGGAGGTCCTTGATCCACTTGGACTTGAGCTTTGTACAGGGAGATAGGAATGGATCAATTTGCAATCTAATACATGTAGACCACCAGTGGAACCAGCACCATTTGTTGAAGATGCTGTTTTTTTTCCACTGGATGGTTTTAGCTCCTTTGTCAAAGATCAAGTGACCATAAGTGTGTGGGTTCATTTCTGGGTCTTCAATTCTTTTCCATTGATCTACCTACCTGTCACTGTACCAATACCATGCAGTTTTTATCACTACTGCTCTGCAGTATAGCTTGAGGTCAGGGAGGCTGATTCCCCCAGAAGTCTTTTTATTGTTGAGAATAGTTTTTGCTGTCCTGGGTTTTTTGTTATTCCATATGAATTTGAGAATTGCTCTTTCTAAGTCTATGAAGAATTGAGTTGGAATTTTGATGGGAATTGTATTGAATCTATAGATTGCTTTCAGCAGGATGGCCATTTTAACTATATTAATCTTGCCAATCCATGTGCATGGGAGATCTTTTGAGGTCTTCTTCGATTTCTTTCTTCAGAGACTTGAAGTTCTTGTCATACAGATCTTTCACCTGTTTGGTTAGAGTCACACCAAAATATTTTATATTGTTTGTGACAGTTGTGAAGGGTGTCATTTCCCTAATTTCTTTCTCAGCCTGTTTATCAAGTATAGGACGGCTACTGATTTGCTTGAGTTAATTTAGTATCCAGCCACTTTGCTGAAGGTGTTTATCAGCTGTAGCAGATCTCTGGTGGAGTTTTCGGGTCACTTAAGTATACCATCATATCATCTGCAAATAGTGATATTTTGCTTTGTTCCTTTCCAATTTGTATCCCTTTGACCTCCTTTTGTTGTCTAATTGCTCTAGCTAGAACTTCAAGTACTATATTGAATAGGAACGAAGAGAGAGGGCAACCTTGCCTAGTCCCTGATTTTAGTGATTTCAGGTGTGCTGTTAAGCTGCTAGTATATGCCCTTTCCAGTTTCTTTTTGGAGGCATTCAGAGCTAAGAAATTCCTCTTTTCTTCCTTTCATTGTGTCCCATAGGTTTGGGTATGTTGTACTTTCATTTTCATTAAATTCTAGGAAGTCTTTAATTTCTTTCTTTATTTCTTCCTTGACCAAGGTATCATTGAGTAGAGCGTTGTTCAGCTTCCATGTGTATGTGGGCTTTCTACTGTTGTTGTTGTTGTTGCCCTTGAAGACCAGCCTTATTCCATAGTGATCTGATAGGAGGCATGGGATTATTTCAATTTTCTTATATCTGTTGAGGTTTGTTTTGTGACCAATTATATGATCAGGTTTGGAGAAGGTAACATGATGTGCTGAGAAGAAGGTATATTCTTTTGATGTAGGATGAAATGTTCTATAGATATCTGTTAAATCCATTTGGTTCATAGCACCTGTTAGTTTCACTGTGTCTCTGTTTAGTTTGTGTTTCCAAGATCTGTCCATTGATGATAATGGGGTCTTGAAGTCTCCCACTATTTTTGTGTGAGGTGCAATGTGTGCTTTGAGCTTTAGTAAACTTTCCTTTATAAATGTGGGAACCCTTGCATTTAGAGCATAGATGTTCAGAATTGAGAGTTCTTCTTGGTAGATTTTTCCTTTGATGAATATGAAGTGTTCTTCCTTATCTTTTTTGATGACTTTTGGTTGAAAGTCAATTTTATCTGATATTAGAATGGCTACTCCAGCCTATTTCTTGGGGCCATTTGCCTGGAAAATTGTTTTCCAGACCTTTACTCTGAGGTAGTGTTTGTCTTTAACACGGAGGTGTGTTTCCTGGATGCAGCAAAATGCTGGGTCCTGTTTATGGATCCAGTCTGTCAGTCTATGTCTTCATAGTGGAGAGTTGAGACCATTGATGTTAAGAGATATTAAAGAATAGTGATTGTTGCTTCCTGTTATTTTCTATGTTATTTAAATGTTTGTGTGGCTATCTTCTTTTGAGTGTCTTGAAAGATTACTTTCTTGCTTTTTCTTGGGTGTAGTTTCCCTCCTTGAGTTGGCATTTTCCACCTATTATTCTTTGTAGGGCTGGGTTTGTGAAAACATACTGTGCAAATTTGGATTTGTCATCGATTATTTTGGTTTCACCATCTATGATTATTGAGAGTTTTGCTGGGTATAGCAGCCTGGGCTGGCATTTGTGTTCTCTTAGAGTCTATATGAGATCTGCCCAGGATTTTCTAGCTTTCATAGTCTCTGGTGAGAAGTCTGGTGTAATTCTGATAGGTCTGCCTTTATATGTTACTTGACCGTTTTCCCTTACTGCTTTTAATATTCTTTCCTTATTTTGTGTATTTGGTGTTTTGACTATGTGCCAGGAGGAATTACTTTTCTAGTCCAATCTATTTGGAGTTCTGTAATCTTCTTGTATATTTATGTTCATCTCTTTCTTTAGGTTAGGGAAGTTTTCTTCTATAATTTTGTTGAAGATATTTGCTGGTCCTTTAAGTTGGGAATCTTCACTCCCTTCTATACCTATTATCCTCAGGTTCTGTCTTTTCATTGTATCCTGGATATCCTGGATGTTTTGGGTTATGAGCTTTTTGGATTTTGTGTTTTCTTTGACTGTTGTGTCCATGTTTTCTATGGTGTCCTCCACATCTGAGATTCTCTCTTCCATCTCTTGTATTCTGTTGGTGATGCTTGCATCTATGACTCCTGATTTCTTTCATAGGTTCTCTAACTCCAGGGTTGTCTCCCTTTGTGATTTGTTTATTGTTTCTATTTCTGTTTTTAATTCCTGGATGATTTTGTTCATTTGTTTGATTGTGTTTTCCTGTAATTCTGCCTGTTTGATTGTGTTTTCCTGTAAATTCTTTAAGGGATTTTTGTGTGTCCTCTTTAAGGACTTCCAGTTGTTTACCTGTGTTCTCTTGTATTTCTTTAAGGGAGTTAGTTATTTCCTTCTTAAAATCTTCTATCATCCTCTTGATATGTGATTTTAAGTCTGAATCTTCCTTTTCTGGTGTTTTGGGGTATCCAGGGCTTGCTGTGGTGGGAGAGCTGGGTTCTGATGATGCCAAGTAGCCTTGGTTTCTGTTCCTTGTGTTCTTGCCCTTGCCTTTTGCCATGTGGTTATCTCTGGTGTTAGCTGGTCTTACTTTCTCTGACTGTGGCTTGTCTTTCCTGCAAGCCTAGGTGTCAATACTCCTTGAAGACCAGTTCTCTCTGAGAGGAATTCGGGTTTGGAGAACTGTGGTGCAGGGTCAGCTCTGGGGTACAGACAGAAACAAAAAGGATCTAATCCCCAGCTGTCCTTTGTTTCCTGTGTCCTGATGGCTCTGCAAGGATCCTTCTTGGTCCAGTGAATTTGATAAGAAGTGGTGGTCTTGCCTGTGCTTAAAGGTATGTCTGCACTCCTGGTATACCAGCTCTCTCCTGGCACTATTTGATTATGGAACCCTGTGTCACAGGATCTGCTCTCCAGCCACAGAAAGAAACCAGAACCCCATTCCTCAGTCCCTGTGTCCTGGGTATTCCAGGTGGGTCTCTCTGAGCAGACAGGCTTGCCCACATTCCTGGGAGACTAGCTTCCTTCCAGTGCTACTTGGCTATGGAGTCCTGGTGGCCCAGGCAGAGGTCTCCAATGTTAAACTAAATCTTATTTCCTCAGTTATGACTATCACTCTTTGACCTTGGGTCTTCTAAAAGAGCAACCAGTGTTCCTAACCACTTAGCCATGTCTCTAGACCTGATGCTTTTTTTTTTTTTTTTTTGATATTTACTTTATTTACATTTCAAATGTTTTCCCCTTTCTAGGTCTCCCCTCCAGACACCCCCTATCCCATCCTCCCTCCCCCTGCCTCTATGAGGGTGCTTCCCCACCCACTCACCCATTCCGGTCTTCCCTCTCTAGCATTCCCCTACATTGGGGCATCTAACACCCTCAGGCCCAAGGGCCTCTCCTCCCACTGATAGCCAAAAAGGTTCTCCTCTGGCACACCATGGTGGCCAGCACCATGGGTCCCTCCATGTGTATTCTTTGGTTGGTGGTCCCGTCTCCGGGAGCTCCGGGGGAAAGGGGCTGGCCAGTTGACACTGTTGCTCCCTCCATGGGGCTGCAAACCTTCTCAGCTCCTTCAGTCTTTTCTCCAACTCCTCCATCTGGGACGCCATGCTCAGTCCAAAGGTTGGCTGTGAGCATCTGCCTCTGTATTTGTCAGGCTCTATCTGAGCCTCTCTGGAGACAGCTTATCATGCTTCCATCAGCAAGTATTTTCCAGCATCCACAAGAAGGTTTGGTGGCTATATATGGGATGTATCCCCAGGTGAGGCAGTCTCTGAATGGCCTTTCCTTCAGTCTCTGTTCCACACTTTGTCTCAATATTTCCTCCTGTGATTATTTTGTTCACTGTTCTAAAAAACACTGAAGCATCTACATTTTGGTCTTCCTTCTTCTTAAGCTTCATATAGACCCAAAGCTTTTTAACTAATAACTTTGGGAAATTAAATATCTCTGTGTGGTGTGGGGGCGTATGCTGTTACTTTGGGATTCAACCTAGGACCTTGTGTGTACTTGTCAAGTGCTCTACCAATGAGCTAGACCTATACCCCTAGAGAGCAAAGGCTGTTAGTGAAAGTGACCATTACCACAAAGCTCAGAAACTTGCTTAAAGTATTGGCCACTGATCCTGCTAGCTAGAGTTCAATTCCTGTCTATATGGTCATCTGTGTACTCACTAATGAGGAACTCAGACCCAAACCACACATCTACCACATATCACACGTGGAATCTGCACACTGTGAATGAATCAAGTCTGCCATGCTACCTGTGGGTTGTATAATACACAAAATAAGACAATTTTATAATTTTTTGAAACTAATAAAAACTAGTATGCATGACCCATAAAATCAAATAAAACCAAAATGTGTATCTACTGTAAAGTTTAATTGGGACGTTGCTATACTTACTCATTTGCATATTGCTTTTGTACATTGTCAGAAGAAAGTGGTTACCACAGATATCATCTGGTCAGCACCATCTAAAATAGTTATTATCTGGCACTATACAAAAAATAGTCACTGCTTCTTGAGCTGTGCCCTGTGCTAAAAAATATACTTGTATATGCAGCTACATATATATGAATGTTACACTTAAATATATGTGTATTTACAGCTAAGCAGCTATAGTTTCAAAACATTCTAGAATCTGAATACACTGTTGAATCACTCACAGAGTTTAATTCATTTCTCCCAAGGAAACGTAATGTCGAGGCTTATTATTATTGGGTGTATGATTCCTAGAATAGTACAAGAATATGTCCTTTCTTGATTTTTTATTTCCCATTTTTAAAATAATTTCTTTTTCTTTCTTCCTACCTTTTCAGAGTTTTTATAAAAATTGATATCTCTAATAGTTGGAAAAATTCCACAGCCCTCAGATTTTTTTTCTAGTGCCAGCTTCTTCTCAAGGAGCACTAAGAGTTCAGTAATATATATACTTTCCCAAACAAGGCTGGCAAACTTGGCCCCTGAAGCAGCTGTAAAAATGGAAATGCAATCACAGAAGGAGTTATCAACCTTATGAATCGAGGCGCCTTGACACTACTTGACATTCATTCTCAATTACCAAGTTCAGGCTTCTTGCCTGCACTGAGCAGCACTACAGAGCACCTCACATAAATGAGTGGATGCTGGGTGGCCATGAAGGGGTAAGAAGCTTGTTCTCCTCTGCAAGGGACTTGGCTCAGCCAACAAAGCTCTAATCGCTAGATTATCTGTTGTCTCAGCAGCCAAGGCTGTTAGAATGTAACTCATCTCTTTCTGTCAGATGTTTACCTTCCAGTGAGAAACCACTCACATCTTTATTGTAGTCATAAAGTCTGTCGAGAAGATAAAAATAAAAAGCATCTAACCTGTACCTATGCCCTGTGCAGCAGAGCTCTGGGTTTAACTGCCTTCTCTTAGGCTTCCTTCACTTCTTACAAGGTGCCAGGGGCGGGGGATGGGGAGTTCAGACTGGGACTGCTGTTGAATCTACATAAGATTCCAGGATGTGACAAAGAAATTCTTCCCCCTGGTATATCAACGGAAATAAATGAAGGGTGCTAAGTTTTACCCAGACATGAATGCATTTGTTATGGTGATTGAAAGGACTGGATCAATTACAAGATGTAGAAATCTCCATGGCTTCTTTGGAATTTGTCATTTCCAAAAGGTTGTGTAAAGTTAGAGCCCCTGTGGGGTCAACCTCAAACCTACAACATCACTGCCATTGTTGTGGTCATCTTGATCAGAGAGAGAGAGAGAGAGAGAGAGAGAGAGAGAGAGAGAGAGAGGAGGTATAGAAGTTTCACTCTCTGAAGAGTAAGGTACTAGGCATTTCTACTGGGAGACCCTATATACAGACTCCATCGCCCATTTTTAAGAGTTTTTATTGATTCTTTGTGAGGTTTCACATCATGTACCCCAGTCCCATGCATCTCCGTGTCTCCTGGTATCTGCCTTTCACCTTTGCGATCTCACCTCCAAAATAAAACACATACACGCACACAACACAAAACATAAAAGATCATCTCATCCTGGAAGCTGTAGGGGGTCACAGTGTGTCCCATGGCACACCTCTGTCCACACATCTTCATTTGAAAATGTTCATTGCAACATGTCATTGGTTTGGTTCAAGGTCTCTGTGATACCATCAATATTGGATCCTCATCAGGATTACTCCTAGTTATCCTGTTGTTGCCCTGTGTCAAGAGATCCTGCAACTTTGAATCTGCCAGACCAGACCTTTTACGAAGTTCACAGATGGTATAGATTTCGGGGTGGGTCAACTCAAAGCCCTGGATTGGGGCCTGGGTGACAGCTGAGCTGGTCAGTCTTCAGGCTCTCCTGCATCTGCACTATGAGGAGAGCTCTCCATCTCTGCTTGGCTAGGCTACACAATGCTGCCATCAGTAGGAGGCAGGGCCAGTTCTTCTGCTCTCACTTGAGCTCACTTGAGCCTTTGCCAGCTCTACTATGTTGCCCAGCCAAGGCACAGGGCCCATTCTCCTGAGTGCTACAGCCCAGTGAGAGGCATGCCTACCTCTTCCATTCTCATGACTTTGGGGCCAGATCTCCCGAATACCTCAAGTTGCAAGGGTGAGAGGGAAGAAGGCATCATCATGAATGGTGGGGCCAGCTCTCCCATATATATGCCCTGGGGCAGCTCACCTGTGCCCCCATCACTAGGGTCAGCTCTTCTGTGCTACCCAAGGGAGGTACAGGACCCACTCTCCTGAGTGCTGCAGCCAGGGAGAGGCAGAGTCAATGCTCCAGAGCACCGATGCCAGTGAGAGTAGGGGCCAGTTCTGCACAGCCCCTGGACATCCACATGGTCCCTGGCTGCCCAGACCAGGGCCCATGATCTCTAGTGGTAATATGAGCCACGAACTTTGACACCGACCCCTGCTGTTGCCTAGCCACAGACCCAGACATGGCTCTCAGCATGGGGTGAGACTTCACCATGGCCTCAGGTGGCATCTCCTCACTCACATCTCCAGTTCTGTCTCTCTTCATAACACTCAAACTGTTCTGCTTCTCTTTTTATCCCATCTGACCACCACACACTTGTACATTGTAAAGCTTCAGGTGAGCCACAAGCCTCTGGGTGACTCCGCCCTGGCAGGCCTCTAGATGTTTACAGCTTGCCCATGTGGCATGGCAGTGGACAGGTTTGTGGACATATTCCCCATCTGCACCACACTGCATCTTGATGGTAAGCAGGGCTCTGGGTATCTACTGGGTGACCTAGCCGAGCAACAGAGGGCAGGTCTGTGGCCTTCCTTCCTAGTGGCATGGAGCTCCGCAGGTCTCTGTCAGTCTTTCTCCTTCAGTGACGCTTTGCATGTTGGTAGGCCAAAAGTTCCATTTCTTCAGGTAGGCATGGTGGAGCATGCCTTTAATCCTAACACTAAGGAGGTAGAGGTAGGTAGATATCTGAATTGGAGCCCATCCTGGTCTACAAAGAGAGTTCCAAGTTGTCTTGATGTTTTGTCACAGCAATAGAAAAGTAACTAAGGCACTATGTATTGGAGGGAATATGATAATCTCTGAGTGGAACTGGCTGATAAAATTCCATTACCATATTCATATTCCTATAAATAAAAAATATTTATACTTATATAAATATGAAAATATGTATATGAGGATGTTGTTTGTAAATAGTTAACAGTCAAGAAAATTTCAGAACAATCTAAATATACATGAAACATTAAGTAAATTGTCATGTAGTCATACTGTGAAATATTATGCATAAATCAGAAATAATTTTCAAAAGTCATATCAGAAACTATCCAGTACTGGGCTGGAGGGCTGGAGAGATTGCTCAGTGGTTAAGAGCACTTGTTATTCTTGCAGAAGACCAGAGCTTGGCTCCTAGAACCCACAGGGCAGCTTTCAGCCATCTGTGACTCCAGTTCTAAAGGATCCAACACCCTCTTGGGCCTCCTCAGGCACCAGACACATGATCACATACATTCATACAAGCAAACACTCTCACACACACAAATACAAATAAACAAATCTCCTTCCCCCCAAAGGATATCCAGCATTGTCACCCTGATAGTGCCATAAAACAATGGTGGTGCCTGGAGCCTATTCTGTGTTGTAACCATGGTGGTGGATCCTTGCCCCTGTGCATTTGTTAAATCCATAGATCATATCACAACAAAAGTGAGGCCTAAGGTAAACTGCAGACTTGGTGCAATAATGATGGAGCAGGGTAGGTAATGGGCTGTAACAAATGTGTCAGTCTGGTGAGGCGGTGCTCCTAGGGGAAGATGTGTGTGATAGAGGACAAGGAATACATGAGAACTTTATATAATTTCTACTCTGCTGTGCACCTAAAACTGCTCTAAAGTTTTTTAAGCTTTACGATTACACGTTAATATTTGTAGAACTTATCTTTCATCCCATGCTAAGTCTTTTGGAATCATTCTAAGGCAACCATTTAATTTCCACAAGATTTTATTATGTAAGTAAATTTTTTTATTTGCCTAGAAGAAAATCTGAGCTGGAGGCAAAATAAATTTTCCAAAGATGCTAGTAAAGGCCAGAGCAGAATTCTGAATCCATATCCTGGCTTTTAGAGTCCCAGAGTCCCTGGAACTTATTGAGTGGCAAGTTTCTTCTTTGTCTTTCCTTCCTTCTCCCTTCCTCCCTCCCTCCCTCCCTTCCTTTCTTCCTTCCTTCTCTCCTTCTTTGTTTCTTTTTTAAAATTTATTTCTCCCTTTAATCTTGAGATGGAATCTTGCTAGCTTTAAATTTACAATTATATAATTTAAATTATTTAATTTTTAGAGAAAGAGATAACCTGGTAATTACACCATAAAAACTGTGATGTATTGACCAACTGTTATTCTATTTTTTGTATTAGGGGAAATTATGATCTATGTCATACTCCGTTTCTACGGTGTTCGTATTTTTTGGAATAAAATCCATTGTTTTATAATAAAATACTTGTTTTCTAAAAATCAAAACAAAACAAAAACAAAAAACAAACAAAAAAACCCAAAACAACAAAAAACTGGTTGCAAACAAGCACCGCAGCATGATGAGTGTGTCTTTGGTCAATACTCTGGGAACTTCCCAACGCGGGGATCTGTATGTGTGCAGTCTATGACTTCGTCACAGTCACCTAAGGAATATTTCCTTACAAGTCCCTTTTCTTCATCCTCGATGCTCAACATATCCCATTCAGTACATATGGGTCAAAGCTCTGAAATTTGTATTTTTTACAAAGTTCCCCAGATGGCATGGGAATCATTGTCTAAAGGAACAAGGTTCATGTAGATCAAACAAAGTAAACACACACACACACACACACACACACACACACACACCATATGGCATGTTAACTCTTTAATAACATTTCAAAGGTGACTCTATATGAATAGAACACTTAACTAAATAGTCTCCTTGAGCACTGAAAAGGTACTATAGCTTTCTTATCTGGAATGAGTATTCACCTTTGCCTTGGAATGGAAGGGATTTAAAGTTCATAACTGAAAGATTAAAGTGAGGTGACAGTGGCCTAAGGCTAAACACCTAAAACAGTGGTTCTCAATCTGTGGGTCTCGACCCTTTGTGGGGAGCTACATATCAGATATCCTGCATATCAGATATTTACATTACAATTTATAACAGTGGCAAATTACAGTTATGGACTACCAATAAAATCATTTTATGGTGGAGAGTCACCACAACCTGAGAAACTGTATTAAAAGACCGCAGCATTAGAAAGGTTGAGAACCACTGATTTAGACAGCACAGCAATACCAAGAACACAGAAACTTCACCCAGCTTGGCTTGCTACAGGGGTGGCCAGGGATGGATGGCAAGGATGGCGCTCAGTCCATGGGAAACCAAGGTAAACATTGAACAGACTGGCTAACACTCACTAGACATTCAGGGTTTTGTTTTTAAGCAGTAACTTAAACCCCACTCCACCCGTGTGCGTGTGTGTGTGTGTGTGTGTGTGTGTGTGTGTGTGTGTGTGTCTGTACATGTGTGCATAACTGTGAGCTCAAGTATCCCATGGTACATGTGTGCAGGACAAATTTGGGTGTCAGTCTCCACCTCCCACCCTGTTTGAGATGAGCCTTCCTGCCTAGCAGTAGCTGCCCTGCAGTCTTACACCTGAGCTCCAGTCCTCAACAGCACTACATGAGCTTTACCCATGGAACCATGTCCTTAGCCAAGCAGTAGCTAAAGAAAGAAAGAAAGAAAGAAAGAAAGAAAGAAAGAAAGAAAGAAAGA
>JADRCH010000229.1:3228684-3309882 GCA_019843965.1 Rhynchomys soricoides | reverse complement strand
AGAAAGAAAGAAAGAAAGAAAGAAAGAAAGAAAGAAAGAAAGAAAGACTGAAGTCTTCCTTCCCATCAGAGGAAGAGCCAGTCACCTTCATCCGGTCCTCCTTAGGTGCTACCTCTCACTTGAAGTCCCTGTTCCCTGTGCTCCTTCCTCGCTTGTCTTTCATTTGTCCATCCCATCCTTACCTTCATGATCTCACCCATTCTCATGACTTAAGACCCCTCAAGCCTATGCTTTGTAGTGGAAGCCTCTTCCTGAATCCCAGACCCATACTTCCAAATCTTACGGAAGCAGAAAGGCACCTTGCATCTAATATTGTGTCATACAATCTGGCAATATTTGTCCTTTTGTAATTATGAATGAAGTCAAGCACATCGCTACCCAATAAATCCCCAAGGGACAGATTTTTGCATCTTTCTTTACTTTCCCCATTCCCCATTAACTGACCACCAAATCCTATAATTTAGACCTAAACTGTAACTGACAGCTCTCATCCCCGTTGCCTTACCTCAGCTCCCTACATTCTCACTCCTAAATTTTTAAAGATTTATTTAATGTATACGAATACACTGTAGCTACCATCAGACACACCAGAAGAGAGCATCAGATCCCCTTACAGATGGTTGTGAGCCACCATGTGATTGCTGGGAATTGAACTCAGGACCTCCGGAAGAACAGTCAGTGCTCTTAACCACTGAGCCATCTTTCCAGCCCCACCCCCACCCCCTTCTCAACTCTTTATCTACAGTTCTCCTTTCTCACTCTCTGATTTCCTCATTCCATGTTCCCTTTATTCATCACCTTCCAATATAGAATGATTTGTCTTTACATAAATTGGTTGGAAAACATCAAGACATGTGCACTAACTACCCTTCTTAAGCAATTGGCTTATCAAAGCATACATAATCAAATCTATGTTCCTGATCTGAGAAATGACAATAATAACACTACATTGCCAAGTTTTCTTATTTGTGGGTTGGCATACATGCATGTGTGTGCACACATGACATGTGTGTGTTGTGATTTTTTGTTTTTGAGACAGAATCTTTGCTATGTAACCCAGGCTAGCCTTGAATGTCAAGCTTCCGGTGCCTCAGAGGGTATGCATGACCATAGCCACCTGCTAAGGTGGTTTACTGTAGCAGAGCTTAGATTTGAATCCAACCCTAAGATCAACATTCAGTTTGAATGCCATTTCCCTGACATGACTTACACCATTATAGATCTATTCTGAAAATCAGGAATAGTGTCTTGGTCTTGTGTCCCATGGTAGGCATGAGGCAAGTGCTTAGTATCCACCCATTTTAAGTGGATGAAGACACAAAGAAAGGATGGAAAGAAGTAACTGGAAAAGCTCTGAGGGTGCATGGGAAAGACTTATCACTGTAGGAGCTGCCACATGGAAACCCCCATTTCCGTAGAGCAAGGTAACTTCACTCAGACTTCACCAGGGAGCTGGGGGACACAATGCACTTCTCTGGGATGAAAGTCTGTAACTTTCATGAGTCCCATGAAGCTGTCTGTGAGCCAGCAGAAAAATGTCATAAATGTTCTCTCCAGAGAAGCCAGTGAGCAGGAGTTACCAAGAGACCAACTTCAGATCTCTGACAGGAAGGAACTCATAACGAGATCAGTTCAAAAATAAAACCTTTAAACAAAATATTAAAAGCTCTGGACCATGGAAGCAGTCAATCGGAGACCAGGTAAACATAGGAAGATAAAAAGAAAGGGGTTCCTGTAGAGAAGCAAAGTGGGAGTCAGGTATAGTGGCACAGGCCTCTAATTCCAGCTCTATGGAAGCAGAAGCAGTGCATCTTTCTGAGAGTTCAAGGCTGGCTGGTCCTCATAAAGAATCCATGTCTACATGCAACGTTTCTCAACCTGTGGGTCAGGACACCCTTTGGGGATCACATGTCAGATATTTACACTATGATTTATAACAGTAGCAGAATTACAGTTATGAAGTATCAATGGAACAATTTTATGGTTGAGGGCCACCACCACGTTAGGAACTGTATTAAAGGGTCGCAGCAGGAGGAAGGTTGAGAACCACTAAAGAGCACCTCTCAAACACATACAAAAGCATGGTGGGTAGGCTAGCTTAAAACAAATGAACAACAACAATACACTCTACTCCTCCAGCCTCTAAGATCCCATAATTCTATGATGCAACCCATAATGATGTTGTCTTTCAATCTTTTCTAAAGTATCATGGTATCATTGTTTAGCAAGTGCAAGGCTGCTTTGGATAAATACTTAATAACAAAGCAGTGGGAGGAGGGAGAGGAGGGAGAGGAGGAGCACCAGCAGCAATACATTTTAAGTGGGGTAGATTTAAGTGAGTATGGGAGTTATCCAGAAAAGACAGTAAATATTTCCTGTCCATTTCCTCATGTCTTAATACTGCTATATCTTTACCTAAAAAAGCAACAAATATTTATAGTTTTTATTAGGAAACAGCCTTCAGAGTTAAGAGTAAAATAAGTAATCCTTGTTTGGCACACTGAATTATCATGGAATAAATTAAAACCTTTGCCTTTTGGTTTCACACAGTCAGCTCTTCATACCAACCTATTTTTTTTTCTTTTTAATATATTTTTTCTTTTCTTTTATTGGATATTTTCTTTATTTACATTTATTTATCCTTTTTCCTGGTTCCCCCCCCCAGAAACTCTCTATCCAATCCCCCTGCCTCTATGAGGGTGCTCCCCCACCCACTCACCCATTCCCACTTTCCCCCTACCTACCCTCTGGCATTCCCCTAGATTGGGGCATCCATCAAGCCTTCACAGGACCAAGGGCCTCTCCTCCCACTGATGCCCGACAAGGCCATCCTCTGCTACATATGTGGTTGGAGCCATGGGTCCCTCCATGTGTACTCTTCGGTTGGTGGTTTAGTCCCTGTGCCAAACTTTTCTGAAAGAGAAAACAGTGCAAGAAGTAATTCAGTGGGGCTGGAGAGATGGCTCAGCAGTTAGGAGCACTGACTGCTCTTCCAGAGGTCCTGAGTTCAATTCCCAGCAACCACATGGTGGCTTACAACCATCTGTAATGGGATCCGATGCCCTCTTCTGGTGTGTCTGAAGAGAGCAAGAGTATATTCACATACGTAAAATAAATAAATAAAAATCTTTTTTAAAAAAAGAAGAAGAAACAAGAACATCATTAATTTAAAAAAAGAAAAAAAAATTCAGCTACAGGAGGTGGCTTCTTCTAGTGTCATACCCTAGAGATCCCCCACCCCAGCAGCTGTAGATTTCCATCCATTCTCCTGGCCCTCTAGCCCTCTCTCCTGTCTCCTGACCTGATCCTGATGACCCCCCCCCATTCCCTCCCCATGCCCTCTCCCACCCATTTTTACCTTCCTTCCTATGCCTCCTATGACTATTTTATTCCCCTTTCTAAGTGAGATTCAAGCATCCTCACTTGGGCCTTCCTTCTTGCTTAGCTTCTTTGGGTCCGTGGGGGTGTATCATGGGTATAATGTACTTTATGGCTAATATCCACTTATCAGTGAGTACATACCATGGGTATCCTTTGGGTCTGGGTTACCTCACTCAGGAAGACATTTTCTAGTTTCATCCATTTGCCTGTAAAACTTATGATGAATAGCTGATAGTATTCCATTGTGCAAATGTACCACATTTTCTTTATCCACTCTTCAATTAAGAGACATCTAGGTTCTTCCCAGATTCTGGCTATTACGAGTAAAGCTGTTATAAACATACTGGAGCATGTGTCCTTGAGGTATGATGGAGCATCTTTGGGTATATGCCCAGAAGCAGTTTAGCTGGGTCTTTAGGTAGAACTATTTCCAATTTTCTGAGAACTCTCCTATAGCCTGGCAGGATCCCCAGTGGGGGAATAAGAATACCACTCCACTCACAAAACTTTCAACCCAAAAATTGTCCAGTCTAAAAGCAATGCAAGGACAAAGATGGAGCAGAGACTGAAGGCGTGACCAACCAATAACCCGGCCAACTTGAGACCCGTCTATGGGCAAGCACCAGTCCCTGGCACTTGCAGGAATCTAGCATAACTGTCCTCTGAGAGGCTCTACCCAGCATCTGACTGAAACAGATGCAAATACCCACACCCAAACATTGGATGGAGGTCACAGACTCTCACAGAAGTTGAGGGAAGGATTGAAGCCCCTGAAGGGGATAGGGACTGCACAGGAAGACCAACAGACTCGACTACCCTGGACCCTTGGCAGCTCTCAGAGACTGAGTCATGAACCAAAGAGCTTACACGGGCTGGACTGAGGCCCCAGCACACAGGGCTGCCTTGTCTGGCCGCAGTGGGAGAGGATGCACCTAACTCTGCAGAAAGCTGATGTGCAGGGGTTGGGGAGGATGATACCCAAGGGGGATGATGCACAGGGGGAGGCCCCACTCTCTCAGAGGAGAAGGGGGAGGAGGTAGAGACTCTCTGAAGAGGGGGATGCAGCATTAGGGATATAAATTAATTAATTAAAAAAGGCAAAATGAAGTAATGTGGGAAGCCAGTACAAATCTTTTTCAATTCTTAAGTCTTTTTCCCTTTATAAATACTTTATTGACCTATCATTTTATATATATATATATATAATTTCTAGGGTCGATATGATAGTTTGATACATGTATGTAAAGGTCCAATATGGTAATTATCATCTGATCTCCTTAAGCATGTATTATTTCTTCCGGTTGAGATGTCTCCTTGATCCTAGGTTTTTTGTTTTGTTTTGGGTTTGTTTATTTGTTTTGTTTTGATTTTTATAAAACACGTGGTTATAGCGCTTGAGAAACTGAGGCAGAAGAATCACAAGTTTGAGGGCCATTTGGATTAAATAATGAGAATTTACCTCAAAAAAAAAAAAAAAAGGTTAAGTTATGGAAAATAATCAGTCTCATATTCTGCAAAATGAGAGAAAACTGACTCTTCCTATGAAGCTGCTTTTGGCACCACTGCCTAAGCGCCCTAAGAACACCTCTGCTCTCTCCTCTCCTTCATTTACAGAGGTTAAAGAAAAATTATAGTTCTGAAGGGGTAAGCTGTCTACCTCTTCCGGCCAATACTTGCTGCCACCTACTGGCCAAAGGAGAAAACTGCAAGGACTGGATAAATGACCAAGAGTGGCAATAGTGAATTCTGTAGTAGCATTTGTATGTAGGAGAGAGAGGATAATTAAACAGAATTGTGACTTAAAAAAAATAGTTTCTCCCACAATAAGAAAAGAGAAACCAGGAAGCTGAAGTGCATCTGCCCTGTGGATAAATACTTTGCCTGTTCAACTACTCCTTTTTACCAAGTTCCTCCTCTCAGCTACAAAATTGCAGTCGTAGAGACCATTTCTTAATTACGATAACATTTCACTGGTCCCTCTTGATAAGAAATCGAAAACTAGTGAGAATTACAGGGCCCAAACATAGCATTTTTATTAACATGAAAAACTGCAAGTGTTAGTTTTGAACTAAAGAGTTCACATAAAATCCAGATTGTCATATTCTGTCAGAAACCTGGAGCACTGGACTGCTGTGGGCTCTGTTTCCACATGGCGATGGCAGGACATGGCTGAACTTCTCAGAAGAGACAGGAGCTTTTCTGTCCATCACAGTCCTTAACACATCCTGTTACCGCCATAGCAGAAGCTCTCAGTGGTCAGTTACTCCTCCCCTATGATACTTCTCTGTAAAGACCTTCTCTTAATGTGTGTAGAGCAGAGCCATCTAGCTGCCCTCTCATGCATTCTCCTACTTTTTGTCAAGAACTGACATCAACTGTCATCAGGAATGATGCAGATCGTACTAAAAACTCCATTCCTCCTTTCCACACACTTGTAAGCAAGAGAATACACATGAAAATCTGTTGACAAACTTCTGAGAGAGTCATTAAAGATGACTCAACTCTACAGAAATCACTCTCACAAACCCCCAACACACACACACACACACACACACACACACACGTATACATACACACACACCACATTTCTGTTGGTATTAACAACCCTCGTATCTTAAGGGAAGGGAGGTCTCTTAAAGCAATGATGACTCAATTCAACAAGAAACAGCTCAAGAGATTTTCAATGTCCCTAACCCCTAGACTACCAGTGATCTTTTTTCCTTCTTCTCTCTCTCTCTCTCTCTCTCTCTCTCTCTCTCTCTCTCTTTCTCTCTAGGTTGGAGGTGTAAATGTCATTCCACATAGGTGAGAAAGCAGGCCCTTTTAGAAACAGTCTCCAAGTAGCTGAGCCCTAAATGGCCATCCAACTACAGGTAGACTAAGTGACCTGTCTAATAATACGATCACCTTTTAACTCAGTGTTGTGCCCTTACCCAGAAAGTGACCCCTGTGTGGTGGTTTGAATACGCTTGGCCCAAGGAGTGGCTCTATTAGGAGGCCTTGTTTGAGGACGTGTGTCCTTGCAGGGTGGGATTAGAGAACCTTCTTCAAGTCATGTGGGAGCCAATCTTCTCTTGGCTGTCTTCCGATCAAGATGTAGAAGTCTTGGGTCCTCCAGCACCATGACTACCTAGATACTGCCTTGACGGTAATGGACTGAATATGTGAACCTGTAAGCAAGTCCCAATTAAATGTTATCCTTTATAAAAGTTGCCTTGGTCATGATGTCTCTTCACAGCAATGGAAACCCTAAATAAGACACCCCTTGTCACTTGGTATAAGTCATGAATGTTCCACTCTCCTACCTCTGTCACACAACATAGACTATGTATTGACCAGGTTCTCTCTGTCGTCTCTCAAGGGACCTTAAAATAAGACTGCTTGTTCTGTCTTGTGGGACTGACACTACATCACACCTCTCTACTGTGGTACTGCTGACATTAATAAGCCTCTTGCCTGAGGGACAATTCAACTCGGAGACTCTTCTCAATCTTCCTCTCCCATCCTGAAACCTAACTTAACACTTTTAGGAAAATGGATTTAGCTGAAGATGATCATGTTGGCTGAAATGAGTTAAACTCAGAAAGACAAATTCTCAATGTTTGCACTCACATATGGAATGTGATATTAGCAGCAACAGCAGCAGCAGCAACAACAACAGACACAAAAGTACACGCCAGACCGCGAAGAGCATGGGGACCAAATGAAAGAGAAGCAGATGAAGCATAGATTCAGCCAAAAAATTCCAGTCCTGTGTGACTCTGGACAAGTCCCTACTATTTTAGCTTTATTTGAGACCAGAAGGTTGACTTGGAAATCTCAATTAAAGTCCATCTTGTGAAAAATTATATGAAAATAATTAATATAATCGTTAAAATAATATTTCACTTTTTAATGTGGAATTTAGATTTAAAAACGAAGGTGTGAGAGTGGAAGGTGGGTTATTTGGAAAGTGGAAGGAAGCAGCAGGAAACAGGCAGAGCCAGAGAAGTTAGTGGCGTGAATATAATCAGTGTACTTTATCACATGCATGTGTGTAAATCTTAGGAGGACAGCATGTATATATAATGCACAATGACTTTTCAAAAACTGAGATAAAGTCTTATCACATAACCTACCTGGCTTCAAACACTCGAACCTCCTGCCTCAGCCTCCCAAGTGCCAGAATTATAGCTATGTGCCAACATGCTGAAAACAGAAGGCAAGCAAAAAATAACAAAGAGGAAGAAAAAGAGAAGAAAATAAATGAGAAGCAAGTTATGTAAGCAGAGACACGGGACAGCAGCTGGCAGGAATAAGATAAAGAGGACAATACGCAAATCACACGAAAAGTTTCTATTTGCATTATCCTAACGCTCTGCTTCTCTAGTAAAAGAACTAACAAGTGTCTGCAATACATCAAGTATTTACTTGGAAGGAAATTTAAGAGGCTATCTTTGTGTGACTTTTCCTAGAGAGCTAGCAACAAATGTTTATTTACCCCAGATGAGGCACTGATAACAGACCAGAGAAAGAATTCCACCCAAGTACAGCTTCGTGAGTTGATTGGAGTAGATTTCAGAAGTGTGGGCAAGGGGAATACTTATGGGAGCTTGCATGAAGCAGCAACAGCATCATCAGGATGAATAACAGCTTGCAAAATTTGCCATCTTGGAGCTTCCTACACAGGTCACAGGCGGGTGGACCAGCTGGATATTCTTCTCTCCTTAGAATCTGTTATTGCTTATACAACCTTGTAGAGCGCCTTTGTGGATCTTGTACATTTTAGGAACTTTGAGAGTCTCGTAAGTTTCATTTATTTCCTGAGTCTTATGAACTTCCCCTTTCCCCCAGGGGAGGGAATGTTTCAACTCAGAGGAAATATCTACTCAACACTGCTCCCTGTTCTGTGGCTGTTACATTGACTCCTTACCTTTTTCATACAGCTCCCTTGTTCTTGGAGTGGGTGATGCAGATGCTTAATTATTTTTATTCATCTATTACTGAGCATTGGACCCAGTGCCTAAAGAGTAACTTATTCTCAGGAGCTTGGCTAGTTATGTCTCTGCAGTAATTATTGCCCATTGGGGGAAAAAACCCAAAAGCTAAAAGACAAGTTTCCCACCATGGCCAAGATCGACAACAACAGTAATCTAAAGGTTTAAATACAAATATTTTAGAAGGCAGTTTGACAGGCCCATCACATCAAAATTATAGCAGTTGTTACCTTACTAGGATGAATGACCTAGTTAGTCATAAAATTTTGCCCTGTTTACAGTATCAGTTTTGAGTTCCCTTCTGTGGCACAGACCTTGAGTCCAGTCAGCAAGCAGTTGGTTGCATCCACAAGAGTTATGCCACTGTTGCCCAAGTAGGCCCATCTTTTTCTGGTAGGTTGGCACCATAGCATGCAAGGTCCATGTGAAATGTTTAGGTAATCAAGTAGTGACAATTCTCCCTAACTCTGCACGGCACCTCTTAACATTATGAAAGCCTATCAGATGACATAGAGCTTCCAGCTCAGTCACAGCTTGATTTCTTCATGTCCTTTAACCAAAATATGTTGAGTCTTTGGCAAAAAAGACTCAGAATCTAATTCTGGCAAACAGCATTAGCAATATCCTCAGGGGCTTCACTGACCATCAGCTCATAGGGAGGTAGCACACCCCTGTCACTGAGACTCTCAGCTCTTGGGAGTACTTTCTTTTCCTTACAGGATACATTCATACAAACACGTTGGTTTTACTGTTATTTTAAAGGTTTTTTCAAGTCTGTAAAACATTCAATGCTTGATGTTGTAGTATATAACAAAACTCTGTTTTATTTTTACAAAGGCTGGCCAGCATCTCTAAAGGTCTAGCATTGGTTGCTCCAAGCAAGTCAGTTGATCTTAAGTGGCTAAGGATTAATTAATTATTAACTAATTAATTGATAAGGAAGGAAGACACAATGTTAAAAGGATGAATACAACAGTTTTTTTAAATTCCATCATTTGTATTAGATATTCAATAATTTGTCATTTCTATGGATTATTGCTCAGGCTTTAAAGCCTTCCAGAAGCTAACACAGCATTTAGGTTTTTGTTAACTTTCCCCAAGGAACCTCAGGTCAACACCGATTTTGTCACCTTTGTCTTTGAATGATCCAGACAGACCCACTTGTATGTGTTACCTTTATCTCTCCCCCCCACTTGATTGCCTAAACATTTCACAAGCCTTATTTACATTGCAATCTAAATTGTTCAGATCCACTGAATTCTACCCTACCTCATAAAAATCATGTCGCATCATGGAGCTCAACAAAGCTAATGAATCCCCATTCTAGCCCTTAGGTTTCTACTGGGCCAGCCTCTTCCTTAACTTTCCTACCTGGCTCAACAAACTGGGCATCAGACACAGCCTCGCTCAGGTCCCGTTTGATCAGAAACTCCTGGCTTTCCTCCGTTGTCTTCTAGTCCTTGTCATTCATAGAGGTGCCAGCCTATGGCCATCAAGTGTCCCTAATGACACAGGAGCCAGTTCACCAGAGACTGATTTCCCTCATACCATCTCAGTTATGCAGTCCCATGAGGAATGGATAGCTTTGCTCAGTTTTAATCCCATCTGCCCCCATTACTATAGTCTCACAAGCCAGGATATTTCTTTCATTGCTGGTTTAAAAGTCTTCCCCAACTCAAGCAGTTCAAAGACAGTGTATTCCCTGATTACCAGGTTTCCCTGTGTTGCTGTTATGGACACTCCATTTGCATGCTGAATTGCATTTTTTTTTCTTTCTCTATTAAAGATTGGGAATGAGGAGCATCTTCTATCACTTCTACCATGTTCTCTTCTTCTTCACTACTTTTTCCCATAGGTGCCAAGTTTTTGGATTCCAGGAAAGGCTCTTTAGGACAGATATAACTTTTACTCTTTTTCTTTGGATCCAACCAGGGTAAGAAATGGCAAGCCAACACCTCTATCTCTTCCTCCACTTTTCCTACTATTGGGTGAAATCAGATGCTAATCTTCATGTCTCTTTTCTATTGCAGTTCCTCTCTGATATGGGTAAGTTTATTCTGAGAAGATAGCTGAGCCTCAGTTGCATGGCTTATCACCCACAACAAAGGCTACACACAAGTGATACCACAGATTGCTAGCACTCCAGTCTCATGTTTGTCTATCTCAGGGACATCCATGTATTCTCTAGTCCATCAAAGATTTGGCGGTAGTTCTCATCCATTAAAGTGGCATGCTATAAGAAAAATAGCTAGCCTGTGATTCAATGCAAGGATACTCTACTCTCAGAAGGCCTGGCCTTGGTCACATATCGTACCAACCCTTACAAGGAGCATGAACTCAATACAGCAAGAAGGCACACCATCCCACACCACATGGGGAATCATAACCATATTGAGATGCCCCTGGAACTTCCACCTGCACATAAATCAACCTCAGTTGCATAAATCAGCACCGACTGCAGGGACAATGTAACCAGTACTTCCCAATTCACTTTCGGTTTCCTCAGTCCCTGTTTAGGTTCCTACTGCTTGACTTTTCCTGGGGTGGGGGTATGTGAACCAATGTGTGTTTGTCTCATGTAGGTCACCAACAACAGAGCAAAGAAATAGTTCTACCCAAGTCTCACTTAGTGAACCAGTAAGACTTATTGGGACTACTCATGGAAGCCATGAGTGAGAGATTAGTTACATGAGCATGTGCCATTCAAAGGCAATGGCACTGCTATTTTAGTTACTTTTCTATTGCTGTGCTAGGACATCATGACTAAGGCAGCTCATAGAAGAAATAGTTAATTGGGCTTATAATGTCAAAGGCTGGGTCCATGACCATGGCAACAGGCATGGCACTTCAGCAGTAGCTGACAGTCTACATGTTGAGACAATAACCTTAAGGCAGAGAGAGAGAGAGAGAGAGAGAGAGAGAGAGAGAGAGAGAGAGAGATCACTAATTCAGAATGGCTTGGGATTTTGTAATCTCAAAGTCTACTCCCAATGACACATCTCCTCCAACAAGGGGGCACTTTCCTAATCCTTCCCAAACAGTTCCACCAACTGAGGACCAAGCATTTTAATATATGAGTCTATGGGAGTCATTCTCATTCAAAGCGTCACACACCACCAAAAAGCCCACCACCAAGAGTAACAATTTACCTATACAGCATTTCATGATAGTCTACCCTCTCAAGGGCTGAGAGTGTCAGAACCTCAAAGAGCAGACTGCTCATAAAATCCCTGGCTGAACTAAACTGACAGCCATTTCCCTAAAGCCTGAAGCAGCAAGTGCGCTGGAAGGTTCACTCTGGCAACTGGGAACAAAGGAAACTTTGTTACAAATTTCCCCATCTATGCATAGAGACCTATAGATCTGACCTTGAACTTTTGGCAAGCTCACAGTTTTTCCTCTCCTCCACAGGATTTGACAGCTTTTCTCTAATTGGTCTTCTTTTTTTCCACCTTATTTACTACATTCTTTCAATTAAGACCAAACTGGCTGGTTCCTTATAAATTTGTAGTTTTAGAGACAGCCTTCAGAGCCCAGCTCCTAGGGACCCTTACCCAGTAAGACCCTTCTCTTTCCAGAGGATGAAACCAGAAGATTAAAGACTGCCTCAAGAGCTGCTGAAGATAGACTCCTCCAAGGCTTGCCCACTCTCGAGACTTCTGTCCTGGGCAGGAAGTTCACTTAGACAAGCCACCAAGACTTCACCTATGACTGCAGGAGAAGGAATCCTCTTTTTCAGAAGTGCAGCTTCAGGCTTGAGACTTAATGCTCTGAAGATCTACGAGATCTCAAGCACTTCCCAAAGCTGTAACACTTCCCAGAGCTGTAATGGCTATCTGCTAGCATCTATGTGCTACCAAGAGTTCAAATCTGTTTCATTTAAATCCTGTCTGACAATCTGTTGATGTATTAAGACTGTTGGTCCTGAACTGACAATAATCTACCCCATCATACACTCCTCACTGTCTACCCACTTCATTTTTGGAGGAAAAAGTCTGCCTCCACAAGGACACACTTCCTCCAACAAGGCCACACCCACTCCAACAAGGCCACACCTACTCTAACAAGGCCACACCTCCTAACAGTGCTACTCCCTATGGGCCAAGCTTTCAAATACATGAACCTATGGGGGCCATTTCTAATCAAACTTCCACAGATATCATGACCAAGGAAATTTAAAGAAAAAAAAGAATTTGTTGGGGCTTATAGTTTCAGAGAGTGAGTCTTTGACAATCATGACAATTATGACATCAAGCAGGCAGGCATTGTGCTAGAGCAGTAGCTGAGAATTCACATCTGATCCATAAACACAAGGCAGAGAACAATGAGAACTAAATGGGCTTCTCATATTGAGAACTAAAACCTCAAAGTCCACCCTCAGTTGACACATTTCTTTCAACAAGGCCACCCTCCTAATCCTTCCCAAACAGTTTCACCAACTGGTGACCAAGCATTCAAATATATGAGTCTATGTGGGAAACACAAGAAGATAACCTTAAATCCAGTCTTATAAAACTGATAGAGGTCTCTAAAGAGGAAATGAATAAATCCCTCAAAGAAATACAGGAAAATCCAATCAAACAGGTGAAGAAAATGAATAAAACTGTCCAAGAACTGAAAGTGGAAATAGAAGCAATAAAGAAAACACAAACTAAGGGAATCGTGGAGATGGAAAACCTATGGAAGAGAACAGGAACAACAGATGCAAGTATCATCAACAGAATGCCGGAGATGGAAGAGAGGATATTGGGTATAGAAAATATGATTGAAGAAATTGATACATGGGTCAAAAAAAATGCTAAATCTAAAAAGTTTATGACACAAAACATCCAAGACATCTAGAACACTGTGAAAAGTCCAAACTTTAACATCTCTTGTAGGGAGTTCAGAAGGGTTACAGGGCAGAGGGCAAAGGTAAATTACTGAGCAGCTGCACCTAAGATATTTTCTGAGCTGATGATGATGTTAAAACTGGGACAGCCTTTTGGAAGATATTCTCCATCAAAATCTGAGGGTTGAACCTTTGTGTCTTGGCATTGACCAGTCAACGGGTGTAGGCTCTTCCTGGGGAGGAAGGCCATCGGCTTGGGAGAGACAGCTCTTCTGCCCAGGGTAATGTGCAAAGGTCAACTCATATAGAAACCATTGGTGGTTTCCAGAAGTTGAGGACTGTTTTCATCCTGGTGGATAGCTCCCTTCAGCATCCTTTCCTATTGTCTTTACTTCTCCTTTCTTCTTTCTTTTTGTCTTACGATAGTTATTTCCTTCATGAGTCATAATTACTTGTTCTTGGATCAAATACAGAACCAAATCTGATTACTAAGATGAGTTACTGTGAACAAGGCAAATTAAGTACCAAGTTCAATTTGTTCAACCCTTTCGTGTAAAAGGAATGATGGTTATGGGCAAATAAACAAGGATTAGCCTAAATATTGTATTTGGAGGACCAGGTGTTCAAGGCAGACAGATAGCAGTAATATGAAGCAACCAGGGGGCAAAAGGAGCAGTCTTTTCTCAAGGAGAGGGCCTCCTGTGGTTTCCACAAGGTTTTCCTAATCCCTGACACATCCCTCACCTCCTATCATGATGACTGACATGCAGCCTCTGGCTCTCCTTATGATGCTCTCAGCTGCTCTTCTTCCTTGCTGCCCTAATGATTCTCATATCAAGAAGAAACATGATTGACTTTCATTCATTTTGAGTCCAGCGCTAACAGAAGTAACCTGGGTTTCTAGTCAAGGTAAGCTTCCCCACCATATGGGTGTTAATTACCGACTCATGTTAGCTGGTTGATTTTAAGCTAGGGCAATTGAACATATCCATGGTTTTCTGCTTGTCTTATGAAATGCCTTTTAATTGCCTGCATAAATGTGTTTAATGGCCTCTTTAATGCTGAAAATAAAGCTTTAAAGTAGGTCATTTGGGAAATTAGAGATTTAAAGATTGAGGTGGAAATTATGGCTGAGTGATTAAGCACCTAGTTTCTTGAATAATATTAAAACATAACATTTGAAATAATCAGAATATTAAATTATATATCTAGTGTGTGTATCATTTAATTAAGGGTCCAGTGAAACATAAAAATAAATTCAACTGAATACCATGTATTTACAACTGTGTTCAAACATTTTTGCAGATTCTCAGGATGAAATCTTTGAATGAAATTCCCAATGGGGAAAACACTGAGATAGGTGAAGGTGTAATAAAACCACCATGACAGACAGATGAAAGTATTAAAATAACAATGACAACATATTTTATCTATATTGTTTCCTTTAAGCATCATTAAACGCATCTAGAAATATAAATACATTAAAAAAGAGGGAGGCAAGGGAGGATGGCGATGGCCCAGTGGGGAAAGGTACTTGATGTACAAGCCTGAGTTTGATCCCTGGAAACCATGTAAAGGTAGAAAGAGAGAACTACCTCCACAAGGTTGTCCTATGACCCACACACACACACACACACACACACAGTGACATATGTCAGCCACAAACATAGGTCATGCAGCCACACAATAATTAACATTAAAAAATGCTCATTAAGTTTTTAAGGATTGTTGATTTTACAAGTTAATTGCTATCACCTCTGACTGACATCAGGAGAGCAAAAGCATTCATGAAGAGCAAGACTTTTATTGGTGTCCCCAGACCCAAAACAACTTCTAGCATATAGTGACAAGTTGCCACAAATGTGCATTGAATGGTGTGATGGTTTGTATATGCTTGGGCCAGGAAGTGGCACTATTAAGTGTGGCCTTGTGGGTGTGGGCTTTAATACCCTAGTCCTAGCTGCCTGGAAGTGAGAATTCTGCTAGCAGCCTTCAGATGAAGATGTAGAACTCTCAGCTCCTCTTGCACCATGCCTGCCTGGATGTTGCCAAGCTCCCACCTTGATGATAATGGACTGAACCTCTGAACCTGTAAGCCACCCCAATTAAATGTTGTTCTTATAAGAGTTGCCTTGGTCATGGTGTCTGTTCACAGAAGTAAACCCTAAGACAAATGGATAAATGGAAGGTTAGCGAAATCAGCCACATGATCACCAAATACTTTTGGAATGTGACCAGCCTGCAGCCTGTGGACCATATGAGGCCAAAAAGATCTATGAATATGGCCCAACACAAAATCATCCACTTAATTTTTTGGAGGCTTTTGCTTGTGTAACACAATGGTGTGATTTTTTTTTCAAGCATTAATTTTATAGATGACAATGTCATAACAGAATGGCATACAGTTGAACATGCATGGGTCATGGGACTAGCTGTGACAGCTTGGAGCTGAGATGGTTAACAAAACAACTGATTAAAGGCCAAAATATAAGGACCGAGATGAGCATCTCATGGGTGGTTGTTTGTGGTAGAGTCTTGCTTTATAGCCCAAGCTGACCTAGAACTTACACTGCTCCTGCACTAGTGTCCCAAGCACTGAGATTATAGGACTCTACCATCAAGCCCTGCTGAATGTCGTCACCATTGCTGTCTTCCTCCTATTCCTCTTCTTACAATTCTTTTTAAAGATTTATCTTTTTGGGTGGTGTTGGTGGACACCTTTAGTCCCAGCATTCTGGAAGAAGAGGCAGGCAGATCTCTGAGTTCAAAGCAAGCCTGGTTGACAGAGGGAGTTCAAGACAGCCAGGGCTACACAGAGAAACTCTGTCTTGGAAAATAAAACACAAAACACAAAACTGTGTGTGTGTGTGTGAGCATGTGCGTGTGCGTGTGCGTGTATGTGCACGTGTGTGTAGTATGTGTGTGGTGTGTGTGTGTGTGTGTGTGTGTGTGTGCGTGTGCCTGCTTCTTGTCTGTGTGTACAAGCAGAGGCTAGAGATGTTTGACCCCCTATGGTTGGAGTTGCAGGCTATCATAAGCTACCCAATATGGGTGCTAGGAATTGAACTTGGATCCTTTGAAAGAGCAATATGTTCTCAAAGCAACTGAGTGATCTCTTTATCTCCATAATTTTCTTCTAAGGATATCTAGAAATGCTTAAATTAATTCATTCAAGTTCAACTTATCTTTAATCTAGAACTTTCTTTTACCTTTTAAGGCCCCAATACCTAGAACTAATCTGACTACCTTACACTGAAGGAAGGTTTCTTCCCAGTCTACTGGACACCTCCCTCCTGTGATTTCCAAGCTGAGATATCAGCCATGACTACTGTACACTTTGACAGGGATTCAGTCCCTTCCTTACATCCTGCCTACTTAAGTTTCAACATCAGCTGTGTATGACCCCTGCAGTCTTTCAGAATGCCAGATTGTGACTACAAAGCTTTTGAGAAAAAGCCGTGGAAGAGATTTTTTTGTTTTCTTCTCCTTCTTTCTTCTTCTCCTCCTTCTCCACCTTCTGCTTGTTCTTGTTTCTCTTCTCTTCTTGTTTTTCTCCTCTTCCACCTCCTCCTTTTCCTCCTCCTTGTAACCAAAGCCAACTTTGATCAGTTTTATGAAATCTTCCCATTTCCCTCAACTAGCATTAGGTGCTCCCAGACTTGCATTGCACACTGTACATGCATCCATTTTGGCCATGAACATATTATATAGCATAATTGATTCTAATGCCTCCCTCCCTAGGGATTCAATGTCCCTTGAAAGAGAATATGTCTCCACATCTAAATGTAACCAAATTCAATAGATACTTAACAAATATCCATTGAACTACAAATTGGTCTGGATTTATGAACTTCAAAATATCTGTCAATATTTTGAGGGGAGATTAGATTTGACCATTTATTCTTATGGAGATGTTACTCAACACTTGAAGTAAAGAAAATCTTTTTGTATTGAAGCACTGCAGACATTCTCTTCAAGATCATCTTCCTCACTCTGCCATTACAGTCTGTATTTTCCCATTAGATTAAACCATGGGAAACTGATGAAAAAATATTATAACCTAGGGAACTCAGTACTATCATTTGACCCAATCCAATAGTGTCAAAGAAGCATATCCTGCAGAGAATGGCAGGCAAATACATAACCTGTTGAATACCCATGGGGAGAGTGAGTATGCTTCTTTTATTCCTGGTTTTAATGAAAATGATTTGAGGTCCCCCCCCATTTAGTATAAGCCTGACTATGAAAGGGCCTTATAATTTCTATTGAACCTTGAAGAAGAGTGCAAATATCTAATATAACAAGTGAAGAATTAAAATGTTTAGAAATTACAAGATAATCTGATAACCATACAATATTGAAGCCAAACAGTAAAGCCAAATTTATATTTATTATCACAAAGTTGCAACCAACTAAGACTTTCCTTAATTCTAGAGAAACATAATGGTTCAAGGGAGAAAAAACAAGCAGTAAACAATAGTTAAAATGTCATAAATTAATATTATTAATGTTGGCCTTCTAATTTGAAGTTTAGTTTAAAAGATATCTCAAATTTATTTTATAAAAAATAAGAAATATGTATACCAGCATCATTTAAAAAGGATTATAGCCAGGAGTGGTGGTACAAACTAAACAAATTAAAGAATCCCCAAACTTGGGAGGCAGAAGCAGGTGGATCACTGACAGCCAAGGATAGATAATTGGACCCTATTAAAATTATGTTAATAATAATAATAATAATAATAATAATAGTTGTTGTTGTTGTTTTAAAGGTGATCGCTTCAATTTGAAGTGGCAAAAGGAGTTTTCTACAACATTCCACTAGATGGTGCTCTTTTAACTTCCTGGAGGGAAGAAGATCTGCATCAGTTTGAATCAGTAACTGATGTCCAATGTAACATTTAACAAAACCAAATTAGTGGATCTGACTCAGAATCTCCTTAGATATAGAAAGGGGACTAGACGATTTTAGAGTAGTATAAACATGGTAGTTAACTGGGATGGTTCTTCTGAGCAGCAGCAGCACAATACTTCAGGCAGAGATTCCGGAAATCAGTACTGTTCCTTACGAAACATTTTATGTCTTATTAACAATGGGGGGGGGGGTTCTAGACATTAATAGATATTGCTTAATAACTGATCATAGAACTAAATTTTCCAAGCAAAACACATTAACACTATTCATTAGGTTCAAATATATCAAAAGCAATTTTTATAATTATGAATTTATTTTTTATGGATGACATTGCACATGAATTCCGTATAAAGGACAAAAGCATCTCCACATGCTGTGGACTTCCCTCCTTAAATTATCACAGAGGAAGGAACATGAACAGGGAAAGAAAATTGAGATTGCTGTCAATATTCAAAAGTGTATGTCAGCAGAGAGTTCATATCTGGAAGATCTCTCATCTGGAGAAGTTAATATTGATGCAAACGTGGAGGCTGGTTAGATCAAATGAACAAGGTTAATCAGTATTGATCATGGGTTCAGTTCACAGTGGGCTACTTAACATTGTGCTCTTTGCCACCAGACAATCAGAATGGTTTTTAGTACTTCCAATGGATGGCCTGTCTTCCTCATTCTTCATTGACCTGTCGCACTTTTCTCTCTGACTCATTCTTGATTTCCCAAGTCCCCGACTCTTGGGCTCTTTACCTATTTATGTACTGGTAGTTGCCTTCACTTTTTTGAATAAATGTCTAGGCTTGTAATTGCTAGTTTGTATGGACATGCTTGCTTTGCTTTTGCAGGAATGACCTAGCTTGTTCAGAGAGGCTATAGCATTTCACATTCTCAGTTTTAGTATATGAATGACCCTGATTGTCAATAGTTTCACCAACATTTGGAGATCATCACTATTTTTAAAAATTCACTGCAGGGTTAAATATGGGAAAAATTCACATGTACGATTGCAACTTTGATTTCCTTTCCCCAGTTGTTAGTGATGTTGAACAAGATTTATTTTTGCATTTATGTGCTGTTTTTGGAAAAATATCTGCTCAGATCACGATTTTAGGCAGACTTTTGAGATTTCACATCTAATTCTATATCAGTTGTCCAGTGAGGTTTGGACTGTGCTTGTGTCTGTCTCTTGGCTCTGATTCTGGAAAGAGCATTTCCATGTAGTTTCCCAAAGGGTTTATCAAACAGCATATGATGCAATAACAACTGCCACAAATTCTTCTTTGCCAGTTTAGAAGAACAAATTTATACTTAGCATTAAAAATTTCAGCTTCAAAAAAAGCAAAGAAAATAGACATTGTCAAAAGCCCTATTGTCTAGAGAAAACTATGGTTAACATTTGGTGAATATATTTCTAGACTTTTGTATTTTCTATACAGTCAAAGTAAGCTGACAATTCATGATGCTATTCTGTACTTTCTCCCGAGATAAGATCGATAACCTATCATTTTATAAATCTTCTTTGTTTTTCATTTAATTCCTGCATTGTTAACCTAGTGTACGTTAATTTACCTAGCTTCTCTACTAGTGAATATTAAGTTTGCTTCTTTAAGCAAAGATTTAATAAATGCTCTTATAAGGATAGGCCTTATTTATTTATTTATTTTTGTAATTCTTTTCTTAGCTTAAATCTCTGGAAGGACTGCTAAGCCAAGGTTCATACACAAACATACATGCAAGTATATGTACACGAATATGTGCACTCCCAGCTGTATCAACTTGTTGGGATTTACAAGTTGGCATTTAGATTGTGTTTATTTATATTACCACCAATATTGGCTGTAAGATTCTTTAAACTTTTTCTCCTTTGCTTGTCCTTCCAATGAGCTTTGTTTTCTTTCATTTAAAAAAATGGAAGCCATAAGCCAAAACAAGTTATTATTATTATTATTATTATTATTATTATTATTATTATTATTATTGAGAAATAGGTGTGGTGAGTCAGGAAGTCCCAGTTCGTTTGTGACTTTCAAAAAATTCCTAATACCTCAGTGTCATTGAGATCACGAAGTTGACATAGAAACTCCAAAAGGCCCTTCAAAAGAAAAACTATGTGAAACTATATCAAATAAGCCAGATGTGGTGACAATTGCCTTTATTCCCAGCATTTGAGAGGTAGAGGCAGGCATCTCCACGAATTTGAGGCCAACTCCATGTACAGAGTTCAGAAATATATAGTGAGACCCTGTCTCAAAACAAGCACACAATAACGTGCTGCAAATATCCTCGGACCTTGTTGTGACTGTCCTCCTCGCCAAGCACCCTCCATCTTGTAGAAGCTCAGCTGTAGCCCCTTGTAAAAGGATTGTCTCAGCTGGTGGAGGGGTGTATCTTGCTGTACTACCACCTGTGGTATGCGACAGCGCTCGAATTGCACATGGCCTCAGGAAGGGAATAGAACAGTGCTTCTCAACCTTCTTATTGCTGAGACCCTTTAATACAGTTCCTCAAGTAATGGTGACTCCTTACCACAAAATTATTTTCGTTGCTACTCATAACTGTAATCTTGCTACTGCTATGAATCATAATGTAAATATCCTTTCCAATAGTCTTAGGCGACCCCTGTGGAAGGCTCATTCAGGACCCTTGGGGTGGATAGCCACAGGCTGAGAACAGACGGACTGGGGTTGCAGATGGGGAAGACTAGAGGAGTGGGCTCTGTCTATGAAGCCACGACGGAGAAGCCTTCATTCCTGTTGGGTAAGTGCTTCCCAGGTGTGGCCTTTTGGGGAAGCAACACCTGCACCCAGAAACTAACTCCTCAGCTACGATCTTTAAGGAAGTCCAACAAACTCATTGGTTCTCTAAAAATGAACTTTGGTGGAACCATGCCTCCATTTGTCCTTGGGGACCCTAGGAGAAGCAGTACAGTGGTTTATATCTTCCCTGGGATGAAACTTAACAGTAGGTTCAAGAGATGACTCAGTAACTAATATCATTTGCTTCAAAGGACCTGAGTTCCATCGCCAGCATCCACCCACATGGAGGCTTACAACCTCCTGGAACACCAATTCCAGGGAGCTACTCCTGAGGTACCAGGTAAGGATGTGGTGCGCAGACAGATACACATGCAAGCAAAACACTTACACATTTATAAATGAAAGTTAAAGTTGTGTTAAATAAAAACTCATACGTTTAGAATCTCGATAGAAAACTCATGAAAACAGAAGGGGCCTATTTGGGAAGAAGAAAGGGAATCAGCCAATAGAAAGGACAAAAAAAGGGTCACGAGTGATGAACGACCAAAAATATACACATATATCAAGATGTTATAATGAAACCCATTATTTTGTAAAATATATGCTAATATGTTCTTTAAAAGCTAAAAAAAGTTTATACTATTTTTGCTAGTTTTTTCCCCAAAAGCCAGTCTCAAGCCTATAAATTTGAGATACTTGATGACTATGCACAAAACGCACTAAGTGCCTAATCAGGATGTACCATGCGGAGAGAAAGTTTAAAGTGTACTGCTGCCTCTGAAGTCCTCAGAGGATTAATGTCGGCTCTCTAAGGTTGCACATTTGTCTTGTGACCTCAGGACTTTGGGACTAATTTTCAATAAATCCAAGAGTGGAGTGGAGGACGTTCTACTTATTTTAGGTTGGCCATGAAGGCTCAGGGGTATCTTCCTTAGTTCTTGGCAGGCTCTCTGCTGTCTCCGGACTGGCTCAAATGTGCTACTCTTTAACATGATTGGCGGCTTCCACATAATGATTTGACCGAAAAGGTGTCAAGAGCAGTTGCACATTAAGAACTTGGAATTTATCTCCCAACTTTACTCTCCCTCACCCATCTTCAGCACAGATTCGCAGCTGAGGAAGTTAAGCGGAGGCACCTGAAGGGCCAGTTCGCTTTCTTGCCAGGAGCCTGGAGAACCTCAGGAGGCGCCCAAGCACCAAGACTGGCCGAACCTCACAACTGGTAATAATGGGGAAAGCGCCCTGGGAAACTGCCTCAGGAAACTTCCCGCAACCTTGCACCGAGCTGTATGCCCTCCACTCTTTGGATCCCGCCACCTTAGTTGTGTTTCGGTAGGGGCGTTCCTGTGGGTTAGCGCCACGCCCGGCCACCTAGCGAAAGCTCGCGGCCGGTACTACGCAGGGTCATTCCGGAGCGGAGTCTCCAGAGCTTGACTGGTGTTCTGTTGCTAAGCGACGGATAGGAGGCGGGGCCGGCGGGAGAGGCGCGGCTTTCCGCTCGCGGGCAAGGACCGGCCCGCGGCTGCGCAGCCGCCGTCCCTCACTCTCGCTCCCGGCCGCGCCTCTAGCTCCGCGTCGGTCACGCCCCCACGCGCAGTCCGAGCTGCGCACGCGCGGTGCGCGCGGCTACCTTTCTTCTGTAGGGCTCGCGATCCGGCTAGGAGACCCGGCGCACTGGCGCCGTAGCTGGAGTGGGCCGGGAGCCGGTAAGCCGAGCCGTCTCGAGGGAGGAGCAGCGCGGGTGGTACCGCCGTGCCCTCCGCGGCAGAGGAAAATGGTATTCGAGTCGGTGGTCGTGGACGTGTTGAACCGGTTCCTGGGAGACTATGTGGTGAACCTGGACGAGTCCCAGCTCTCTCTGGGCATTTGGAAAGGTAACGGGGTCGCTGCTCCTGGGTCGCGGGAGACGGCGGCGTAGTTTCTAGTAGCTTCGGTCCTTGGCCAGCCCGGCGCCGCCACCTGCAGCTGCCCGCCTCGCCCTTCAAGTTATGTAAAGCGGGGCGGCGGTTCCCGGGCGGGCGGCGCGAGCCGTGAGGTTGGGGGAGGCGCAGGCTGAAGCCTCGCGTCCCTTTGGGGCCCGGTCCTGGTGACCCTTGGCCTCTGCTGGGCAAGGGAGCCATCCTTGGCAGTTTCGCCCTGGGATGTAAGGAAGGCTCCAGGGAGCCCACGGCGAGTCGCACGCCGCCTTGCACGTGAAGGCCAGGCGCTGTCCGGGAAGACACCTTTCCGTCCCTTCCCTACCTCACTTCACCGTGTTTTCTAGACGAGTTCGAGCCACTGAACTTGGACTTGGGTGTCACTTAGCTGGGGTAGGCAAATGACAGGAATAAGAGGAAAGGAAAACCGCTTTCGGAGTATCTCAGAGATATTTATGTTTTCAGATCGCAGCCTGACCAGGTGGAAATGTGGGTGTTTGTGGGCTCGAGTAAGACCAGAGGGTTTTTGTTTTTGTTTTTTAAAGAACGAAAGAAAATGTAGGAAAACAGACGGTCAAAATGTAAATTGGACTTTCAGTTTCTCAGCGGACCTGAAGAAGGTATGATGTGCCCTCCTCTCTGTTGCTTAGATGGGAAGGGCTGCATCTACCCCTTCACTGCAATGCTTTACCTAATGCAGTTTCTTATTTTTAGTGCTTCCATCTGTTTTGTATTACGCTCTTGTTTAAGTAGCTATTAGTAATTAGAGACCTTTTTGAAATGACGTTCCAGGCCACAGTTAGGGTTAATTATTTGTGTAAATAGTGTGTGCATTCTCTGATATGTACTTACTTAAAGCTTTCTAAAAATTCTCGTTTATCTTGAGCCTTCTCATTTTTGAAATAATTAAAGCAAGTAGTTTTATTAAACAAACAAGCCCTCATGTAGCTAGTTACCTTCCTCTGTGATAATGTGGGCAAACATTGATCTGCAAGTGCTAACACAACCTTTTTGAGATTAGATGTTTGCAGGTTGCTTAATCTGTGCTGCTTCTCAGTTGCAGAGAGAATAACAAAACTCTATAGCTCAGAAAAAAAGCCTTAAAGAATATCTGAGCTGAGACCTGGAGAGATGGCTCAGTGGTTAAAAGCACTGGCTGCTTTTCCAGATGACTTAGATCTAAGTCCTGGTGTCCACATGACAGCTTACAGTCATCTGTAGCTCGAGTCCCAGGGCATCTGTCTTTCTCTTCTGGCTTTGGGGGCCACTACACACAAGCATGTGGTGCACAGACAGACACACAGGCAAAACACTCGTACATACGAATTAAAAATAAGAAAGGAAAAAAAAAGAAAAAAGAAAAAATTACTTGAACAGTGGTTTGGTTTGTAGTGAAATGTTTTTACATTTAAGGTGAAGGTTGTGTAGATGATAATTCACCAAAATTATGTATTTAAAGTTTACCTAGAATAAAGTTGAGTCTTGTGAGTAGTTTTGTTTTAATAAACATTAAGAATGTTTCAACGATCCCAATACTGATACAAAAAGTCTACAAGCCTAGGAAATGCCCTCTTCCATTTCTTTGTAATTGATTCTTCCTTAAGTGGCAACTACTTATCAGTTTACAATCTGCAAATTTGCTTTTATTTTTAATAAATGGAATCCTTTGGCTATGTAGCTTTTTCTTTTTGGGATATGGTTTCACTATGTAGCCCTGGCTGGCCTGGAACTTAGAATCTTCTTGCTTTGGTTCCTGAGTGCTGGGGCCTAAAGGCCTGTGCCAATCACATTTGGCTTCTGTGTAGCATCTTGAGTCAGGCTTCTTAACAGAATGCAGAGAAGTCATCCATGTATCATCCATGTACTGCATATATCACCTTGTCCTGCCATTCCTGTACTTCTGAGCAGTGTTTCACTTTATGGCTGTTATAAACATAGGTTTGCCATTTTTGCAGCATTTCCTTTTTGGCAGTTAAAAGGAAAGCTGCATTAGGTTTTTGTGTGAACATAAATTATTTCTTGGGAGTACATACCTAACAGTGGGATTGTGAGTGGTAAGTAAATATGTAACTTTATGAGAAGTGAAATGATATGATTTGGTTAAGGTCTGATTGTGTCTCCTAAAAGTTCTATGTTGGAAGCTTAGCCCCTAGTCTGGTGGTGATAAGAGGTGCTGGGTCTTTTAGAAGTAGGCCTAACAAGTTAGAGTGGCCTCTCTGGGGCTTTCAGTTTCTTTTTGTGATTTCTCTCTCTCACTCATTCTCTCTCTCTCTCTCTCCCTCCCTCCCTCCCTCCCTCCTGTGTGTGTGTGTGTGTGGGAGAGAGAGAGAGAGAGAGAGCACTTCACCATAGCTGCTATGTTGTTTGAATTCTCAGCCTGCAAAGCTGAGTCAAATATATTACTTTTATCTGTAAGAACCAGTGTCAAACCTTTTATTATGGTGCCCTCCCTGCTAAGAATCCACCCCTCAGACTTAACTAGTACACCTTGACACTGATTTCTGAAATGGTTATATTATTTTGCACTGTCACCAGTTTTGTCTCAAGATCTAATTGTGACTGTCCTCATGAGCATTTACTATTCTCATTTTAAAAATTTGTCCTTTCTTGTCTATGTATGCGGCATGCAGGTATATATGGGTGCTTGCATGTGTGAATACTTGGTGGTCCCCAGTTGGTGGAACTGTTTGGGAATGATTAAGAGGTATGTCTTTGTTGGAGGAGGTGTCACTGGGGGCTGACTTTGAGGTTTGAACAGGCTCAGTGCCTCTGCCTGGAGGTTGTGGATGAAGATGTGAGCTCTCAGCTGTTCCTTTGCTCTGCCATTGTGGACTATTAACACTCAGAAACTGTAAGCCAAATTACATGCTTTTACTTATCTATTTTTCTAAGCTTGCTTTGAGGAACCCTTATACTGCCTTTGGAAGCTAGAGTTACAGGTGGGCCTCCATGCCCACTCAGCATTCATGTAAGTTCTGAGGATGTGAACTCCAGTTCTCAAGTTTGTGTAGCAAACACTTTACTTGTTAAACTATCTTCCCATCCTAAAATAGTTAAAGAGATATTCCAGTAGGTATGTGGTATTTAGCACTGTAATTAATTAAGCCTTTAATTTGCAGCTTCTTTGCTAATGGTGTTGGGTATATTTTCCTGATTTTTGCTGTTTATTTTTGTCAATGAAATGGCCAGATCTTTGGTTTATTTTAAATTGGATTGTTTAGTCTTCTTTTCCTATTGGGATTTAACTTACGCATCATAAAATTCTCCCTTTGTAACTTTCCAGTTCAGTGTTTTGTATTTTAATGTAACAGTTATGCAGCACTTACCATTAATTCTAGAACATTTAACTACCTCCCACCCATCCCCCAAAGAAACCCTCATGCTCATTAGTGTACATTACCTATTTTTTATTCATGAGTAACCCACTTCTGGAAGCCATTTGTCTTTCTGACTTTATGGATTTGCAGAGTCTTGACATTTAATTTAAATGTAGCCATGTAATATTCTTTTGTTACTGTCTTCCTTAATTTAAGATATTTTAGATGTCGTTACTATTGAAGGGTGGATTAAATAGTATTTAATAGTGTGAATATTTATTGAGTCATCAGTTGGACATTTAGGTTGTTTCCAACTTTTATGATATTATAGATACCACTATGAATATTCATGTGAATGCTTTCTTAAAAGCATGTTTAAAATTTTCACTGCTAAGGTGGGTGTGGTAGAGCATGCCTTTAATTCCAGCACTGGAAAGGCAGATGAAGATCCCTGAGTTCAAGGTCATTTTGGTCTACAGATGAAGTTCTAAGACAGCCAAGGCTACACAGTGAAATCCTTTCTCGAAAAAAACAAAAAATAATAAATAAATAAAATTTCCATTAGTAAATATGTATAAGTGGAATTTCTGGATCATGTGGTGACATGTGTAAGAATTTGGTTATATTTTGATAAATGAAACTAAAAGTTTTTTAAAAAAAAGTATCTCCTGAGAATTCCAAAAGGAGCAACTCTAGTTAAATCTAGGCTTTAAAAAATTCACTGAAAGTTGAAAATTTTGATAATGGGAATTAGATTGTTGTGTTTGGAAAACACTTTCTTTGCTGTTACCCACCACCTTTGGACTTTTGTAATGTTTGCACCCTCCCTTCTTCAAGATCCCTGAGCCTTGGGAGAAGGGTTTTGGTAAATATGTCCCCTTTAGAACTGACCACTCCACACTCTTTTGTTCTGTGCCTGTTGCCGGTTGAGGGCATAGGTGTCAATTGCCATATACTATAAGGAGCAATTTCTCCATTTGAAAGATGTTCTCACCGTGAGTGTAACAATAGCACATTAGGAGTTGTTTTAGTAGTATGTCCATTTAGCAGAATAATAGTGTTAGGTTCTCTTCTAGGACCTATGACCTAGGTAACAGAGGTTCTAGGCTATAACAATGCCAGGCGTGAGTTCCATCTCTCATAGAACAGGCCTTAGATCCTATCAGGGAGTGGTTGGTCACTCCTATAATATTCTGCTACTGTGGTACCAGTGGGAATATCTTGTGAGTCCGAAGTCTGCAGCTTTTAACTACTGAGCTATCCACCAGCCCCAGGTACAATATTCCTTGTAAGATTTTTTTTTTTTTTTTTTGCTTGAATTATTTGTTGGTGAGAGTGAGGTATTAGACTTACCTGCTGTAACTGTAATGAGACCTGTCCTTAGGTCCAATAATATTCTATAAAATGATTATTGTGAGGTTTGTGGCATATGTATTTATAATCCAAATAACCTAGCTGAAAAGTACTCTGTATAAATAAGGTAACTCTTTTTGACTCTACCTTGAAGTTCATTTATCAGATATGAGAATAGCTACTGCTTTGGTATTCTATTTGTTTAGAATGTAATTTTTCACTTTTCACTTTTAGTTTTGGTGGGTTTTTTTGTTGATGGTGGTGAGTTGAGGTTTTTGCAGATTGTATTTTGTTGGGTGTTTTGAAAAATCCAGCCTGTTGGTATGTGTAAAAAGTAAATTAAAAGCATTTACATTTTGTGGCTTTTATTGAAAGATAATCTACTTTTTTTATAATTTTCTTTTTCTTCTGGTTTCAAATATTTGTTTTTCTTACTAATGGTTAACTATATAACAATTTTTGATTCCTCATTTTCATTTATTTCTTCTTAGAGTTATTTTAATACTGTGATGGTTATTTTATCTTTTATCTTCTCCTGGATGTAATGCTAGGTTAGTGGCCATGGATTCCCTTAATCTATGCCTATTGTGGAAGGTCTTTCTATTATTTATGTTTATATTTCTGGGAACTGAAATGCATCATTTCATGCTATCTCAGACCTTAGAGTTTCTGGTGAGAAATCCACTATTCATATGAATTGGATTATCTTGGGGGGGAGGCATGTGTACACATCTGTGGAGTGTGCAAGTATATGTAAAGTCATTAGAGGATGTCAGCCTTCCAAATCATCATCCACTCTTTGAGCCAGTGCCTGTTTTTGACTTGGAATATGTTAAATAGGTTAGGCTGGCTTGCCAGTGAGCCTAAGGGTTCCATTAGTCTCTGCTTCCCGAGTTTTCGGATAAGAAGTACGTTCAGGTATTGAGTCTCAGATGCACTGCACTCCATGTGCTTGCATTGGAAGAACTTTCCCAGTGAGCTTTTCCCTAGCCTTGATTTTTCTTTAAATGTAATTTGGCTGTTCTTTCTTGCAGCATTTCATATTTGTTCTTCATTCTTAGATAAGCTTTTGGCAGTTTAACTATGGAATGTTAGATAGATGTCCTTTGTCGTTATGACTTTTGGGAGTTCTAAATGCTTCTCTACTTAGATTATTATACCTTTCTTATTGTTTGGTAAGAAAGATTTTCTGCTCTTATTTTGCTGAGTTTCTGTGTTTCAGTTCATTATGTTTTCTAAATATGCATATGTTTGTGCTTTTGATGGCATCCCAGAGATTTTATGTATTATGTTCATTTGTTTGTTTGTTTATTTTTACCGTATACTTTCTGCAAATCTGAAAAATCAAACTCTGGTCCTTGCATGTGCGTTTGATCCCAACACATAATAAACTCAGTATGTTATACATCTGTAATCCCAGCACTTGGGAGGTGAGGCAGGAGGATTAGGAGTTTGTCCTTGTTATATAGTGAGCAGGGACCAGTCTGGTTTACATGAGATCTTGTCTCAAAAAAAGTTCTGTCTAAATGTTCAGTTATACTGGCAAGACCGGATAATCATAACTTATCTGGTAAGTCTTTATTGTCTTGGGCTGTGTGTCCCCTGTAGAAAATGAATGCTGAGGGTCATCTCTTTCATTGTGGTGGTCCTCAAACACCTGGTGGTAGTTGTGGCTGTAGCTACGTGGAATACCTTTGAGTTCCCCAGCACACCAGAATGAGTTAAGAAGGAATGTACAACTGTCTAGGCCTAGAGTTATTCTGGCTGCATAGTCCAGAGCTGAGCCCGTGCTGAGGTTTCAGTGTGTCAAGTCAATGCAGGCACACATATCTCAGGCTCTCCTAGAGCCCTTCTGCATACTGCAAGGGCAGATGTGATGCTGTGCTGCAGTGTAAGTGACTCCATTTCTGTGCACACTGACATGGAGGGCTGTGGAGTCTTTGGTGCCTGTGCTAGGGAAGGTCTGTAGGCAGTTCATTTCCTGTTAGTCTAGTATGCAGAAACTTACCTCCCCTAAGAAAGCACACTTGACTGTTTCCCTCTAGCCTTTGAACTATCTTGTGAATTGCTGAGTTTGAAGGGGAAGCATCTTCTTTATTCCATTATGCATAGCAATCCACTTTTCTACTACAGAGAAATTGTTCATTGAGGACCAGGAAATGAGAAAATATGGGTGTTTTTAGTTCCTGTAGCTATAGATTCAGAGAAGGCTGATTTGGACCATCTTACACAAGATGGCTCACTTTAAGTTCTATGAAAATATGCTGTGAATGCAGAGAATGTCTTCAAACCCTCTTTGCTATGCAGATTCAAATCATTTTTGTCTGTTCAGGCAGTATTTCTTTTAGGTGCCAGATCCTGTGGTAGCAGCAGGTGCTGAGATTTCCCCATTCGTCCTTCCCCACATTCTGCCTCTTTCACTTTCTCTTACATTACTGAAAAGCTCTTTAGTTTTTCCTCTCTTTGTTTACTGTTGAACTTCAGCATTCTCCCACATCCACCCATTATAATAAACTACTGCTTTTCAGTTGTTTCCATTGTGTCTTGGGAAGTGATTGTGGAGAAAGGAACAAGTGCTGGCCAGCTTTCTGCAATCTCTAATCCCCCACTGACTTCTCTTTCACCCAGACCTGACTCATCAATAGAATGTGATTGTTGCTGGAAAAATCCTTTTCTCACTCTTCCTCCAAATTCCTGCTCACTCCTAAAGGCAGTTACTAGTTAGATTTTTAAAAACAAGTCATACACACTCTATTTTATTGAGACAAGGTTTTTACCATGCTGCCTAGGCCAGTCTCAAATTCACTCTTTAACATGGCTGACCTTGAATTTGAAATCATCCGCCTGCCTCACCCTTCTAAGGATGGGATTATAGTTGTGCACCATCACATCCTTCTTATTTGTAAGAGTGTTTTTTTCTCTTTCAAGAATGTTGATATCCAGGCCTTCTTTAGCTTGTTGATATTGTAGATTATATGGATTATTTTCCACTTGCTAAATTAGACTTGTATTGTGGTAGAAGTTAAACTTCATTGTGGTATTTTCTATTCTGTTTACTTATATTTTGATTAGAATCTTTGCATATGTTCATGTTACTATCTTGTAATTCCTCATCTGATTCTTAGGGTAGTGCTTGCCTCAGAGAGTAAGTTTGGATGCATTCCCTTGGTTTCTGTTTGTTGGAACGCAGTATGTAGACCGAGGTGGCCCTAACTTAGAGAGATGTGTCTACCTTTCCCCTTCTAGTGGTGGGATTTAAGAGATGTGCCATCATGCCTGGAATGAAGTGAAACTGAGATGTTTTTGATTGTAGATTTTTCTGATGTCTGCATTCAGTGCCACAGTGTCCTCTGTAGGGTTGCTGTTACTGCACTTACATTTTTTAAGTTGTATTTTCCTATGATTGAAATGCCTTTTATGACTTCTTCAGCCTGGCATTATTCAGAGCTAGAACTCTGAAACTTTTTGTGCTTTGTCCCCCACCCTTTCTTCCCATTAGACTGATTTTTAGTTCAGGTGTGCTGTGATCTGAATATGACTTATGATCCTTCACACTGGCTCAGACACAGGCCTGTTTTATAGGCTGGAGTAAATCTTACCTTGTGAGTGTTGCATTTGTGCTCCAGAGGAATGTGTAATCTTCTGTTAGATGAAATGTTCCGTAAATGTTAGTGACATCCAGGGCTTGAATGGCGTTCAATTCAATTGTGTCTTTTTTTTCCCTAAATCTGTGTATAACTGAGAGTAGTCATTCAGGTCTCTGACGGTGATAGTGGGTTTGTCTTTTTCCAGTTGCACTTCTGTCCTTTTTACTCACATATTTTGACAGTTGTCAGACACACCCACATTAAGGAATTTATTACATGACTTTCCTTGGGAGATGTCAGAAATGCTTATTTATTCCAAATATGGTACCAGTGACGGACTAAAGAAATGAGTCCATCCAAGTCTACCATTCATGTAGAACACAGCTCTTACTTTGAAGGGAAACATGAGTTTATTCTGAGCCAAATATGAGTGACCCATGGCCTGAGAACATAGATTCTGGTTGCCTCAAATAACTTGTTCAGTGTGGATGCAGTTATGTGAACTTTTATAGTTTAGGACAAAAGAGAGCCATAAATTAAGGTATTTACAATACACTGGTGAGGGTATTAGCTAGACATTAGCGAGTCGTGGAAAATTCGGCTATAGCTTTTCTCAGAGCGAAGGTAGATACAGTGAGGGTGAGTACGGAAAAACTCCTGAGAGTGGGAGGGGTTCCACAGGAGGGGTACCTTCAGCTAGAGAGTTTACCTCTCATCTGATAACATTCTTAGTTGTGGGCTTGATTGAAACTAGTGGACCATAAAGTAACTCCAGAGAATGTTAGGTTAGATACAGGTTAGCGATGAATGGCAATTAAGAGGACTAGAAAATAACTTAAGATAATTTAGCTCATGATCTGCAAATTCCAGTTATTTATAATCCAGAGTTGGGATGTGTCAGCTCTCTTTGCAGAGGCACTCATCCAGGTTTGCAGCTCTGCAGTTAGCCACGTGTCACACGAGGCATTTGTGCATGTGGAGGCTGTTTCTAGCAAGAAGAAAGTCCATTCATTGCTAGGGCTGGTAAAGATTAGACTGAGGAGGTAGGAAAGCAGTCTTCAGGAGAGGGAAGTGCTTGTTGAAACCTTGATGCAACAGGCCTCAGGGTCATATTAACATTATTTGGAATTAATGACCTGAGTCTGATTGTTTTATATCCTTTGTGTCTGATGTAGCATTTGTGTGGATATATTATAGGAGTATATTATACCTAATGTTAATCAAGACCATAGTATGACCTAAAGCAAAACAGGCTGTTTTGGCAGCCATATTCCTTCAATCAGGCTGGGTTTTATTTCCATGTGTGTACTTGCTATTTATGTATAATGAAATATTTGATGTTTCAAGTATTTGAAATAATTTATTACTATTTTAATTTTAGTCTTTTCTTTTGGTCAATTTCATTTTACAATTACCCTCATGTGGAGTGACTGGTTCTAACTTAGGAAATATTTTTATTGTTCAAATTATTATAATTGTTATTTGTGACTAATAATTTCATCTATCATGTTATTTTGGTATTTTACCAGATTCCAGTATGTAGAAATAATTATATAGTTACGTTGTAGAAGAAATCAGATACTAATACAGTATCACAGTATTCTAGCAACAGGGGTAGAAACAAAAGGCCAGACATGTAAGAAATCAGGGTTTCATAGGTTGTGTTTTTGAGTATAGTAAAATTATATTTCTTATTTTATAGTCAGAAATAAAAATGGGGCTTCATTAGAAATTATTTTTATAATGTCCATGTACTTCTTATTATTAACATCTGAATGCTTAGTATTGTTTTCACCCTGGCTAAGTATACCATTCCCATAAGATTCATGGGCTCATAAAGTATAGTCTCTTGGGTTAAAAGTTCCTTAGTTTTGAAAAACAGTTTATTTGTCCTATTTTTGAACAGTAATACTTTTAAGAATATAACTTTGTTTTGACTTTTAGCAAATTTAGCATGTTAAGAAATTTTTAGTTCAGTATTGATGCCTCCAGAGAAGTTTGGGCTCTGGTGTCTGGCCAGCTTTGGTGTATGAACGCTATTGCCCTTGGAGGCTGGTTTTGGATAAAAAGGGTCAACCCAAAATCCTACTAAGAATTAATACAGTTAGTATGAGATCTGGATAGCACACATGCGTCCCAGATTCTTTAGTTTGTTGTACGATAGCATTTTAATATCAAAAAACAATGCCAAAATCCAGTTGATATGCACAGTTAATATTACCTTTTTCTTAGTAGGAAAAAATTCAATTGTTTTTGGCTGTAGGAGTTTGGATTTAAAGGTACCTCCCAAATATAATCAATCTCTGTCAGTCTGAAAACTATATTTAAAAATTCAAGTTATACTGAATATGGGAGAATTCTTTTTATGATGATAGTGAATAATTGGGATCTCTTTAAACCCAAAGATTTTATTCAGGCAAAGACTGGATAAGACATCAGTCATAACACAAACATCACAATGACAGGATTAAACGTCTTGTAGTTTCACTGAAACCAATAATAGTATTATACTTAAAATGTAGGAAAATATATCAACAAATCTCAATGTAAAAGTATTTAACTATAAAAGGATTTAACTTGAGTGAGCTACTTGTTGGCATAGTTAAAGATGAGCACCACCCAGCCTTTTTGAAATTTGCATGGATGTTTGCTCAGGAGTGAGTACAACCTTAAGGTGAAAAATATAAATCTAAGCGTTTATCTACCACTGAAGCTTTATCCAACAGGAGGTTGCTGGAAATATCTAATAGGTTCCTTTCTATCCAGGCTGAATAGAATTTCTGATGTGTTATCTTTTCTAATTGATGAAATCCCATCTTTAGCTCCCTGTGGTGGTTTGAATAGGTTTGCCCGCAACCCCCCTGGAAAGATGGCTCAGCTATTAAGAGCACCACATAGCTGAAGCTGCCAAGTTCTGCTGGCTGCTGGAACTGGAACATAACCCCATTTCCTTTTTTTTTTTCTCTTCAAAGTTTTGTTTCCTGCCTTCTCTGGTTTTCATTGAGCATTTTGTTTTTTTCTTCCGTTTGTGGATGAATAGGTGAGTCGCTCCTGCCTTTGGAATAGTGCTGGTATGAATGTGAATATTAATCTTTTCATCCATGCTTTCAGATACTTTGGGGAAATACTTAGAAGTAAAATTGCTGAATCACATCCCCCACTTGTCTTTGTGGTTGGTTATCTGCTTGAAATTTCTTTTCCTGTTATACTGCTTTTTAGCTTAATGTGTGCCCTTAGGAGGCAGAGAGAGTCATTTACAGTTTATTGTTAGTTGCTGTTTATCTGTTTCCTTGAATCCATTCTGCCAAGTTATGTGTGTTGCAGAGCAGTTGAGCCCAGGGAGTTGTGCATGTTGATTCAGCGCTCCACCACTACGCTCTCTCCCAGCCTGTGTAGCTCACACTGGTCTTACAATTGCTACCTATTGGTTCCTCTGCCTCTGGCCTCCAGAGTACAAGATTTATAAATGTTTGCTGCCTGCCAAACCATGTATGTAATTAAAGTGATAGGAAGTAACTTTGTGTTCTCATTTTGTCATAGCTTTGTGTGAGTGCATATTGTGTATATGTGTGGGTAGTGTACCTTCCTTTGTGTGTGTGTGTCTTTCTGTCTGTGTGTGTGTGAACTCAGAGGAGAGAGGAGAGTATCATGCACCCTTCCCTGTTGCTTTCTGCTTGTTCCCCTTGAGACAGATAAATGGCATCTAGGGTGTCTTGTGTCTAGGCTGGTGGTGGCCAAGATATTTTCCTGTCAGACCTTTTTAGACTAGGCAGAAGAATGAACATAAGCTGGTCAAAATAAATAACAGTTTAAAATTATGTACATTTTTCCGTCTGGTGTCATATTTAAAGTGAAGCATACTTAATTTAAAAATGTAATGCAGTTGAATATATCATTTTCTTTCTTTTTTTTTAAAGGAGCTGTGGCCCTCAAGAATCTTGTAATTAAAGAAAATGCACTGGTACGTCTTGCCTGTGGAAATTTATGATATTAGTGTATTTAATTGCTATACTTGTTTCTAATTTAACATGCCACCATAAATTACTTAACTATTGGAAAGATTTTGAAAGTTATTTTCATAAAATGTGAATTTGCAAAGTAGATCTTTAAGTCCTAAAAGATAGAAACTGGGTGTACTGTTTTCTCATTTAAAATATTTCTATGTATTTATTTCCATGTGGTATTACTGTGTAGTGTTTAACTTGTCTTCTAGCTATTTAACATATCACACACGTATATTAAACTCCGTGACGTGAGTTATATTCGCAGTCTTTTGCAACTCTTCCAGCATCTGTTTTCACATTGCCAAGAGAAACTCGAACCATATTGAACAATAACTTCTGTTCTTGATTTCCACTGGCCTTGGGAATATTTCTCCATTGCACACTGATACTATACTCACTAAATAATTTTCTAAACCTTGTCTTCCATCACTATAAGTTTCCTTCATTCAAATGATACCATGTCGTATTTGCACATTGTTTCTGGATTGTCACTTGCTGCATGTAGCATGGTGCCGTTTCTTTTTGTGACTGAATAGTCCCCCTCTTATTTCACTGTTTTGGTTTTTCCATTCAGACTTTCTTCCCCCCTAGCTTTTGATGAACACTTAGGTTGTTTCTGCTTTGGGGTCTTTAAAATAGAGCTGCAGCAGATACTTGCTTATGCTCACATAGATGTTTAAGGGCCTTCTTTCAGATTTTTGAGTATGTGCCTCAGAGTGAATGTTTGGCTTTTCTAATACATTTTCCAGATGACCCAAGGGTCATTTTTCTTGCAGCTGCGAAACCACTTTACATTCCTTCTTGAACAAGTTTTAATTTTTGACATTTCTCAAGTCTTGGAAATATTACTTTGTATTTTACACGTTAACCACTATCTTAGTAGATATGAAATGGTATCTTGATGTCTTTCTTGATCAGCAGTTCTCAGATAATTACTATTTTCCAAATAGCTAGCGGTTTTCTTCTCACATACTTATTACTGTATGCCTATATATTTTGACGAGATCTCTATTTAAATCCTTTGCCTTCGTGTGTGTGTGTGTGTGTGTGTGTGTGTATGTGTGTATGTGTGAGAGAGAGAGATGGTCTCACTATGTTGTCTTTGCTGGCTTGGCACTCACTGTATAGACCAGACTGGTGTTGAACTTAGATATTTTCCTGCCTTTCCCTTCCAAATGCTGAGATTAAAGACATTAGCCAACATACTCAGTTTGTCTTTGTTTTTCAAAATAGGAATATAAAATTTATTCAGACCTACCCACAAAGTTCTATGTGATCAACAATAATAGAATTTGCTAGGATTTAAACAAATTTAGGACAAAGATTTAAAATATATTTTAAATTTTATTTAGTATTGATTTACCTTTATTCAGTTAGAGTAGTTTTAAAAAAAGCAATTTTATTCTCTAAACAAGGTTTTCCTCATTTGTGAGTGTCCCAGTTAAGGTTACTATTAGTGTATTGAAGCACCATGACCCAAAGCAACTTGTGGAGGAAAGAGATTAGGCTTACACTTCCATATTATTGTTCACCATTGAAGGAAGTCAGGGCAGGAACTCAAATAGGGCAGGCACCTGGAGGCGGGAGCTAGTGCAGAGTACATGGAGGAGTACTGATTACTGGATTCCTCCCGTGGCTTGCTCGGGCCTGCTTTCTTATAGGACCCAGGAACACCAGCCCTATAATGGCACCACCCACAATGGACTGGGCACTCCCCATCAGTCACTCATTAAAAAACTGCCGACAGCCCAATCTCATGGGGGCATTTTCTCAATTGGGGTTCCCTTCTCTCAGGTGACTCTAGCTTGAGTCACGTTGACATAAAACTAGCCAGTGTAACTGACCACTTGTCAACTTGATGTACAAAGACATTTCTGTTAAGCTGTAACCTTTCTTGTCCATACTCACAATTATCTATTAATATTGACATCACAATATAAAACATTTTCAATTTAAAAGTTCCATGTGGAGTCACACAGTAAATAACTAAATGAGAATGAGCCAAATAGAAATTCATGTTGATCTCTAATGGAATTCAGAAACTTTCTATGTAGGGAATATGATTTCCTAGTAACTCAAATATACCATTCACCTGCACATCACAATGCAAAGTTGCCCAATGGTTTAGCTATAAAGCCATTTCTGTAAAGATGTTTTTTATAAAGGACTTAATACAATGGTAACTATAAAGCCTTAAAAATGACTATATAATACAATAAAAATATTCACTCTTTCTTACACTCTGTTTTATCATAACACAAATAGGTAGTGGTCAGGACATTCACGAGCATCAATACTCAGTGTTACTTGGCCAGATACACCCTTGTCTTGTGACACAGGATGTAGTCACCAATAGTCAAATATACTACCTCTATGATAAGAAGGTACACCCTTGTCTTGTGACACAGGATGTAGTCACCAATAGTCCAATATACTACGTCCATGATAAGCTAACCCAAATAGAGAAGCTGCTAGAAACTCTACAACCTTCTCAGTATTCTCAACTCTCTACACAAAGGGATATGTGGCTACAAACACGGCTGCAGAAGGAAAAAAAAAAAAGACAAATCAAGAGATGGTTGGTACAACCAGTTAGAAATAACAATTTTTCATATTTCTCATGGTAGGCTAAAAACTGTAATTGTTCATATACCCATTTCTTCAAGAAACCTTTTAATATATTTAAACAGATAGATTATACTTTGATTGTTTGGAGCTGACTACAATCTTTTCCTAAGTCCTATTTCTTAAAAAAATATTTGGAGGAAAGATTATTTTGTTTTCCTATTTTAATACTGAAGAGATCATCGTCATCATCAACCTCCTCCTCCTCCTCCTCCTCCTCCTCCTCCTCCTCCTCCTCCTCCTTCTCCTCCTCCTCCTATTCTTCCTGTTCCTCCTCTATCTCCCTCCCTGCATCTGAGTGGTTTCCACCTGAAATCCCAGCACTGGTGACTGGAGCTAGTCTGTACAACCTGGAATTTTCCAGGCCAGTAGAGCTCTATTGTGAACCTGTCTTCAGAAACAAGATTGGTGGCTGATGCCTTCAGTCTTGGCACTCAGGAGGCAGAGGCCCAAGGATCTTTAAGCGTTCCAGGCCCAGCCTGGCATCTTAAAGATGAGGTTTTGTTGGTGTGGGTCAAGTTTTTGAGCTCTTCACCCACTCTGCGTAGTGATACCTGATCAGCTTCTTGATTTACAGTATTTCCCCTCTTCTGATATTTGGCTAATCTAATATAGTGTTCTTTGATGTATAAATATTTTAATTTGGTGGATAACTCATCCTTTTTATTTTGCTTATGCTTTTGTTATCGTTTCCATGATGATTTTTCTCTTTGTATTTTCCACTAAACTTTAAAGCTTCAGTTTTCCAGTTTAGTTTGATCCATGCTGAGTTTTATATATGGTATGGTTCAGAGAGCCTACCTTCTGTTTTTACATTGGCTACCCATGTTCCCCACATCACTTATTCTTAGAGCTGTGCTTTCTCCCAGCAAGCACAAGAAACAATTTGAAATTATTGTTTTGTAAAATGCCAATTTTGGGAAATAAAGCCTTAATCTATATAAAAGCTCTTCTGTTTAGTATTATTTAAGTGTATATTTAGCCATTTACCTTGGAAAGAGAAGCTTTTGCTTATTAAGTCATTACATTTAAACAAATACTGAAGATAAAGAATATGTAAGGTAACTAAAATACCTTTAAGTAATTTTAGGAAGAAAATAATTATATTTTTAAACTTTATATGGATTTTTTTTTTAATAAATTTACTTTTCTTTGTAGCATGAATTGGATGTACCATTCAAAGTTAAAGTTGGTCGTATAGGTAAGCAATATTTATCCTTGGAGTGTTCTCCTTACTGTGCATACAGTGTAAACAAAAACCTATTATTGCTCTAATGTGATTTTCCTAATGTTTATGAGCATAATTGAAAATATATTTGTGTGCTCTCATGTAGAACTTGGTGTATGTAGTATTTGAACAATAAGTGCTCATTTTAGTAGATCTTAATGTTGAGTTGAGAGTCAAAGCAGCCTGTCGTGGACCTTAAGGAACTACATTCATTTCTGTGTTTCTGACTATTTATGTTTGATATTATTTGATAAGCTCAAGGTGCATAACATCAAGAGGGTTTGGATCACACACACACAATATCTAGGGACCAAAATGAAAGCTTGATTGTGCAGTAGAAGAATTTCCAGGATTTTTATTTTAAAAAGTAAAGTGCTGCCGGGCAGTGGTGGCGCATGCCTTTAATCCCAGCACTCGGGAGGCAGAGGCAGGCGGATTTCTGAGTTCAAGGCCAGCCTGGTCTACAGAGTGAGTTCCAGGACAGCCAGGGCTACACAGAGAAACCCTGTCTCAAAAAAAAAAAGTAAAGTGCTTTTTGTTTGTTTTGGGTTGCTTTACCCATGTTTGTAATTTACTAAAATATGAATTTAAATTAGATAAAGAATGAACTTAGTAGTTCATGTATTCATGCATGGTAGAAAATAAACTAAACATAAGAATTTAACATGTTTAATAAAACTGTCTATTAGGATTCCTAGCTTATTCTGTTGTGCATTTATTTAAACGTCATAGAGGTTGATTGAAATCATACTGTCTTAAGCTGGGACTTTCAGTTCATTTTTATTTTTTTAGTTCCTGTAGTTGGGTTTATATAGTGTTACCCTGTGAGAGTATCTGAGAAACTTACATAAAAACTTTGTATATTGTACTTACAGTTGCTATTAGACTGTATACCAAAGAAAACTTTGGTCATTATTAGACTGTAAATTCTGTCTTGTTCCTTTAATGACAGTTTAGCATAAGTCAAAAATGGAAAATAGCACCAGTTATTTTCCTTCTGACTGTTAGTTATTGGCTGTTTCTGATAGTGAGAGTTTGGATTGGTTTTTTTTGTGTGTGTGTGTAAGGATTTTTCGTAATCTAAGTTGATTTGATTTCACTTTACTATAACACAGTACTCTAAGGAATATATATTTGGTTGGAATAATCATATTAATCGTAAAACGGCCTTATAAGTGAATGTGTTAAATATTGTTTTTAAACATTTGCCAGACGTTACTTAAGTTTTACACTGATGATGTTTTCATTTTTGTGTATGTCAGTGTAACCTCAATTCAACAAAAATTTAAAAATCTACAAGAGGGGTTGAGAGATTGAGTAGGTCCGTTCTCTTGTTGTGACAGCGTGCCTGACACAGGCACCTTGAGGGAAGGAAGGGTTGGCTCGGCTTGGCTTGGTTTGAGGGCGCAGATCATCATGACGAAGAAGGAGTGAGAGCAGGAGAATGACACGCCCGTCACATTTTGTCAGTGGTCAGGAAGAGGAAAGGAATGCTGGTGTCCAGTTCTCTTTCTCCTCCTTTCTCAGTGTAGGATTCCAGCCCTGAGATTGTATTGCTTGCCTTTAGAATAGCTCTTCTCTCCTCTGCTAATCTCTTCTGGAAATGGACATTCTCAGTGGCTTTTGTTTGATTGGAAATCCTGTCAAGTTGATAATCAGTATTAAACATCTCAGGGTTGATTCCAGCACCATCATACAAAACTGTGTATAAAACAAAGTGTATGTTTATGTTTATACATACATAGAAGAACAGTAGATAGACATTTTATTAAGAGCTTGTTTTCTTTTGTTTTTCCTTTTTTAAAATATGTCAAGAAGTTAATTTTCAAATACTAGAAACAGAAAGTTCAGTAGACAGACAGAATCGATTAAGATGTTAATTGTGTATATTTCACATAGTACCTGCCATCTTTTAATAGTGTTTTATTTTTGTATATGTTACTTTTATTGTGTTCCTAGTACTTTATTTATTTATTTGTGTATTTATTGTTTTATATGCCACTGTATATTTCCTGATATATTTGTTGAATGAAAAAGTACCCATTTCTAAATGAGTTGTATAAAAGTACAGTTAATTTTTTAGGACTGTATGGTTTCTCTGACACGATTGCTTGTTCTCTGTATCTTTCAAAGATTTCTTCTAATGCTTTATAGTAATTGATTGGTAGGTGTGTGTCGATTAAACAATATTCTTGTCTTTATTATTTTAATGTAGGTAGTCTTAAACTTAAAATTCCATGGAAAAATCTTTATTCTCAACCAGTTGAAGCTGTTTTGGACGAAATTTACTTACTCATAGTGCCTTCTTCTAGTAAGTCATTTAAAATGTATAATTTATTATTTTTTAGATGGAAAAATATTTTAAAATATTTTATATATTTTTGTTCCAAGAACTCTTGGTGAAGATAATTTAGCATTTCAATTTAGGATTTGTTGGTTCAGATTGAATTGCTTTTTTTGTTTGTTTTAATTCTCAGTAGATTTTTTTTGCATTATTTTTTCAATGCTAATTTTTGGGATTGAATATATTTAAATTTAAAGTAATTGAATATTTTATATGATTTTTGTAGGAATAGCGTATGATCCTATCAAAGAAGAAAAGCAACTCATGGAAACAAAACAACAGGAACTAAAAAGAATAGAAGAAGCCAAACAGAAAGTAGTTGATCAAGGTAAAATATTAATAAACTGATAGTAAAGGGTATAAATACTTATTGTAATAGCATATTGTTTTTGGCTGAATGTACTAAGATTATGTTACAAGCAGAAAACCATTTTATTTCCTGGAAAGTTACCTGGTTCATGTGTTTTGTTACATACACAGAAATTTTACCTTACAGAAATTTAAGGCGAATAACTGTTGTGGGGATAACGGCAGTTTTTAGCATTAGCAAGCGTACCAAGTGTACCAAGTGTACCAAGTGTACCAAGTGCACCAAGTGCGTCTTCTTACCAAGTGTACCAAGTGTGTCTTCTTACCAAGTGTACCAAGTGCGTCTTCTTACCTTTCTAGCCTTCGGCTTTATAGCCCCTTACACTGATTACTTACTCTTGAATATACTTAGTCCTTTAATATGTTTATGTTTGCTGTAATCTATTCCCAACCCCTGCCTCAGTTCATTGTAGGTCACATGACTCGTTATAATCCATTGATCATCAGTGGAAGGGAAGTGCCGAAGAAATCTGATTTTTTTTTTTCCAGCTATTTCCCTGTTACTATCACTAGGGACTTTCTATATCTTTATTCACACATCTTTTCTTTCTAGGTCTTTCTTCTTAGCTTGTAAATATACTACATCCAATTCTTATTTTAAATCATAAATTTTTTCCATTCATCTGTTTTTCTTCTACTTTGTTCTTCATTGAATAGCTACATATTTTAAAATCTTATAGCTGATGACTTAAATATTCCAACAATATACTGATTTATATTGTTTTTCTGAGGGAAGAAAAGGGTGTTTTTTTAAAAAAAATGTTATTTTTTTCTTAATGAGAAAAAGGCCTTGCTGTATGGCCTAGCCTGGCCTGGAATCTACCAAAAAGCCCAGGTTTTCCTTGGATTTATGGTGGGCTTGTGTTTGCTTCGTTAGTTGCAGGTGTCTGCCATCTATCTGACTTTGAGGTTGTTTGTTGTTTGATTTGTCCTTAGTGAAAAATCAACTCCCAATGATATATATTTTACCCCTTGGCAAGCATCAATGGAAACAACACAATCCGTGGGGATAGCACATGTAATTTTACTTTCTTTGACATATTTCTTTTGTATTCTTTGTAGTCATCCCGTTCCCGAATCCTCCCTTTCCTAAGTCTGCTAGGCCTTTTCCTTCAAAAATTACTTTGTCAAGATAATACACAGATACACACACACACACACACACACAGAGAGAGAGAGAGAGAGAGAGAGAGAGAGAGATTTAAATATAAAATAGTACAATAAGACTCACTACTTTATGAAACAAAGTTTATATTCATCCCTTTAGCCCTTCCCTAGAGCAGACCCATATTGCTGGAATAGGATGTGCAGCTCACAATTGAGTTAAGCTGCTTAGTTTATCTTGCCTGTACGTACTTCCTTTGATGGTGACAGTCGGCCAAGTGATGGAAATGTTTCCTACTGAGGCAGATATTCAGCTCCAGTAACACTTTGTTTGTTTGTTTGACTGTTTGTATATTGTGAGGCAGGGTTTCACTGCATTTGTCTGGCTGGTCTGGAACTCAGAAAGATTTGTCTGCCTCTGCCTCTGCTTCTTGAGTCCTGGGATTAAAGGTGTATGCCACCCTGCCTGGCAAATAAAAATTTAAAAACCATAGCTTTATTTTTAGTAAGTGAATGCAGATATGACTTCATTATGAAGACTTTTACTTTGTTCTTGTGTAGGCTCCTCCTGTTTGCATGTACTGTTTATCAGATTTTGGAGCCTGTTAGGTCTGTTTTCCTGTGATGAATGCTTATGTGTTCAGTATGCTGAACCACAGAGGATAGTTTCTTAGCTAGTGGGTTGGGCAAAGGGGAGTCTTACACATTTGACTGCTTATCCTACAGATCTTAAACCAATTCTTTAAAGTAACTTTAATTTTATTTTACATGTAGGGGTTTTTTGTCGACAAGTACATCTATGCAACATTTGCATGCATGATGCCTGCGGATGTCAGAAGGGGGCATTATATCCTTTACAACTGCAGTTACAGACAGTTGTGAGCCACCATGTGAATCTGGGAACTCAACCTGAAACCGCAGCCTGTGCTGTGAGCCAGAGCCATCTCTCTAGCCCCTACACTGAGTTTGTAATATCCCTTTCCATTAAGGATGCTCCCAGATTGCCGTTTGAGTTTACTGTGATTTCAAGTCCCTGAATCTTTCAGAATCCTGGTTTTAAACTCTATCTTATGTTTCAATGACAGCACCATCCTGGGTTGTTTAGGATTTAAATTTCTCCTTCAGTTTGGCTGAAGCCATCTGCTTTTATGTTGCTTTTCCCCAAGTCTTTTACCTTCTTCTGGCCTCATGGATTTACCAGTTTTGTTTGTTTGTTTTCTTTTCCTTTATTTTTTCTTTAATGATGCCTTACTGAAAAATGGAAATTCATACAATATAAACCATGTTTAATGAGAATTTATTAGGTCTAAAATAACTAATGTTCATTCAGTCCTATTTAAAACACTGATGATGCCTCAGTATCAGGATAAATCTAAATGCTCCAGCAAGATGTATAAAGCTCACATTGGAGGCATCTGCTTCCTCCTTCATTCCTGGTTCTGCATCCAACAGCCTCATCTCCTGCCATGCTGACTGCTCGATAGTTTACTGTCACATTCTCTCCACTCTCCAATTGTTTATTCAGTATTGTTTTGAAAGTTCTCAACATTAGGGAAACAGCTAAGTATTTTAGAATGTGAATGATGTTTCCTGCAGCAACAGTACAGAATGAGAAGAGAAATAATTCTAGGATTAAGTTATAAGGAAACCTGCCACCTAGTGATTGTACAGAGGAAGAAGACACAGAAAAGGCTATCCAAGGATGGCAGAAATAGAAGAAAAATGGAAGTTTATGGTGGCATGGGAAGGGAGCCATATTAAGAAGCAAATAATATCCAAGATGCGGATGGGATATCAGCTAATATAAGAATTATCCCATTAGTTTTGACATCTGGATCATGTGTTACCTTAAAAATAGTTGGGGTCAAGTGATGATGACAGAGGCGCTGTGGAGTGCTGTCGCTATGCAGGTGAGGGCAGGTAAAAGATAAGACCAGAGCCTGTGACTGGGCAGTGGAAAAGGAAGGCGGGCTGAGAGTTTTAGAGACTGGACAGAGAAGGACAGAAAGATGAAGAGGACGAACCAGATCCACATGGCTTGAAATAGCCACAGGTAGCTATGGATATCACAGAAGAGCAATAAAATAATATAGGGCAATTCCTCCAACCTAAGGGGCAGCTTGTGTTTATATCAAATGAGTTTTGAGTTTTTTGAGTGGGTGTTTTGTGATTGCGAATTTACTGTTATAAATCTGAGTAATAATTTATAAGCCTTTGGAGTTTTGATTTTACTGGGTTTACAGGGATTTGTGACAGCAAGCCACAAGGGGCGGATAACTGGGAATGTGAGTGTTCAGCAAACCATGGGAATTTGGGCGGGCTGCCACATGGGGATAGCTGTGGGGGCCGGGAGACCACCCTGGCCGGAGAGGAGCCTGGCACTAATGTGGATTGATTTTTTAATAATTACACACAAGGAGTTAGCTTCCTATGGCTTTACTTCCAAATTTGAAGGCAAGGTGTGCCAGAAGTAGAGAGCTGTGAGAGTGTTTTTGAGCCTTTGAGAGAATGGATGAGATTACAAATACAGTTCTCATGTATGAAATTCTCAAATAAATAAGTGTACCAAAACAAAGACTTTTAGCATCATTTCCACACCTCCCTACCCTCCTTACTTCCTCCTATGTCCCTTATCTCTCTCAAATATATGACTACTTCTATAATAATAATAGTAGTTATTTTAATAATAGTTATTAAATTATTAAATAATATTAAAACTATTTAGAAATTTAATATATATTTTTATATATTTAGATATTATAGATATATAAAATATACATTTAATATATATAATATAAATAAAATTTAATAAATTAAATTATTATTAAATAATAATAATTCTTATATGTGTACATATACACAATGTATGTATAAATGCAACCTGCTCGATCTTTTTAAAGTTTCTCTAATGTACATGTGTTCAGGACTGATATCTTGGGATTGGATAACCTTTCATGAGGCTTTTCCCAGGAAAACACTGATTCTCCCTTTCTAAGCAGTTATTCGTTGTCTGTAGGTCTTGATGTAGGGGTGGGGCCTTCTGAGTTTCCCCTGTCCATGCTGGCACATCAGCTGGTGCTGTTAGTGTGCAGGTTTTATTTCAGCAATCATATTGTTAACCATTTTATGGCTGGGTTTTCTGACGTCTATAGAAGGCACTGTTATGGCAGGTGTCCTTGTTCTCTGGCCCTTACATTCAGGTTATAAAATTTAATACCAATGAATTAACATAGTTGGCTGCAGTGTAACAAGAAACTAGCTTTTAAACATTTTGCATTTAGTTGCTTTTGAGAGAGAGAGACCTTTGATATGAAAGATTTTGGAAATCTCAAGTGATCTGTTTGAAGTGTTTTACATTTTCTTTAACAAGGCTGTATGTTACTTCAATATGTGGATAATTATAGCGTTTGTGTTTCATTCAATTTAAAAAGGAATATTTGCAATTTTAGAAAAACCTCAGGAGGAGAAACAGGACACTTTTACAGAAAAGTTAATTACTCAAATCATAAAGAACCTTCAAGTGCAAATTTCCAATATCCATGTTCGTTATGAAGATGATGTAAGTATTTTATCCTCATGTATGTATGTGACTGTGTGTGGCTTTTGCTCTGTAGTGGGCAGTTTAGTAAATCCTGGGAGGTAGAAGAGCAGAGAGTTGATGACCATGAGCTTGTTTTGTTTTATCGTTACATTTTCAATGAGTACTTGATTAGACTTTGCTAAGCTGTTTGAACTTTGGCCTATGAAGGCAGTGTCTTGGGGGTTAATGAATTCCACAGACCTTTACCTCCAGCAAAGAGCACTGGCTTAAGAATAAGTAGAGCTCACTTCACTTCTGTTCTTTAGTAGTTTATTGTTTTCTTAAGTACTTATTTAGTTGCTGTTCTAGTTTTTTTTTTTCTTTCTGTTGCTGTGATAAAATACCCTGACAAACGCCTCTTTCCCCCCACTTCATTTCTTTCTTTATTGATTGATTTACTTTACATACTGGTTGCAGTCCCCCTCCCTCCTCTGCTTCTATTCCCACCCTTAAAATTCCTCCCCTCACTACCCCCTCCCCTTCTCCTTAGAGAAGGGAAAGTTCGACCCTGGGTACCACTCTGCCCTGAAACATCCAGTTGCTTCATGACTAAGCACCTTCTCTTCCACTGAGGCCCACTCAGGCAGTCCAGCTATGGGAAAGGGGATCCAATGGCAGGCAGCAGAGTCAGAGACATCTGCTTCATAAGGAATCCACATGAAAACCAAGCTACACATCTGCTACAAATGTGAAGGGGGCCTGACAAAAGCATCGTTAAGAGAGAAATGTTTTTTTACTGTCTACAATTCAGGTCACAGTCCGTCACTGCAAAAAGTCAGGGCAAGAACATTAAGCGGAGAGTTGCATGCACATTTGTCAAAGCAGAGACAGAGTGAATATGCATGCCTATATTCAGCTCAACTTTTGCCACTCTAATACAGCACAGGACCCAAACCCAGGGGGTGATGTCTCCCAAAGAGAGCTGCATGCCAGTTAACATCATCAAGACAATCACCTCACCCTACGCACACTTTGTCCTGCTCTAGATCTATAGCAAGTAACCTGATCTTGGCAGTTCCTCATTGGGATCCTCTGCTCAGGTGATTCCAGATTGTGGCAAGTTCATAATTAAAGATAACCATTCCCTTTGCATTAAATGTTTCTATATCATTTTTTAAAAGCTGTAACATTTTTGACAAGTTTACTAGATCCTGTGTGGTAGAAAAGTCACAACTCCAGTACATGTGACCTAGCGAATGTCATTGACCTGGCTTTCTCTTGGTTCTTAGAAGAAGCAACTCTTTTAAAGAGCCTCCTTGAATTCAAACGTATTTTTTTTAACAATTAAAACTTAACAAAAGTTGGATTTTTACAATGAAAATCTACATAAATCTTTGCATGTACCTTTCTCTTTCCCCCTTTTTTATAAAGTTATTCTTACAACACAAGTTTCATGATCTAATGCCGTCACACCTATGAGAGGTGCTCAACGGCTATGGATGTGAGAGAGCTTCCAGATGCTTGCAGCTTAAAAGATGACAGAACAAGCCTGAGATGGAAACAAAACAAAATCCAGTGTATACATGGAAAGACCAAGTCTACTTAAAAAATGCTCAAAGTAGTATGTCTTTGAGTCTAAAGTACTTACTATTATTTTACATTCTAAAGTGCATAGAGATTGATATTTTTAAACACATTGGTGGAGAATTTATGTTTAAATAGAGTATTTTTTCTTTCTGGCAAAAGTTGGGGCTGAAAACAGTGGCTGTCTCAACTGTTAAAGGGCAGAGCTTGTGAACTGTGCCCATGCAGGTGGCAATGGTGATTTCCAACGTTGGTTTGCTGCAATCTGGTGCTGAGACCGGGGCCTTGCATTTGCCTGATTTGTTCTTCAGGACAGTAGTAGTTATCAGAGAGGAGCCCGGAGTAAAGGACTGTCCAAAGGTTCGGGTTATAAAGCAAAGCAGCTTACTTTTGCCCCTGCTACCTGACTTTTTCTACTTGGTGACACACAACTTTGTTTTTAGGAAAAAAAAAATTAAGCAGAATTGTCCTGAAAAATAATGTTTTTGAATATTTGAAGTAAGATATTTCTCAGATATTTGACTGTTTCTATGGAGTGATTTTTGTCCAATTGGCAAACCATCTAAGTAATTCACTTTGTTTTTCTTCAGATCACAAATCGAGACAAGCCACTCTCTTTCGGTATTTCCCTTCAAAATCTCAGCCTTCAGGTACTTGGTTCAAAAAGAAAATGTAACTTTTAAATTGTGCAGTATAGTTAGATGTGTGGTTATGTCAGTATCAGAGGTGTGCCAGGTGTGTGTTTGGTCCACTGTGTAGAAGTGGCCCAGGAAGACATTTGACTCGACTCGAGTGAGAAAGTACATACGTGCTCATGTCCAGAGCTGTCAGTTTAGCTTTTTAAGTTGATACAGGTATTTTATATGGTTCTTCTGTAAGTGACCACTTTTTATTTTACTGTGGTTTTCACTTTATCTTTGAAGCTACATATAGCACACATAATTCAGATTTACCCCAGTTCAGTATTGCATCTTCTGTTTAGTTTTTTGTATAATTTTTTGTTTGTTTTGTTTGTTTTTTTAAAACATGGTTCTGCAAGTAAAAAAGAAAAGATGGGGCTTAGGGGCAGACCCAGATATTGCTAGGCAACAGTGGGCGTGTCTGTTGACAGTCAGTGCTACTGCTGACAGATTGAAAAAATAGACAATTACTATTTATATTTAGTAGAATGGAAATTATTGCTACAATAACAACAGTAGTTTTATTTATTGAAAATATTTTACGTGTATTTGTGTGTGCCTGACTTTATTTATGTGCACCATATGCACATGACAGGAGCCCACAGAAGTCAGAGGGGGGGGAGTGTTGGATTGCATGGAACTGGAGGAACAGGTGATTGATTGTGAGTCACAATGTCAGTGCTGGGAACTGAACCCTGGCCCTCTCAATAGTCATACTCACTCTAACCATGTGTCATCTCGGCAGCCCCACAGACAGTGCCTTTAATTATTAACTTTGCAGGTTCCTGGAAACTTGTCTGCCATATGAGACTCATACAGTTACAAACTCTTGGCTTGGCATTCTGACATATGTTTACTTGAAAGTTTATTATTACTTCTTGTTGCAGTGATGAGACTTAGCATGTTAGATAAGCGGTCTACCACCAAGCCATCTCTTTAGTGTGGAATCTATGTTTTAGAAGTTACCCCTGGTGATCATAATTCATGCTAAAGTTTGGGATCCATTCTTCTAGTCAGTTCTTTCCACAGCAGTGGGAATATCTCTCTAGCATCAAGGGTCTTGTAAGGTGTTATCCAACATTCTGAAAGCTGAAGTAGTATCATGAGCTCAAGGCCATCAGGGCTCCATAACTGGACCCTGTTTTGAAAGAAAAATTCATATACAAATAAAGATTTGATTACTATATCTCCCATTCCTTATTTCTAAAAATTTTAAGTGTTTTGGTTTGAACCTAGGGCCTTCTGTAGCATTCCTTGATAAGTATTCTTCAGTGTGCACCTGGTCTTGTCCTCAGTGACTTTGATTATTTTGAGTTTAAAATCTGGAGTCTTATCTTTATAGTATGTATAAAACCTTTGAAATCTGACCCTAAGTAACATTTGGTTTTTCATTTTTCCTTCCTGTGTTTTATTCTCTGGTCATACCTTGGGCCTCTTTTAAAATATGAACAAAACCAAAACCAAAATTCAAACAAAACCAATCAATATGAAACAAAGAAATAAAACAAACAAGCTGACAGACCCAACTACATCATCTTGCCTTACATTAAGTAGTATCTATTCATGGTGTAGGAACTGTGGTGCTTATGAAGCTTTTGAAAGGAGTCCTTTCAACAAGTGTTAGGTTAGTCATCATATCTGGCACACCTTGGAGTTTGACTCTTTTTTGCCATGTTTTGTCTGCTGTATATTGGGCCTCCAAAATTACCTGTTTGAAACTGCTCATTTCTGTCCATTTTTGACCAGTGAGTTCTTTGAAAGCAAAGGGTTGGTGTTAGTGGTCTGATAGTACTGTTTTTGACTAAACGATAGATGTGTTTTCAAAGGTATTTTCATGAGAAAATTGTCTTAGGGTATGATAATGACCTGCTTATTATTTATAATGCTTCCTTTCCATTCCTCTCTTCAGACAACTGATCAATATTGGATTCCATGTTTACATGATGATACTGAAAAACTAGTTCGGAAGGTAAAATAAACTCTATCCCATGGATTTGATCAAAGGGAATTTTAGACAAATGATGATGATGATGATGATGATGATGATGTGTGTGTGTGTGTGTGTGTGTGTGTAAGCATGTGAAGTATGTCTATTTGAGTTACTTAAGATAAGACTCAATTGAGACTTCTGAGCATTGCAAAAATTAAAAATTCTTTTAAAAAAGTAACAGATATAATAAATTTTTTATTTTCAGCTAATCCGATTAGATAATCTCTTTGCTTACTGGAATGTGAACTCTCAGATGTTTTATCTGAATAATTATGATGAATCATTGGTAAGTACATATTTTATGTGCATATTTGTTGTATTATATTTTGTATAATGTTTAACTCATAACAATCCTAGATTTAGTATTGCTTCTAAACAAAATCCAGTAGGAGGCTTAGAAACATAATTAAGTGGAACATTCTTTTATAATAGTTAATAATACATTACTTAGCCAGTTAAAAATTTTATCCTGGTAAACTTTGAATTATTTTTCAGTTGCTTTTAAATACTCTTGTAGACAATATAAATTTGTGGGATAAAAGTATATTTGCATAAATATAAATAACAACTATTTGTCTTTTAATAGGAAGCCTTGAAAAATGGTATTGTTAATGAAAATATTGTTCCAAAAGGTTATGATTTTGGTAAGTTATTAGATAAAATAAAAATATAATTAGAAAAATTAGTATAAACTATTATGTTAATATTGGCTGATATACTGGGTTATTTTATATTAAATTTTCTCCTACTTAAATATATATGTGTGTGTGTATGTATATACATACACACATACTTTTCAACTTAATTAAAATCAAAATATAATCTTTTCAACATATTTTATTGTTGGAATTTTGGTTACCTTTCAAAACTAGGAGAAAACATCTAACAAAATGTTAATGAATTGTGTTAAATATTAATGACTATTCAATATTGATTATAGTGATGTTTATTAAGACATTTCAGAATCATAAGTACAGTTTTATATAGCTAGCTGGTATAGCTGTAGTGGTGTTATGATCTTTATTTTTTGAGACAAAGTCTCATCCAGTTGCCCAGGCTTGCATCAGACTCATGGCAGTCTACCTGCCTTACCCAAATGCTTTAATTAAAGATATATCTCACTTAAAAATGTACTTCATTTATCGTTCAGTTATTTTAAGTGAGCATATATAACCCTCTAGCCCACACTGTGTAGCACTGGCCATCCTGGAACTCACTGTATAGTTCAGGGTGAGATCAAATGCACAGAGAAGATAAATCCTCCTGTCTCAACCTCCAAAGTGCTGAGATTAAAGGCATGTGCCTCTGCGTCTGGCCTGTGTATTACTTTTATAATGATAAGATAATTACTAAAATATAGAGGAAAAAATAATTTTAAAATATTTTTTAGCCTTGAGAATACTCAATAAATGTCAACTATTCATGCTTAACTTAGTTCTTGTTTGGCTTCCTGACATTATAAGGCATAGAAAATCATTCTTCAGAGTTTTGTTGGTATCCGTGAAAGTTTCCTTTATGTATTGCTATGTTTTTGATAACCTTTTCATAATTTTCTTAAATGGCACTTCTGCTAACTCTGGCAGGTTTTGTTATTATTGTCTTTGTTTTTTGTTTTCAGTTCTGGGGATTGATTGTTACCGAGCTCCATACCCAATCCCTCTTGTCAAAATCTTATTCTCAGTATTTTAAAATTAGTTTTGTTCCTATTTCCTTCTCGGAGGAAATAAGAAGTCAGGTAACTATCAGATGTTTATGATTCTCAGATACATTTAGATTTAACTAATCTCCTGTGGATTAGTCAGAGCGAACTGAAGAAAGAAAATAGTAACTGTAAAAGGAGATTTGGATAACAGAATCAGATGGTGGAAAGTAGAAAGAATGCTCCAGGATGTAGGAATGGCAGACAAAAGGAATAGGCCCTATGTAGATCTGAAGAACCCTGTGTCTAAAGAAGACCTTCTACCCATGAACGTTGTTGAGGGTCAGAATGGTTCTGTACTACTCTGTTAGCAAAACTGTCAGAAATTGACATCTGTAACTAATGAAACTCATGGAACTGTATCTCCTGGCCTGTGCTCAGTGTAGTTTGTCTTGGCAAGGTCCTGGGGGGAAGTTCCTGCTTCTTGGCTACTGTTAGCTGCTATGCAGTGCAGAAGGCTGATGCTGAGGAAGTCCTTTGTGCAGTAGGAACCGGACACTGGAGAACCATCTTATATAAGAGTTAGTGAACCTCCCTCTGTAGAAGCCTGTTAAATGAACATGCTGGGACCTGACAGTGTAACTCCTGTTTCTCTAAATGTAGCATTATGCTAGCTAGTAAAAGAAACAATACTAATGGCCTAAAACTAATTTTCCTTTTTTTAGTAAGAATTGAAAAGTGAATTTGATGTTCTTAAGTTGATAGCTGCATACTCATGTCTCCTGGCTTTCTACCTACTCTCCTTTCTTTTTTCTCTAGTTAATGGCATAAATATAGCTTTTTTATATGTTAAGCTAGGAATGATCCAGTAGGACATAATGTTTAATGATCAAGAGATTTGTGAGGGTTTGTGGATTGATGTGGGAGATGGGGTTGGTATCTGTTGCATAAATGGGAGTGGGTTTTTAGGGGCAGGACATAATCAGTTCATCTTGTAAGACAGTTTAGTTGTAAGAGAAGGATCTTGGTATTGACTGAATCAGTAGGGATGGAATAGGAGTTAATGGATTTTCTCTTCAGAGTATGTATGCATATGTTTTAAAAACATCTTAGTATTGAAGGCATCTGAAGAAAGAAGAGGCTACAGAAGAATGGTGTAGAAGAAGAGAGTGCTCTGCATCTAGCAGTGTTTTTGAAGTATGGTTCAAATTAGTAGCATTATCATCACTTGGAAGCTTGTTAGAAGTGTGTGTTTCTGGACCTGCCAGGGCCTTTTGCATCCAACAGTCTGGGATAAGGCTTGTCACTCATGAGCTCTTAGGTGATTCTGATGAGTTTCATTTTGTGCCTAGAGTACATTAGACACACTAAACAGCCATGTGGTCAGATATTTTACATTTTGCAGGCCACAAAATCTGACACAACTCTTTAAAAGTGGGATATTTATTCTTGGCTAACTTGTAAATAAGGGATGAACTAAGAACCAATACATGACTTGGGCTGAGCCCAGAGTATTTCTTTTTTTGTTCTAACTATGTGTAGGCCTAGGTCTGGAAGCTTCTAGTCTCTGTACAACCTAATCTAGGCCTAGAATGTTTTACCCAGTGCTAATAAACTCACCCTTTCTAATTCTTTCTGATCTCTGGTTGGCTGATTCAACTCAGCTGTTCTGGCTCAAATTCCTCTGTAAAGCTGACCGATTCAGTCTGTCTTCTCTCTGTTGTTCTGCCTGGCCTCACACTAACTCTAGCAATTTGTTCTAATTTTCTGGCTCCTTAATTCTCTGGCTTTAACTACCCTCAGCTGACCTGTACTGAACTATATGAGTTTATCACTAATGAATTCATCTCCACTATACTGCTCACCACACTGACTCCTAACTCAACTCTGCACTTCAGTGAACTGAACTGACTTGAAATCAACTGGCTGAACTGACTCAACTCTTTCTCCCTGTACTTCTCTTAAGAAGGAGTGCTGTGTGATTTCCCCCGCTATATCATTAAGAGTATTTAATAATTATTTATAGTATTAAATTGCGTTATTATGATTGGGATGTTTTCTGGCTACATTGTGCTGTTAGTTCCAGGTGTGGAGTTGGTGGGTTGTGCTGAGCAAGTACTGCTGGAGTAAGAAGGGCAGTGTTATTGAGGGGTTGTTAAAATAACTGGTGAGAGCAGGATTGGAGGAGAAGTGGGTAAAGGATTGTCACTGGGTATGGAGTTACTTTTAGGTAGGAGCAAAGAGATCTGGTGTGCTATTGCACAGTAGACTGGATAGGTAACAACATGTATAGTTCAGGAAGCTAGAAAGTGAGGCTAGAGAAATGGCTCAGCTGATTAAGAGGGCTTGCTGCTTAGCCATGAGGATTAGAGTTTGGATTCTAGTACCTGTGTGCAGCTCATACATGCCTGTAACTCCATTTCCAAGGTGTCTGATGTGCTCATCGAGCCTCTCTGAGCATTCTCCAAATCCCCAAATAATTTTTTTTAAAAGCGAGAAAAATCTATTGAAGCTTTTTCACTATTTATTTAAACTCAGATGTTATGACCCCCCACGTCCTCCCTTTGACTGTTCCACATCCCGTACCTCCTTCCCACCTCCCTGTCTCCATAAGGATGTTCTAACCCCCCACCCCTCATTCCCCACCCTCCCTGACCTCTAAACTCAGGAGGATTAAGTGCATCATCCCTGATTGAACCCAGACCCGGCAGTCCTCTCTGCTGTATATGTGTTGGGGGCCTCATATCAGCTGGTGTATGCTGCCTGGTTGGTGATCCATTGTCAGAGATCTCAGGGGTCCAGGTTAATTGAGATTGCTGGTCCTCCTACAGGGTTGCACTCTTCCTCAGCTTCTTTCAGCCTTTCCCTAATTCAACCAAAGGGGTCAGCAGCTTCTGTCCATTGGTTGGGTGTAAATATCTGCATCTGACTCTTTCAGCTGCTTGTTGGGTCTTCCAGTGCGGTCATGCTAGGTCCCTCTTTGTGAGCCATCCATAGCCTCAGTAATAGTGTCAGGCCTTGAGACCTCCCCTTGAGCTGGATCCCACTTTGGGCCTGTCACTGAACCTGCTTTTCCTCAGGCTCCTCTCCATTTCCATCCCTGCAGTTTTTCAGACAGGAACAATTATGGGTCAGAGTTTTGACTGTGGGGTGGCCCCCCTTCCTGATTTGATGCCCTGTGTTCCTGCTGGAGGTGGGCTCTAAAAGTTCCCTCTCCCTACTGTCAGGCATTTCATTTAAGGTCCCTCCCTTTGAGTCCTGAGAGTCTCTCACCTCCCAGGTCTCTGGTGCATTCTGGAGGATTCACTCACCTCTCCTACCTTCTGAGGTTGCCTGTTTCCATTCATTCTGCTGGTCTTCAGGACTTCAGTTCTTTTCTTTCACCCAATATCAGATCAGGTTCCCCTGCTCCCCCTCCACTATCCCAGGTTCCTTCCTCTCTCCCCCTTGTGATTGCTTTCTTCTCCCTCCCAAGTGGGACTGAGGCGTCCAAACTTGGGACCTTCAACTTGTTGACCTTTTTGAGTTCTGTGGACTGTATCTTGGGTATTCTGTACTTTTTTTTATTTTTTTGGCTAATATCCACTTATTAGTGAGTACATACCATGCATGTCCTCTTGGGTCTGAGTTACCTCACTCACGGTGATATTTTCTAGTTCAACCATTTGCCTGCAAAACTCAGGATGCAAAACTCATTCTTAATAGCTGAGTAGTATTCCATTGTGTAAATGAACCACATTTTCTGTATCCATTCTTCTGTGGTGGGACATTTGGGTTGTTTCCAGCTTCTGGGTATCACAAACAGGGTTGCTATGAACATAGTGGAACATGTGCCTCTGTGGTATGAGGGGGTATCTTTTGGGTGTATTCCCAAGAGTGGTGTTGCTGGGTCTTCAGGTAGATCTATTTCCAATTTTCTGAGGAACCTCCAGATTGATTTCCAGAGTGGTTGTACCAGTTTGCAATACCAGCAATGGAGGAGTGTTCTCTTTCTCTACATCCTCGCCAACATGTGCTGTCACCTGAGGTTTTGATCTTAGCCATTCTGATTGGTGTAAGGTGGAATCTCAGGGTCGTTTTGATTTGCATTTTTCTGATCACTAAGGACTTTGAATATTTCTTTAGATGCTTCTCAGCCACTCGAGATTGCTCTGTTGTGAATTCTTGGTTTATTTCTATACCCAATTTTGTATTGGGTTGTTTGAGCTTCTTGAATTCTTTATATTTTGGATATTAGTCCTCTATGGGATGTGGGGTTAGTGAAGATTTTTTTCCTAATCTGTACATTGCTAATTTGTCTTGTTGAGTATGTCCTTTGCCTTACGGAAGCTTTCCAGTTTCATTTATCAATTCGTGGTCTTAGAGCATGAGCCATTGGAGTTCTGTTTAGGAAATTTTCCCCTGTGCCACTGAGTTCAAGGCTCTTTCCCACTTTCTCTTCTATTAGATTCACTGTATCTGGTTTTATGTTGAGGTCCTTGTTTCACTTGGACTTGAGCTTTGTGCAAGGTGACAAATATGGGTCTATTTTCATTTTTCTACATACAGACAGCCAGTTAGACCAGCACCATTTATTGAAGATGCTTTCTTTTTTCCATTGTATATTTTTTGGTGTCTTTGTCAAAGGTCAAGTGTCCGTAAGTGTGTGGTTTTATTTCTAGGTCTTCAATTCTATTCCATTGATCAGCATGTCTGTCTCTGTACCAATATCATGCAGTTTTTATCAGTATTTCTCTGTAGTAAAGCTTAAGATCAGGGATGGTGATCCCCTCCTCCCCCTGCCACCAGCCATTCTTTTATTGTTAAGAATTGTTTTGGCTATTCTGGTTTTTGCCTTTCCAAATGAATTTGAGAGTTGCTCTTTCCATATCTTTGAGGAATTGTGTTGGGATTTTGATGGGTATTGCTTTGAATCTGTAGATTTTCTTCGGTGGGATGGCCATTTTTACTATATTAATTCTGCCAATCCATGAGCATGGGAGGTCTCTCCATTTTCTGAGATCTTCTTCTATTTCTTTCTTGAGAGACTTGAAGTTATTCTCATACAGTTCTTTCACTTGTTTGGTTAGAGTTACCTTAAGATATTTTATATTATTTGTGGCTATTGTGAAGGGAGTTGTTTCCCCAATTTCTTTCTCAGCCTGTTATCATTTATATAAAGGAAGGCTACTGGTTTCTTTGAGTTTATTTTATATCCGGCCACTTTGCTGAAGTTGTTTATCAGCTGGAAAAGTTCTCTGATAGAATTTTTGAGGTCGCTTATGTATACTATCATATCATCTGCAAATAGTGATCTCTTTATTTCTTCTTTGCCAATTTGTATTCCCTTGATGTCTTTTTGTTATCTTATTGTTCTAGCTAGCACTTCTGAGTTACGATATTGAATAGATATGGGGAGAGTGGGCAACCTTGTCTTGTCCCCGATTTTAGTGGGATTGCTTCAAGTATGTCTCCATTTAAATTGATATTGGCTGTTGGTTTACAGTAAGTTGCTCTTATTATGTTTAGGTATGGGCTTTGAATTCCTGATCTCTCTAATACTTTTAACATGAAGAGGTGTTGTATTTTGTCAAATGCCTTTTCTGCATCTAAGGAGATGATCATGTGACTGTTTTCTTTGAGTTTGTTTATATAGTGGATTGCATTAATGGATTTTCGTATATTGAACCAATCTTGCATCCCTGGGAGGAAGCCTATGTTATGAATGCTGGTTTTGATGTATTCTTGGATTCAGTTTGCAAGAATTTTATTGGGTATTTTTGCATTGATATTCATAAGTGAGATTAGTCTGAAGTTCTCTTTTTTTGTTGGGTCTTTGTGTGGTTTAGTTATCAGAGTAATTGTGGCTTCTTAGAATGAGTTAGGTAGTATTTCTTCTGTTTCTATTTTATGGAATAGTTTGAGGAATATTGGTATCAGGTCTTCTTTGAAGGTCTGGTAGAATTCTGCACTAAATCCATCTGGCTCTGGGCTTTTTCTGGTTGGGAGGTTTTTAATGACTGCTTCTATTTCTTTATGGTATATGTGCTGTTAAAATAGTTCACCTGCTCTTGATTTAACTTTGGTATGTGGTATCTGTCTAGAAAACCATCCATTTCATGTAGATTTTCTAGTTTTGTTGAGTAGGCTTTTGCAGTAGGATCTGATTTTTTTTATTTTTTAATTTCCTCAGTTTCTGTTGTCATGTCTCCCTTTTCGTTTCTGATTTTGTTTATTTGAATACTGTCTCTGTACCCTCTGGTTGGTTTGGCTAGGGGTTTAACTGATTCTCTGAAAGAATCAGCTTTTGGTTTTGTTGATTCTTTGTATTGTTCTCTTTGTTTCTTTTTGGTTGATTTTGGCCCTGACTTTGAGGTCTACTCCTCTTGGATGAGTTTGCTTCTTTTTTTTCTAGATCTCTCTGGTCTGCTGTTAAGTTGTTAGTGTAAGATCTCTTGAGTTTATTTACCAGAGCACTTAGTGCTATGAATTTTCCTCTTAACGCTGCTTTCATTGTGTCATAAGTTTGGGTGTGATGTGTGTTTTGAGCTTTAGTTAAGTTTCTTTTATGAATGTGAGTGCCCTTGCATTTGGGGCATAGATGTTCAGAATTAAGACTTTCTCTTGGTGGATTTTTCCCTTGATGAATATGAAGTGTCCTTCCTCATCACACTTGATAACTTTTGGTTAAAAGTCTATTTTATTGGATATTAGGATGGCAACTCCAGCTTGTTTCCTGGGACCATTTGCTTGGAAGACCTTTTTCCATTCTTTTACTCTGAGATAGTGTCTGTCTTTGTTAATGAGGTGTGTTTCTTGTATGCAGCAAAATGCTGGATCTTGTTTGCGTATCCAGTCTGTTATCTTATGTCTTTTTATAGGTGAGTTTAATCCATTAATATTGAGCGATATTAAAGAGAGATATGTTTGTTTTTGTAGGTGGCTTTATGTGCTTGTGGTTCTCTCCTTTTATCATTAAAAAAATTGATGAAAATTAAGCAAATATGTTTCAACTGATATTAACTAATGTTTACATTAATTATTACTAATTAATATAATTATACCAGTATATGATTACAGTGTATACGTGTCAAATAGTACATGCATCACATTTATATGTATAACTTTTATGTTTATGTCTATTAAAAATAGGGAAGAAATAAAATGAGCTTTAATTTTAGCAGCGTAAGATTGAAACTGAGTGTATAAGTCAAAGGTGAAGGGTGGAAGAGAGGTGGCAAATCAGTGATGCATAAATTTATAATGTTCAAGTATGGATTTGTATTCACACAGAGAATATGCTTAATATATAAAAGATGGTCTGGGGTGGTTAAAACAAACACATATTGTTTTTATATACAAATTAGATTATGATTCAGTGTTGGGCCTTGTCTAGATTACACTGTTGCTGCTCTCCCACTTACCCTTGTTACTGTTGGTGATATCATTTGTTCCAGGCGAGTAATCCTGGACACATGTTTGTGCAAATTGAAAGAAGACTAGGAGTTTACAGAAAGATTATCTTAAAGTAGAATCAGTGATAAATACAATCTTGACATTTCTAATCGTCTCTAAATTAAATCTAGAACTAAAATGGATTCTTCTCAACTAACTTGTGAAGAGTTTGTCTAACCAAACAAAGTAGTGTGGGTATTGGGGACTGTGGAGAGGCTGTGGTAGAGGTTCAAAGATCTTTATTGTTGATCTGCTTATTGCTTGAAGAGGTTTTAAATAGAAATTCTAATTTTTTTAAATTTGTATTATTTTTCAGTTTTTCGACCTATATCTGCTAATGCCAAACTTCAGATGAAGCAACGATCAGATTTTGACTTTTCTGACCCCAAAATAAACCTGGCTGTTGAGTTACATACCATAGCAATTGAGTTTAATAAACCACAGGTGATTTTCTTGGAATGCATTTAGATTAAGTTATTGTTTGATAAAAGCAATGTTAAGATTTAAGTGTTTTCTGAAATTTATACTTTTATAACATTTCCTTAAAAACTCGATAATTTAACTTTCATCTTCAGTAGCTGAACAAGAACCTGGAAATATCTAAGAGTTATAACTGTCTTTTCCTAGTATTTCAGTCTCATGGAGCTTCTCGAGTCAATTGACATGATGACACAAAACCTTCCGTACAGAAAGTTCAAGCCCAGTGTGCCTCTCCACCTCCATGCCAAAGAGTGGTGAGCACGTTTGTTATTGGGAAGTTTTAGCAAATGTTCATCATTTCTAACATTTCTAATTTAAGAATGTATCAAAGCTAAATTTGCTATGTTTTTTTAAAGCTATTTTAAGAGTTGGTGCAAACTGATTTGGGGCTAGAAATAAATGTAGGTTTATGTGTTAATGAACTGATTCAAGAAATTCTTCAAGATGGAATCTACAACTAGAAATCTTAAAGTGCTGTACTTTCATGTACTGTAGAAGGATGAGTACAGCATCCCCTTCCCAATCCCTGGTTTTTGTTTTTGTTTTTTTTTAATTCCAGACTTCCCTGTTTGACACTTTAGACCTGTATTAACTCAGCTTGAACTTTAGTACCTGAGATGGTTCTGGGAGTCTTATCTGTGTAGTTTCATTTTTAAATTCTTAAAATCTTTTTTTTAAGTTATAGTTCAATTTCTAGAATTTTTAGCCCTTTTTAGGTAACTTTTTCTATAATTATTGACATTTTCCCCTTATGCCTTGTTATACAGACTTTTTTTTAAACAAAATTGAATGTTTTGTTGTAAGAGATCGCAATAATCAGTGGAATGTTACTATAAATAGAATGTTTAGATAGCATATTGTGTTCATAGTCTCCTTATTGTGGCTGTTATTCATGTTAGAGAAAACAAGTTAAGTTGTTTCAGTATTGTTGATTTGGTATAAGTATGGGGTCTCTCTCTCTTAACTAGGTGGGCTTATGCGATACATAGTATTCTTGAAGTAAATGTTTGTCCCAGTTTACGGATGTGGTCATGGGAGCATATTAGAAATCATAGATACAAAATGAAACAATACAGAGAATTTTATAAGAAAAAATTAACAAGTAAGAAGCCATCTCCTGAAATTCTCATGTCTTTGGAGGTAAGCATTTTAAAACAATCATTGAATATTTTACTGTGCATAATTTCTCCCTAGTCTGTCTGTCTGTCTTTGTTTCTCTGTTTGTTTCTCTCTTTTTTTAACATTTATTTGTGTTTGTGTGTGCATGTTCACTGTGGTGCATATCAGAGGACAACTTAGGGGTTGTTTTCCCTCCTACCATGTGAGTTCAAGGGATCAAGATAGTCAGGTGTGGTAGCATCCTCACCTGCTGAGCCACCTGCACTGCCCTTCTCTCCAGTTTTTAGTGACTGCTACTTTTTAATTACTTAGTCTGCTTTTTACTGACCACGCTCTGTGTCTCTTATTTGGATATTTTTGTACTTTTACTTATTACCTTAGTTGTGTAATAAAAGGCCTGGTGAAATCTTCCAGTGAGTTTTTTTCAGGTAACAAGATTTTGGATCCATATACATTGTAGTGTGATACTTCATTTTCTATCTTTTGTCTCTGAAGCAATTGCTATATCACTTTTAATCTTCTTTGTTGGTACTCAGAAGATCTTTCTGCTATGTCTCACTGTGTATTAGTGGAGTTTCTTCTGTATGAGTAAGCCCCTTCCTATTTATGTGCTTGTGCATCCCTGCTCGACTCCACCCACCCGTTATTTCGCTGCACTTCTACCTTAGTCCTTCACCCTTACACAGGCTTCCTTTATTTTCTGCCTATGCATATAATTTGTATCTTAATTTTATGGTAGCTATAGTCTTTATCAGCAACGTGTTTAATTATCTGTCTTGAACTATGTAATACTTTTGTATTACTCTTGACATGGAGCCTTAAGAAGGACCTTTTTATGTGAGGACCTTTTTCTTTTAGACAAAGTACAGTTTGGATGAACCTGGGGGAACTAGTTTCTTGAAAGAGGTGCAGCCATTCTGGGTCTAGATGGATTTCTAGTGGAAAATTCTGCAGAGATTGAATTTTTACATTTTTCTTTCAGTTTTAACATAGATGACTTTCTGAAGACAAGGAGCAATGAGGGATTCTTGGGTTGAGAGGCCTTTTAGGTGTTTTCATATTTCCTTAGTTATGGTCTTAACCAGAATCCTATCAGTGTACTGGATAGCACAATTCTGTGTTATGCTGTTTGCCAGAGGAAAAGTAAGTCATAGTTGCTTGTTGTAGAGGAGAAAGTTTGAACCCGAAACTTGAAAGTAATCATGGGAAGGCACGGATGTGATAGGAATGTATGTAGTTTGTCTCAGTTTGTGTCTATATCTGTAACAACGTGGAAAAGCAGAAAAGTTGTAGTAGTTTTTTAAAACAGATTTCAAGTACATGTAGGCCTACTTGAAATATCTTAATAATAGCATAAACAATGCATATAAGATGAAGGCTTTATTACATTATTAGTTAATGGTTTTGATATCTTTACCTTTATCTGAAATTAAAACCCAGATGAAGGACACTTTAAACAGTGCATTTTTGTATCTTTTTGACTGAATTTCTCTCTATATTTGTAAAGATTGTGATGCTGTGAACATGTAAGGGATGATTTCTCTGTTCATAAGTTACTCTGTTCTAATTTCCAAGCTCCTATATGTATGTGTATCAGTGTGTGTTTATGTAAGTAAATCTTGCATCCCAGAATGTAAGAGATAACATACTGATAGTTTTCTATTTTCTGTTTCCCACTGTCTTTCCTTAAGTGAAGTAGCTTATATTCTAAAGTTGAATATGTAATTAATGTACAGTTAACACATTTTTCCCTATATTTTCAGGAGTTGGAGAAAACCTTGGATGTTTTTAATATAACCATAGTTAGACAACAGGCAGAAGTTGAGGTAATTTCAGATTATCATTAAATTAATGAAAATAAATCAAATGTATTGATATGACAGTGTATGTAATATCATTATTATTATACAAAACACTGCTTTCTGAAGAGTTCAGATGTGTTTTTTTGTGTGTTAAGGAAATGTTATATAAGTTTTTGTAACACTTGTTAAAATAAGACAAAAATTGTTCGTAAGTTATTGGGCTTATAAAACTTCAGAGTTCATATGTAGATGCAAGGCTAATCCCAGCTGCCTGCAATTTCTGTATCTTGTTAGGCCACAGGGAGAACCATGTATTCTTCCAAAGCTTTGTTTGGCAAGTGTTATTGCTACTGTATTGGACTATAGTATATACACTTACTTACTTTATTTAACTCATAATAGATCATTTTGGAAATACCCTGCTTCATTTCTTTTGATTGCTAAAGCAAGGATGATTTCTAATCTATTGGAAATTTTTCTTATTTTAGGTAAAGAAAGCTGGATATAAGATTTACAAAGAAGGAGTAAAAGATCCAGAAGATAATGCAGGATGGTTTAGCTGGTTGTGGACTTGGTCAGAATCAAATGCTAATCAACAACAAGATGTTAAACCTGGAAGTATGTTCATTTCATTTTACATTAGTATAGTTAATCAAGTGTTGACATAAAGTTTTTCAAAAAGTTTTCTAATTAAAACAGATATGTAAATATGTATTCATAATGATAAATTGTTGATGATAAGATTACTATTACCTTCAAATATATGTCCAGTAAAATAGTTGAACCAACCCTCCTGATGCTGCAGAAGAGTTGTACAGTGGGTGCATTCAGTGCAGCTCATGTAGTGGAGTAATAGGTAAATATAAATTGCACAGTGCTCTAAGCCGCTGGAACGCTTTCTTGAAGTTTCTTCTTGGGACATGCCATGGAGTAAGCCCAGGGCCTTGCTTATACCCTGGCGTGCACTGCACTCCTTAAAACTCCATTGTAAGTAAACAGGTCTTTGGGTTTTGCTGTGAGGTCTTTCTTTGTTGCTGCAGCTGAGCTTAATCATAACCCTGTCTTTCTGACTCAGACTCTGGATAGCTGGGATTACTGGCAGGATTTTTACTTAAATAATGAAGATCATAGCTTTGCAGTGTTAGGGACTTAACTATATGGTACATCTTGGATTAATCACTTGTTGGCAGCATGATTAAGTTAGATGTGCTAATTCTACTTTATCCATCTGTAAACTGAGAGAAAATTAAGATAGTATATTTTCTACTTTGTATTGATTAGCGCAGTGCCAGTAAGTTCTTGCTTAAAACAGACACTGAAAAATTTACATTACTAAAGTTTTGATTAGTATCTTCAGAATCATTTCTAAAATTGCCAACACAAATATATAAGAATTATTTATAAAAGATATTATAATAACAATAAAATTTGTGGGCCAGCAAGATGTCTGAGTAGTTATTGTATTTGTTTCCAAATTTGGTGACCTGAATTTTATCCTTTGGTCCCACACAATAGGAGAGAATCAACTCCTTAAAATTGTTCTCTGACCTTCATACACACTCTGTGGTAAACACACACACACACACACACACACACACACACACCAAAAATCTAAAATCTATTTTTGAAGCTAGGTAAATTATGTTAGTTTTATCGTGCTAGTAGTAAGACCATAAAACACTTATTTATGATTTTAGTTCTTGAAGAAATGTTGACACCTGAAGAAAAAGCATTACTTTATGAAGCAATTGGTTATAGTGAAACAGCAGTTGATCCAACCTTGCCAAAAACAGTAAGATATTTTTCTTGCTTTATATCTTTTAATGTTAGATATGCCTGCTCTAATTCTTCCAGAAATTATATGTTGCTAACTTTTTCTGTGACCTTGGTGTGTGTAAATACAGCGTTTTATCGTGATCTCCGAACTAGGGACAAAATTGGTATCGTAGTGACTTCTCTGGTAGATGAAGGATTGCTTTTGGTTTTGAGAATGCAGGAGTTAAACAAATGAGATCGTTTTGTTTATACATCTCCACCTCTGCTTTATTCTGAATATTCTCTAGTTTGAAGCCGTGAAGTTTTTTGTTCACTTGAAAAGCATGTCGATTGTTCTAAGAGAAAATCGCCAAAAGCCAGAGCTGTTAAACGTTGTAGTGGAAGGACTTAGTACTTCGATTGTGCAAAGACCAGGAGCACAAGCCATTAAGTAAGTACACAGTTATTTTCTTTATAGGTTCAGTAGCACTAATCTGAATGTGAAATTCAGAATTTTCAAATGTTTTCACTGTTGACAGGATAATTCCACATTTGATTTGGTGTGGTGTAAAAACACAGGCACACTAAAAATATTGTATAAAATTACCTTTAGACTATAAATGTTAGGCATGTGTAAAGTATAAATTCCATGCTTGGACACCTAGGTCCAATCTCAAAGAGATCACATCATCTATATGCAGATATTAAAAAATTCCTTAAAATGTAGAATTTGGTTCTAAGCATTTTACATAAGGTGGATACTCAGTCTATGTCTTTTCTTTTTTCTTTTTTCTTTTTTGGTCAGCCTATATCATGAGTTCCATTTTCTAGCTTGGATCAGTTGACAGGTGACACAGTGGTTCTTTGGATAACACAATTATGTCATGTGCTCTTTTTGCTGACTGGAATGTAGTCAAAGACTCAGAGGCTGGAATTGGGGCCTCCTCCATGCCTTCACTCAGCTTATCAAGGTTTTTGTCTGTATGTTGTGCCATGAGCATCCTTGGCCGTTGAATATGGTTTTGGTGTTTAAACAGAAAAAGCTGCCTTGTTTTGTTGGGGCACGTAGATTTTTGAAGGGACATTTTCACCACATGAAAATTTTAATTATAGGTTAGCTTTGGAACATTTTGAATAGGATAAGACTCTACTATGTCAGTAATAGAGTTCTCAAGCTTGCCAATAATTTTCTTTAAAACAGAACAACAACAATAAAATATGGTAGGGAGTGCTGGGAAATAGCTTCTTGGCAAATGCCTGCTTCATGAGCATGAGGACCTGAGTTTGATCCCCCAGAACCCTTGTAAAAAGCTGGGTGGGAGGGAGCAGCCTGAAATCCTAGAACAGGGCAGGACACAGAGAGATCCCAGAAGCTTAGTCCAACCAGTCCAGTTGAATCGGTGAGCCCTAAGTGCCAAGGAGAGACATTATCTCAAAAAAATACCAAGGTGGACAGTGTTTCAGCTCCATCTTAAAAAGAATCAGTATAAGGTAGAGTTTAGCTTTCAGACATTGTATTCTTAAGTGCTATGACTTGTAACTTAATGCACTCTTTTGTGTGTTTAGTTGTTTAGAGTTTCCCCTGTACAATGTAATTTTTTGGAATTATTAATGTATTATATTCAGTAGAAAGTAAGATGTTGATAAAGCATAGAACACTAAAGAAAAATTAAAGAGTAGTTTTTGCACCATGCAGAAAGAAACAGCAAATGTTGCCACATTCAGCACAGATCTGACTGAGGGGTGAGCGAATGAAGAAAAGACAAACAGACAGATATCCAGGCAGGCAGACAGACAGATACAAGCTGGGATTGAGAGAACTGGGCTGTCTGGTGAAGAAACTACAGAACCCCAGAAGCCCAGTACGTTTATTATAAACAGTTTGAACAGGGAGGTGGAGTTACAGTGCAGACCAAGAGGCCCGTCAGCTCATTAGTAGGAGCATTCTATGTAGGCTGTAAATGCGGGGGAGGGGATAAATACACTTTCAACATCAGAGCATAGAGTACATGGAGGCTTTCCCACCCTGTGAGCCTTAATTCCCCCATCCTCCTCAGGCAGAGGGCAATCACCTTTGCCATTTTCCCAAGCAGCTGAGGCTAAGCTCCATGGCATAGCTGAGTCATATCAACAATACACATTACTCAGGACTTCATACATTCAAAGCTTCCTCTACTCTCTACAAAATGTAGCTTTCTTTCTTTAATTTAATTTATATATATTTTTTATTTATTCAGTTTACATCCCACTCAATGCCCCCTTCTTGGTCATCCCTCCCACAATCCTTCTCCCCTCCCCTTCCCCTCTGAGCTGGTAGGGGACCCCCTGGGTATTCCCCCCCCCACACACACACACTTCAAGCCTCTTTGAGGCTAGGCACTTCCTCTCCCACTGAGGCTAGACAGGGCAGCCCAGCCAGTAGAACATATCCCATGTACAGGTAGCGGCTTTTGGGATAGCCCCTGTTCCTGTTGTTCAGGACCCACATGAAGGCCAAGCTGCACATCTGCTACATATGAGCAGGGAGGCCTGGGTCCAGCTCGTGTTTGTTCTTTGGTTGGTGGTTCAGTCTCTGAGAGCCCCAAGGGTCCAGGTCAGTTGATTCTGTTGCTCTTCCTGTGGCATTCCTCTCCCCTTAGGGCCCACAGTCCTTCCTTCTGTTCTTTTATAGCAGTCTCCAAGCTCTATCCACTGTTTGGCTGTGTCTGTATCTGAGTCAGCTGCTGGGTGAAGCCTCTCAGAGGACAACATGCTCCTGTCTGCAAGCAGAACAGAGTATCATTAATAGTGTCAGGGATGGGTGCTTGCCCATGGGATGGGTCTCAAGTTGGGCTGGTTATTGGCTGGCCATCTCCTCAGTCTCTGCTCTATTATTCCCTGTGCCTGCATTACTTGTAGACAGGATAAATTTTGGGTAGAAAGTTTTATGGGTGGGTTGGTGTCTCTTTCGCTCCACTGGGGTTTCTGTCAGGCTACAGGAGGTGGTCTCTTCAGGTTCCATATCCTCAATTTAGTGAGTCACTCCCATCGATTCTTGGGCGCCTCCTTTCTCTCTAGTCTCTGTCTAGTCTGCTCTCTTACTTTTTTCTTTAATGTGCTCCTCCGCCCACCTTGCTTCTCTTTGCCCTCCTGCCCTCATCCTTCCCCTTTTTTGTTTTTTTTGTTTGTTTGTTTTTTTATTATTATTTTGGTTTTTTACAGTCTAGTTGTTATCCCCGTCCCACAGTTCCTCATTCCATTCTTCCTCCCCCGTTTCCAAGAGGATGCCCCCCCCCCGCCAGGCCTCCACCCTCCCTGTGGCCTCAAGTCTCTTGAGGGTTCTCTCACTGAGGCCATACCAGGCAGTCCTCTGCTGTATATGTGTTGGGGTAGCCTCATACTAACAAGTGTATGCTGCCTGGCTGGTGACTCAGTGTCTGAGAGATCTCAGGGGTCCAGGTTAGTTGACACTGCTGGTTTTCCTGTGGGGTCACCTTCCTCCTCTACTTCTTCCAGTCTTTTCCTAATTCAATCACAGGGGTCCCTGACTTCAGTCCATTGGTTGGATGTAAGTATATCTGCATCTGTCTTAGCTGTTTGTTGGGCCTCTCTGAGGGGAGCCATGCTAGGCTCCTGTCTGTAAACACGCCATAGCATCAGTAATAGTGTCAGGCCTTGGAGCCTCCCCTTGAGATGGATCTTAAGTTGGGCTGGTCACTGAATCTCTCCTTTCCCTCAGTCTCTTTCCACTTTTGTTCCTGCAGTTCTTTTAGACAGGAATACTTTTGGGCCAGAGTTTTGACTTTGGGTTGATAATCCCATCCCTCCTGTGATACTTTTGTCTTTCTACTGGAGGTGGACTCTACAAGTTCCCTCTCCCCACTGTAAGGCATTTCATCTAAGGGTCCTTCCTTTGAGTCCTGAGTGTCTCTCACCGCCCAGGTCTCTGGTACAGTCTAGAGGGTCCCCCCACCTCCCACCACCTGGGGTTGCATATTTCCATTCTTTCTGCTGGCCCTCAGGGCTTCTGTCCTGTTTCCCTCCCCCATACCCCCAATACCTGTTCCCCTTTTCCATTTCTCCATTCTCTACCCTACCCAGGTTACTCCCCACCCCCCACCCCCTGCTTCCTGTGGTTGCCTTCTTCTCCCTCCCAAGTAGGATTGAGGCATCCTCTCTTGGGCTCTTCACCTTGTATAACCTTCTTGAGTTCTGTGAATTGTATCCTGGTTATTCTGTACTTTTTTGGCTTATATCCACTTATTGTGAGTACATATTATGCATGTCCTTTTGGGTCTGGGTTGCCTCACTCAAGATGATATTTTCTAGTTCTATCCATTTGCCTGCAAAACTCAGGCAAAAACTCAGAATGTCCTCATTCTTAATAGCTAAATAGTATTTAATTGTGTAAATGAACCACATTTTCTGTATCCATTCTTCCATTATGGGATATCTGGGTTGTTTCCAGCTTCTGACTATTATAGATAAGGCCAATATGAACATAGTAGAGCATGTGCCCCTGTGGTATGGTAGTGCATATTTTGGGTATATATATGTGCCTAAGAGTGGTATAGCTGGATCTTCAGGTAGATCTAATTCCAATTTTCTGAGGAGCCTCCAGATTGATAACCAGAGTGGTTATACCAGTTTACAATTTCATCAGCAATGGAGGAGTGTTCCTCTTTCTCCACATCCTCACCAACATGTGCTATGGCATCAGATTCACTATTAATCCCTGGATGCCTTTAAATTCGATATCCTCCTGCCTCAAACCTCTTAGTTTCTGGATTATAGGTGTGTACCAACATGCTTGGTGTAGTTTAATCTTTGTTTTAAGGGACCCATGGCTCCAGATGCACATATAGCAGAGGATGGCCTTGTTGGGCATCAGTGGGAGGAGAGGCCCTTGGTCCTGTGAAGGCTCGGTGCCCCAGGGTAGGGGATTGCCAGGACTGGGAGGCAGGAGTGTGTGGGTGGGTGGGGAAACACCCTCATAGAAGCAGGAGAGAGGGTATGGGATAGGGGTTTTTTGAGGGGTACTGGGAAAGGGGATAACATTTGAAATGTAAATAAAGAAAATATCCAATTTTAAAAAAGCAAATAAATAAATAAATTGAAAATGAAAAATAAAGAAGTAGTTTTATTGAGAGTCAGTTCACATACTTGCAGTTTATCTATTTAGTATATAATTCATTGGGTTTTTGCAACTATATTCATATGCATTTTTACGTTGATAATGTACAAGGTTATATAGCCAACATCCCTATACTATCTCAGACGTCGTAACATACCAGGAAGAAACTGTCTGTTTTACTAGCAGGCCTGTCTCAATGCTCTCTTCCCTGCCTCTGACAGCTAACTTATTTTCTATTTATTTTTCTGGGGTTGAGGAGATAGCTCAGTGGGTAAGAAACAGACAGACAGACAGACAGACACACAAACACACAGACACACACACAGAAACACACACATACACACAGAGACAGAGAATTAGTATTGTTTTGGACATTTTATAAGAAATCATCTAGTATGTGACTTTTAACTATTCGTCTCTTTTTTTCCCTTAGCATGATGTCTTTAAGGTTCATTCATGTTGAATGAATTTGTAATAATTTTTTATTACCTATATTCTATTATATAGCTGTACCATATTTTGTGTGTCTATTCTTTAACTGACAGATAATTGAATTGCTTCTATCATTTGACTACAATCAATACAGATATGAACATGGACAAAGTTTTTTTCTGTATATAGGTCTTAAATTTGGGTGGTATATCTAGGATTGGACTTAACTGCCTTATATTGTAACTGTTAATTTTTAACTCAGGAGGGAAGCACCAGATAACTTCCCAAAGCAGGCACATTTTACATTCCTACTACCAGTGAAAGAAATTTTCAGTTTCTCCATACCCCACTGGTATTATCTCTTCTTCTGATTATGGTAACTTAGTAAAAAGTGATACCTCAGTGTTGGTTTAATTTCTATTTTGTTGATGGTTAATGGTTTTAAACATTTTCTTTATTTGTTGACCACTTTATGTTTATGTGCATATCTTTTTTAGAGAAATGAGTTATAAGCTTTCTCTTCCTTTTAATTGATATATCTTATTTTAAGTTAAGAAGTTTTTATGCATTCTTGATATACTTCTTTTTCATTTTCTCTCTGGTGGGGATCAAATTCAGGGCTATGTTTATGCTAGACAAGTATTTTACAACTACACTATAGCTCACCGTCCACCCCCAACCCCCAAGATTTATGTGGGGTTTGGGTTGTAAGGATTGAACCCAAGATACTTCATATTGTAGGCAGGTGCTGTAACTGCCCAGCTATACTCTGACCCTCACAGGTAAAATATTCTCACTTTTTTCTATTCAGTATATTTCTTTCTTTTTATCATGTACCTCGCAGCAAAAATATTTTAAATTTTGCCCTACTTTGATTTACTTACACTTAGTTTATTGTATTTGAATTTTGGTATATCCATGAAATTTTTCTTAAACAAAGGCAGAATATATATCTTATATATAGAGAATATATATATTTCTATAAGCATTTTGTAGCATTACCTCTTTAAATTTAGCTTATGTGTCCCCTTCAAGTAAATATGTCAAATACCAGCTATCATAGCTCTTTAATATAAAACTTAAGATGAATATGATGCTTAATGAAATTATCTACTACAAAATTCATAGGAATCATATATTTTCTTTTATATGAACTGAGTTACAGGAAATACCAAAAAAAAATGTCTTTACTGTGTTTTATAGTTTTATAAGTTGACAAACTTTAAAATTATATTGTCTCTTAATTTCTGTTCTTTTATACAGATTTGAAACCAAAATTGATTCATTTCATATTACTGGCTTACCAGATAATTTAAAAAAACCCCACCTACTGTCTTCATTGGATGACACGTCACTCTTCCAGATTACATTTGAGATAAATCCTTTAGATGAAACTGTTGCTCAGAGGTGCATCATAGAGGCCGAGCCTCTAGAGATAATATATGATGCAGTAAGCATTTTCTGTATTCCTAAGTTTCAGTGTGTTTTCATTTGCTTTGAGTTGTGCTTCATGTTAGCGGTGCTTCTTTTAACAGAGGACAGTCAATAGTATAGTGGACTTCTTCAGACCTCCGAAAGACATCCACCTAGCCCAACTCACTTCAGCAACTTTGACAAAACTTGAAGAATTTCGAGAGAAAACAGCAACAGGTAATGTGTGAATTAAATAAAATATTAAAATTTCACTTTAAATGCATTTCTAGACTGGATATAGTTGAGTAGAAAGTAATCCACTGCATTTGCCAGGTAGATATATAGAAAATTATTTTTTATACTCAGAGCTTAATTTAATAATCACATTTAAGTCAATTGAAAATTTTCACTTAGGTATTTAGACCTCTGTGGTAGTATGAGGTCTCCAGGTTTCATTCTTTTGTAATGAACTCCAGAGTTTGGTGGATTAGGCTGAGGAATCAAAGTTCCATCTTCTTGCGTTCTCAGGAAGAATAAAAGGTATCAGTTACACGGTACCTCAGTTTGAATTTAATATACTTTCATCTTTGATTATTATTCATTTGTGCTTATTCTTCTACTGTTTGCTACAGATTCCATTTATAATTCAAATTTTGAGTGTTGCTCCAGCTCACATTCTGTGAAGTGTGCAGTACAAGTATTCGTCAAGTAAAGCTGCTCTTTCGGTCCTTTCCTGTTACTATAGAGACAGACAGATGCTCACAAATGAATGTAAATTCATTGTATCTAAGTCTGGTAGCCAGTCAGATTTAGATAGCTTTTTCTCCAAGACTACTCTATAAACAGTAGATGTCCACTATATAAAATTCAAATTATAAAAGTATCATAGTAAGTATAAAGATATATTTTAATATATTTTTGATTTTAGAAAACTAAAATCAACTTATCTTGGAATGGACTGACAGCTCTAATGTTTAGTTTAGTTTCTTTTTTCCCTTCTATTTTCTTCTTTATTAGTTTTTGTTGCATTACTCTGTGTTAATTATTTCCTTCTTTTCTTTCTTGTGTCATTGACTTCATTCTTTGTAAATATTTCAGGTGAGTGGGAGCATACCCATATTTATCCTTTGTCTCTGATAAGAAAATGGAAAATCTCCCACTTTGAAGTGGGAGATTCTCTGGTAGCTTAATACTTATTCTTGGTTGTCATCTTGCTGGGATAGAAGACACCTAGGACATAGAGCATAACCTTTGAGTGTGCACATAAGGGTATTTCCAGGGAGGACTGACTGAAGGCTGGAGACTTGCCTTGAATGTGTAGCACCATCCCATTGTCCTGGAGGCCACGTGAAAGCACAGCTGAAAACCAGAGTGGAATAAAGGGGGAAAGGGGAGAAGCCACAGGTTACCTTTGCTTCCTGTCTGTCATGATGTAGACTTCTCTGAGCCACAGCTCTCTGAAACCATGATCCTAAACAGATCCTTTCTTTCAGTTGTTTAATGTGTTTTTCTCACTGTGACCTAATGTCTAACACTGTTAGATGGCAGTAATGGAGATTTCTATATTAAGTGTTTATCAAGAGTTCAGTTGATGTAGCTGCTAATATTATGCTCAATTTTGGGACACACAGCAGAAATCTAGTGGATGTAATTCATTTTCCTTTTCTTTTTGAAATTGGAAGTAGAGTTATTTTCATGTAATATATTCTGATGGTGGTTCCCCTCTCTCATATCCCCTCAGATCCTTTCCACCCTTCCAAATCTGCACCTTTCTTTTTATTAAGAAAATAAGCAGGCAAATAAATTAGACAAACAAAAATAAAACAAAGTGAACTAACAAAAGAGAAACAAAAACCATGGGAGATACATACACCTGTAGAGATACACACACACAAACAAACCTCATAAAAGTAGAAAATTGGAAATCATACTATACTAGGGAAAGGCCAGTAAGATTTATAAAAAATGCCCAATGTAGCAATATGAAACCAAAAACCAAAACCAAAACAAAACCCTCCAAAAATATGTTTGCGTTCCTTTTGTTTTGGCCAAGTACTTGCTTATGTGGGGCCTGCCTTTAATGGTGGTTTATGTACCCAGTGAGACTCCCTTGGAGAAACTATCATTTGTTAGTGTTAATTAATTGGTGGTAGCTTCTTTGGAATGGCAGCTTGTGTCTACCTCCCCACCTCAGCAATGGGACCCTATCTTCTTTGGATCTGTGCAGGCCCTATGCATGCTGCAGCAGTCTTTGAGTTCCTATGGGTATCAATTCTGTTGTGTCTGGAAGATAGTATTTCTATAGTATCATTCATCCCTTCTGGCTATTAGTCTCTTCTTCAAGATAGTTCCCTGAGCCCTGAGGGTAAGGATTTGATGAAGACTTCTTTTTAGGTTTGAGTGTTTCAAGGTCTCTCATTCTCTGTGTATTGTCCAGTTGTGAGTCTCTGTATTAGTTCCCATCTACTGCAGGAGGAAGTTTCTCTGGTGATGGCTGAGTGAGACACTGAGTTACGGGTATAGAGAATGCTGCTAGTAATTTTACTGCTACATTACTTTAGCAGAACAGTAGTATTTGGTTTTCCTCTGGGTCCATGGCCAACCTAGTCTCAGATTCTCAGCCACTAGAGCATTGTCAGGCACAGGGTTCTTAGATTGGACCTTGATCCAATCAGATTATGGTTGGTTACTCCCACAGTGTATGTGCCACTTTTGCACCAGCACATCCTACAAGCAGGCCACCCTTGTAGATTGGAGGGTTTGTAGTGGGTTGGTTCCTTTACCTTCTCCAGTAGTGTGCAGAGGACCTTCCGGTATTATGAACATTAATCATTTGGGATGAGGGCTCTAATTAGGCACCAACCAGCTCAACTTCTTTGTCTTCAATGAAATACAGAAGTAAGTGTAGTCTTTAGAGATGAGTCTTTACCATTAGTTTGTGGAGAGAAATATGTAAAGACTAAGTTTTTTCCTTCCTAGCTCCTGCTCCCAGAATGACAACTCTGAGACTAATTATTTATCAATAAATGTCTGGGCCGCAAGCTTTGGATCATTCCCCTACTAGCTCGTAACTTTTTTAACCCATTCAAACTATTCTATGTCTTCCACATGTTTAGTTACCTCTCTTTAGCTTCATGTCCAAGTCTGGGATGAACCTCTTTATTCTATCCTGAGTTCAGCTACCTACTGGTTTATGTCTGTCTCCTCAGCATTCCATCCCAAGTCTTCCACACCTGTCTCTATTTCCCAGAATCCTCTCTTACTGCTGGTGTCCCATCTCGTATTTCCTGCCTCAGCTCATTGGCTATACGTATTTTTTAGTTGATAGGTGTTGCTTATAAGAGATTCTCTCTACAGACATGGCATTGGCAATAGCCTGCGTTGTTTAGGGATTTCCTTGAGCCCCTTTGGCCAACAATTCAATTAGATGTAACCTGTTCCTGACACTGGAGGTTTCACTTGGTTGCAAGAGATGTCTAGTTGGGACTTTGTTTCCCCCCATTATTTTGTGACTCTGTTTAGATTTCTTTCATTTATGTCTACATTTAAAGAAGCTTCTACTGCAGTGGGTTTCTATATAACCTCTCAAATGGCACTAGTGTTAGCTGTCCCTCCCACATTCCTTCATTTTCTCCTCCACTTCATTTCATCTTCCCATTCCAGTCTACTCAGTTTCTAACTATGCATCCTGTTTGTCCTTGTTTGAGAGAGCCTTCCCTTCTCCCTAGTTCCTAGCCCTGTACCTAACTCTATCGTTATTCAGATAATAGTACACATTTTAGACACCTAAAAGCTAGCATCCACATAAAAGAGAATACATACCATATTTGGCTTTTTGGGGTCTGATTTACCTCAGGATGATTTCTTGTCTAGCTCTATTTACTTGCAATTTTTTTTTTTTTTTAATTTTAGGCTTTTTTGTTTGTTTTGTTTTACTTTTGTAATGGCCAAATAATATTCCTTTCATCTGTTGATGTACATCTAGGCTGTTTCTAATTTCTTGCTGTTATGAATAGATCAGCTGTGAACATGTTTGTGCAAGTGTCCTGTAGTAGGCTGTAGAGACTGTGGTAGTTTGAATATGCTTGCCCTAGGGAGTGGCACTATTTGGAAGTGTGACCTTGTTGGAGTAGGTGTGTCACTGTGGGCATGGGTTTTAAGATCCTCACCCTAGTTGTCTGGAAGCCAGTCTTCTCCTAGCAGCCTTCAGATGAAGATGCAGAACTCTCAGCTCCCCCTGCACCATGTCTGCCTGTATACTACCATGCTCCTACCTTGAAGATAATGGAGTGAACCTGTAAGCCAGCCCCAGTTAAATGTCCCATATGACTGTCTTAAGTTTGTACTTCCTCCTGGAATGGATGAGTATTTCCCCTATTCCACATTCTAGCCACCTTGAACTGTCAGTTGTTTATTGAACTTGGCCATTTTAACTTATGTTAGATGAAATCTCAAAGTAGTTTTGATTGGCATTTCTTAATGTCTAAGGATATTGAACATTTCTTTAAGTGTACTCAGTAATTTGTGTTACATTTTTGATAACTCTTGGTTTAATTTCTGATGCCTTTTCTGTATCTAATGAGATGATTGTAGTTTTTGTAACTCATTCTGTTTATGTGGTAGATTACATTTATTGATTTACATATGTTGAACCATCTCTGCATCTCTGGGATGAAGTCTTCTTGATCATGGTGGGTGATCTTTTTGATGTGTTCTTGGATTTGGTTTGCAAGTATTTTAGTGAGAAAATTTGCACCTACATTCAAAAGGGAAACTCATAATTTTCTTTCTTTGTTGGGTCTTTATGTAGTTTGGGTATCAGGGTAACCATGGGCTCATAAGAAGAATTAGGCAATATTTCTTGTGTTTCTATTTTGCAGAATTTGAAATATATATATCTATCTCCGGTAGAATCCTGTGTTGCATTCATTTGGTCCTGGCCTTTCTTTTCTTCTTTTTTGTTAGGAGGCTTTTAATTACTGTTTCTGTATCATTGGGAATTATGAATCTGATTAGTTCAATTAAATAAATTTGGTAGTCACAGGTACATTGAGAAGTTTATCCAGTTTGGAGGGGTACAGATTTTTAAAGTATGTCCTGATGATTCTCTAGGTTTTCTTTGTTGAGATATCTCCCTTTTCATTTCTAGTTTTGATAATTTGAGTATTCTCTTTCATCCTTTAACTAATTTAGCTAAGGGTTTATCAGTACTCATTTTCTCAAAAACAAAAACAAAAATTAAAAAAAAGCAAAAAAACAAAAACCTGTTTTATTGGTTCTTCTATCAGTTTTTGTTTCTATTTTTTTATGAATTTTAGCCCCGAGTTTGATTACTTCTTGCTGTATGTTTCTTTTGGCTGTTCCTTTTGCTCTAGAGCTGTTAGGGATGCTGTTAAGTTACTCGTATAAGATGTCTCCAAATTTTTTACATAGATATTTAGTGCTGTGAACTTGCTTCTTAGAACCACCTTCATTGTATCCCTTTGGTTTAGGTATATTCTTTTCATTTTTATTCAATTTAGAAAATATTTTAATTTTTTTTTTTTTTTTGTCTTGACCCATTTTCCATTCAGTAGTGAACCATTCAGTTTTCATAAATTTGTAAGTTTTCTGTTGTTGCTATTGAGCTTTACTGGTCAGTTTTCTTGTATCTGTTGAGATTTGCTTTGTATCTAAGTGTCTGGTCAATTTTGAGAAAATTCTATGATCTGCTGAGAAGAAGTTAGATTCTCTTTTGGGTGTGTGAAATGTTGTGTAGATGACTGCTAGATAGATCCATTTGACTTACATTATTTAACTCAAGCATTTCTGGATTTAATTCCAGCATTTGTCTGGATGGTCTGTCATTTGGTTAGAGTTGGGTATCACTCACTCACTCACTCTCTCTGTGTGGGATCAATCAATATTTGACTTTAGCTGTAGTGTTTCTTTTACGAACTTGAATGCCTTTGTGTTTGGTACGTAAATGTTTAGAATTGCAATATTCTCTTGGTGGATTCTTTCTTTGGTCCTTTGTATGCCTTTTGATAAATTAAGACTTGAAGTCTATTTTGTCAGGTATTAAAAAATGTCTACATCTGCTACTTCTTTGGTTCATTTGCTTGGACTATCCTTTTTCATCCTGTTACTCTGAAGTAATGGCTGTCCTTGATGTTGAGATGTGTTTCTTGGATTCTGTAGAAAGATGGATTGTGTTTTATCATCCAATCTGCTAGTCTGTATCTTTTTATTGGGAAGCTTGAAACCATTGATGCTGAGAGTTATCAATGAACAGTGTCAATTGGTTCCCATTTTTTTTTTTTTTTTTTGGTGGTATGGATTTTTTTCCCCCTCTTTTCATTTGCTGGTCTGAGATCATTATTGTTTTCTTGAGTGAGGGTAACCTCTTCAGGTTGAAGTTTGAATTCTAGTGCCTTCTTTACAGCTTGGGCGGAATAAAGGTACTGCTTTTTTTTTTTTTTTTTTTTAAATCATGGAATATTTTTTCTTCTGCATGTGTTGTGACTGAATTTTTGCTGGATATAGTGGTCTGGGCACTTTATGTAGCTTTAGATTGTGCTATTCCAATGAGTCTTCCTTTATATGTTACTTGGCCTTTTTCACTTGAAGTTTTAATAATTCTATCTTTGTTCTTTATGTTAAATGTTTCAATTATTATGTGTTGTGGGGAATTTCTTTTGGTCCTGTCTGTTTGGTGTTTTATATGCTTCTTGTATTTTGATTAGCACTTCCTTTTTTAGATTAGGAAAATTTTCTGTTTTGTTTAAAAGCTAGGTTTCTTCTCTTTATTCCTGTTATTTGTAGATTTGGTCTTTCATAGTGTTCTGGATTTTTGTTCCTGGAATTTTATTCTTTTTCTCTTTCTTTCTTTCTTTCTTTCTTTCTTTTTTTTTTTTTTTTTGACTGAGGTATCCATTTTATTTTTTTACCTTGTCTTCTACCTGGGATTCTGGCTTCCATGTCTTGTGCTCTGTTGGTGAGGCTTGCCTCTGAGGTTTTTTTTTTTGTGTGTGACCTCCTAAATGTTTCATCTCAGTCCAGGTTTTTGTTAGTGATTCTATTTATTCTACCGTGTCTTGAATTTGTTTTTGCTATTTCATTCCACTGTTTGTACTTGCATAGACTTTGTTAAGGGATTTATTCCTATCCTCTTTAACATCCGTGAACATATTCATGGTTGTTATTTTCAATTCCATGTCTTATTCTCAGTTTTACTACATTTCTCAGGGTCTGCTGCTATAGGGTTATTAGATTCTGATGGAGACATGTTTTGGTTATTGTGATTTGTACTGTTGTCTAGGAATCTGGGGTGGTGACACAGAGGTGATTATAGATGTTATCTGGTTTTGACTTTGTTGGGTAGATGTTTCATTCCTTGCTCTCCTGCTGCCCTCTCTGAATCTTAGGATCATATGATGGTTGTGTGTTGCCTGTAGAGGAGAGAGCAGGTGCTTCCTTAAGTTGGTGGGTGGCAGGCAGGAATAGAGGTCAGCTAGTAGAAAAGCCTGAGGGGGCATCCGTGAAAGGCTAAGGGAAAGGTGTTCACACCTTGAGGTAGGGTTCCCAGGGAATTGGAGGTGTAGGAAGAGGGGAGATTATCTGGAGAGACAGGCATGAAGGGGCTAGGTAGACCCTGGGTCTGAACCAAGAGTTGGAGCCTCCAGTGAATGCCTGAATGGATACCTATAAAAAAGTTGTTGTTTGGCTGAGGGTGAGATGAGAGTGATATGAGAGGAAGGAGAGTGCAATGTACTCCTGTGAGTCCCTGCCAGATGTGTGTTTCTGAGTATGGGTGGCTGACACAAAGCGGGGAGGGAGGGAGGAAGGCTGGGTCCACAGCAAGACTTGGAGGAGTCCTCAGGGAATGGGAGCAGGGTGGAGAGGCCTGCACAAGGAGGCTGCTGCGGGCTGAGGAGGAGACTGGAGCAATTGTAGCAGAGGACAGGAAGTAGAGTGGATGTGGCCTACCAGAGTCCATGTCAGGTATGACTGATGTAATCCTTAGTTCTGATCAACTTTATAATTCTATATTTAGGACTCCTTTCAGTAGACAGAAACTAAACAGTAACTGGAATAGATTCTGGTTGTACAATGAATTATTAGCTAAAATGTGGGATTGCCTTATTCATTTAAAAAGTAGCTTTGAAAGTCCCAGGAAGAGTACTTACAAAGACTGTTAACTACTGACATATGGTTCACTAGTCCCTCCTCCCAAAGACTGAATCTAGGCCTTATAGGAGAAGGCCACAGCTGACTTACTGAATGGCATTGTGGTTTTACATTGGCAGACTTTTCTCAGGTTTGGGAAAGGTGTTCTTGGGACAATGTCTCATTAAGTATATTTCATCCAAAACTACCTGTGGAGGTTCAAAAGATAGGTCCTGGCTCTCGGGTGCTTTGGTCTTCCTGCCCGGTCTGGCCTAATGGTGGAGAAAGCTTCACTGTTGCTCAGGGAATACACTGACCCAGGAAGTGATAACCTTTCCTCCTATGCTGTGGAGTCTTTGTTCTCTCTGCAGCACACAGAAAAACATTTAACATCCTCAGATCCACCTCCAAAAAGCAAGCAAGTAGGTGAATTTGAAGCCAAGTTAGGATAGAAACCTTTTACAAACCCAAATACTGTGAAAGCATTAAGACTGTAGATTAGCCTGATTTACTTTCAGAAGCAGGTCTAGAGAATGCCTTCCTGAAATAACATGAAGACCATGTGGATTTATGCTCATGGTCCACCTAGCTAAAGAGTATTTGAGGTAGTAGTCAACCTGGGAATATTCTAAGCTGGAAAATGATTGGGGGAAATGTGAATGTTCTGAGTCAGTTCTTCTGTTATTTCCCAAGTTTATTGGATGAATGTCAGGATTCTTTGATCTATCAGTCTGCATTTATCCCTGGCCTTTAATTTACCATCTATCACAATTTTTAAGAATTTGTTATTCAAATCTGCTTTTATTTAGATTATTGGAAATGCTAAGACACTTTATATATTAAGCAGTCTTACATCATTTGCCTAGGGAAAAAAAACTTTAGAATTTCGTTAAAATGACAGTTTTTATATTTCATTATATTTTCCGGAAAAGTTGTCCCAATATAGATTACTATTCTATACAAATACAAGTATATATTTTATATACAAGCATTTATTTTAAAGTGTTTATCATCATCATCATCATCACCATCACCATCATCATTATTTTGAGACAAAGTCTAACCATGTAGCACAAGCTAACCTAAAAGTATCCTTCATTCTCAATCAGTTCCTCAAGTGCTGAGATTATAGGGGTACACCACCACATCTAGAAACTTAATTCTCTCATTTTCTTTCACATACATACTAAACTAATTGGAGCAAGGCAGTAATCAGCTATCCTCCATGACCTTTGCTTTGGTTCCTACCCTGACTTTTTTTCATGATATACTTTGATATGAAATAAATTCTTTCCTCATAAAGTTGCCTTTGATTATTGTGTCTTGTTATAGCAACTTAGAAAAATAAGTTAGGTTAATTTAGTATGCTAATTCAAATAAGTTAGGTTA
>JADRCH010000229.1:3176701-3228674 GCA_019843965.1 Rhynchomys soricoides | reverse complement strand
GCTAATTCAAATAAGTTAGGTTAATTTAGTATGCTAATTCAAATAAACTTGTTAGGGGAGGATGGCCTAGTGAAGGAGACAGATGTCTTACGTGATAGGAGAATTGGCTCTTTTGGGTTTTTGGTTTCCATGTGATTTTGTTGAAGATGGATTAATGGCTGAGGGCTTTTCATCACTGTCATAAAATCATTGAGCTATGTATTGCTGTTCAGTATGGCAGTTGTAGATGTATTAGATTCATGAATTGGGAAGAATCTATACAAATTCTAATGTATACAAATAAATATTTTGTGCCACTTAATTTTAAAGGGTTTATATTTTTTCTTTATTTCACCTAAGTTAACAATCTGGTTTTAAAACATTTTTTTTGGTGGCTGTAAATATGGATCAGTTGATAAAACACTTGCTTCACAAGCATGAGGACTTGTGTTCGGATCCCTAGATCCCAAGGTAGAATGGTATCTAGCTCACAAAGACAAAAAAAAAAAAAAAAAAACCGACCCAAACCATATAAAAAGCCAGGTGTGATCATGCTCCGCTGTAATCACAGCAATGGTGAGAAGGAGTGGGGGGAAAAGATGTTCCCCTGGAAATTAGAATAGCCTAATGGGTCTTGTTACAGACCAGTTAGAGACCCTGTCTTGAAAGTGGAAGTTGTCGTCTGAGGACCAACTGCAGCAATTGGCCTGTAATCTCTCTGTACACATGCTATGCATGTCCCCCATCCTTGCAGCTCAGAGGTTCAGAGCACTGGATAATCCTTTTTTTTTTTTTTTTTTTTTTTCCTACTTTATTTACATTTCAAATATTTCCCCCTTTCCAAATCTCCCCTTTGGAACCTCCCTATTCCCTCCCCCTCCCCCTGCCTCTATGGGGGTATTCCCCACCCACCCACCCACTCTAGTCTTCCCTCCTTGGCATTCTCCTTTATTGGGGCATCTAACACTTTCCAGCCCAGGGACCTCTAGAGGAATTGAATTCAGTTCCCAGAACTACTTTGCAACTCTAGTTACAGGCTATCCAATGGTCTCTTTTATTGCCTCCATGGGGATCTGGAGGCATACAGTTACACAGACTTATAAGCATAAGTAAAAAATAAATTGTTTTTAAAACTGTCCCTAAGGCTGCCATTTATTATTTGGGGTATGTGTGTGCTCCGATTTTGTTTTTTTATTTAATAAGTTGTGAGTGTATTGACCAGCAAAAGATGTAAATTTACATTGTTTCTTACTCTAGAGAATTTTTTGTTCATTTGTATATTTTATTTTTGAAGAGTAAAACACTTAGGTATGATCTTCAAATCTATAAATACAGTTCTCACTATATAGCCTTGGATAGTTGAGAATTTAACTTGTAGGTTAGGCTGTCCACAAACTCAGAGATCAGCCTTCCTCAGTCTCCCCAACCTAATGGTGTGTGCACCATACCTGGCTTTTCTAGGGCACTTTAAAATCAGTACTGACTTTGTGTATTTTTAAATTGCATTATCAATTCATGTTAGTTGAATTTTTATAAAGGAAGTTGTGAAAAGTACTCATTGCAAAGATGTAATCCTTTTACAGGTTTGCTGTATGTTATTGAAACACAGAAAGTTCTTGATCTCAGAATTAATGTAAAGGCTTCATATGTTATTGTCCCACAATATGGAAATTTTAGCCCTACATCAACTCTACTTCTCTTGGATCTTGGTCATTTAAAGGTATATACTAATAAATGTTTGATTGTTGATATGCTATGTATGATATTCTTTTGTTTAAAATGTACTTTGATTTTATTTATTAAGATTAACTTATTTTTGTGTGTGAGTGTTTTTCTGCGTGTATGTAGGTACACCACATGCGTGCACTGCCCAAGGAGGTCAGAAGAGGGCCCCAGAGCTCCTGGAGCTGGAGCTACAGGCTGTTGGAGCCACCATGTGTGTGCTGGGAACTGAACCCAGGTTCTCTGCAAGAACCTCAAGTGTGCTTCGGAGCCATCTCTCCAGCCCCAGAATGTACATGTCTTAGATAGTTTGATTAGGCTTATTGATGTTTAACTGTATAGCAGAGAAATAATCCTTGTGGTTGGTGAATAAAATTTACTTCATCAGGTAGTTTTTGTCATCCCTGTATTTTCAAAATCAAAAATTTTTGAGACCTGTAAGCCAGTGATAAATGTAAGAATTGTATTTATAGATTTGAAAGTAATTCCTAAGTTTCTTTTTACTCTTTAATTTAAATCTTACTTGATGGATGGAGACAAGTTCTGAATGGAGACAGTTCTGGAAGTAATTATTTTTTCTGAAATTTTTACATATATACATGACATTTTAATTGCATAGGTAAAGTATTAACATTTTAATAACTATTAAATAATTATAAGTTGAAAGATTCTTAATTTGATTCATTTTCTTTTTGTCTATATGAACATTTTCTTCCCAAAAGTTAAGTTGAAACATTTTTTATATTTTTCATCTGAATTGCTCAGTATAGTACCAATTAGCATCATATAATTATTAAAGTTAAAGAAAAAGTAATTAATTAAAAATAAAAAAATTGAACTTCTGTTGAGTGCTTCCTAGTCAGAGCTGGTTAGTGGCTGCTGTGATGAACAGTCCAGATGCAGAGTATTTCTATCATTCCCATTTACTGCTCACAGCCGTTACATGTAGGAGAATACCTGCAGAAGTCTGCAGGCAGCTTAGGCTGACTTCATGCTGCCTAAGATCTTTGTTCTTTCCCTGTTACTTTGTACTTGGTAATTAAGTAGACATAGGGGATATATATTTATATTATAAATATAATAAAGTATGCATAGCTAATTATTCATATTTGATTTGGATTTATTTTCAAGTTTATGGGTATTTTGCCTACATTGTATGTCTGTGCACTATTTAAGTGCCTGATGCTTGCACAGGCCAGAAGAGGGCGTTGGGAGGGATTGTGAGCTGCCACATGGGTACTAGGAATCAAACCCATGTCTTCTAGAAGAGCAGCTAGTGCTGTTAACCACTTAGTTACCTGTCCAGTCCCAATCTTTTTATTTTTATGTTTGTTTGAGACAGGGTTTCACTATGTAGTCCTGGTGTCCTGGGACTCACAGTGTAGACCAGGGTGGCCTTGAACTCACTGCCTGTCTCTGCTCTCCTTAGTGCTAAGTTTAAAGACATGTACACTATGCCTGGTGAGATAATCATTTTTGACAGTCTTCTTCCCATGAGCTGTATGTAATAGAGTAAAATAAGTTAATATATATGTATATTAGGTGTATGTATATCTATATCTACATATAGATACAGATGTAAATACATATACAATGTGTGAGTATGTGTTATACCTGGTTTTTTTGCATGTCTCATGGATAATGATTTTTTTTAATAGCTGTATATATCTCTGTCTGAATTTATCCTGTCCTATTAACTTTTTTTAAGATATATTTATTTATTTTATGCATATGAGTACGCTAGTTGTCTTCAGACACATCAGAAGTGTGCATCAGATCCCATTACAAGATGATTGTGAGCCACCATGTGGTTGCTGGGAATTGAACTGAGGACCTCTGGAAGAGCAGTCAAGTGCTCTTAACCTCTGAGCCATCTCTCCAGCCCTCCTATTAATTTTTTATGTTATCTATCTAAACAGTAATTTAATTTTGACGTACTTTACATACTCTAAACTATGAAAATTAACTTTAAGGTGACAAGTAAACGTCGATCAGGATTACCAGATGTGAAACCCAGTGGGGCCAGCCTTGAAGATATAATGCATAGAGCATATGACTCTTTTGATATTCAGCTTACAAGCATACAGTTGCTCTACAGCAGAGCCGGTAAGTTCAAGAAATGCTAATGGTTAATTAGGTTTTGAGACGCTCTGAAGATGTATCTGAAGACTTTCTTTGTAAGTCATTGAACTTTCCTGTACTTGAATTAAAATTGCCAGTTATTATTGCCTACTGAATGAACATGTAATTGATAGGAAAGTGTAAAACCTTAAACACAGTCCAATCTTTTAGAATAGTCATTTGCTAAGATGTGTATGACATGTGTTTGTTGGTTGGCTTTGTTAATCTAGCTGAGTGATGTTTTTATTTGTAAGCCCATTACAATGACTTTATTTAAATAAGAAAACAAACATTGACTACTAACTAAATAAAAATGACTACTAACATTTTTCTGAGTTGAAACCAGGAAATTTTGTCCCTCAGAGGTAAAATTTTATCCCTTACTGGGAACTGGGTCTTGTTCATTTTAGCCTAGACTACTAGTTAGTGAGCTCCAAAAATCTGTCCATTGCCACTTTCTTCATGCTGGGATTTCAAGAGTGCACCACTATCCTATCTTTTTTTAAGTGGGTACAGGGGATTGAACTCAGGTGCTCATCCATGATGGACAAAATGAGTTATCTCTGCAGCCTAGCTACATTTACATTAAGGCTGTGAATTAAGTGTTCGCTGACTTGCATTGGACTGTTACCACGACAGTGAATGTTTCAGGTCGTATGTTTTGTAAGTCTGAGTATGAATTTCAGGTTTAATCTTAGCATTTTGACTATAGTAATGTTTTGAGTCTGTTTTCTAAAATGTAATGGTTATAAGTCTCTGTGAGAAAGTGTAAACATTGCCTAGAGAAGTGCTAATTATAATTAACAATCTTAAATCAGTGGTAGCATTTGTTAGTATTTATCAAACACATTTTTCTGACCTTTTCATTGCTTCACAGTGGCATTATTTTGGTGGTAAAATACCTGGTTGGCATAGTGGTTGTTAATGGATATGCAGTAGGTTTAACTAAAAACTCTGCTGCCTTTTACAATGTGAAGCAATATAGGAAAAACAAATGGAAACGTAAAGACTTACTGATTGTACATCATTTAGATAATTTTACATTTGTATGCTATAAAAAATATGCTAATAATAAACATGAACTGTTTCTCTATTAGGTGATAATTGGAAAGAAGCCCGGAAGCTCAATGTATCCATGCAGCATATTTTGATACCTATGCATGTCAATGTGGAGCTCTCAAAAGCCATGGTTTTCATGGATATCAAGATGCCCAAGTATGTTTTTTATCTGTTTTATATACTTGTAGATTTTCTCAGTAAATCTGTAAAGAAAGACATGCTATATTTCATTGACTTTATTACATAGTATGCATATTATACCATCTGTCACTGACACTATTTTCAGTGTATAGTTCAGTGGTATCTTAGTAAATTCACATTATTACGAAGCCATCGCAGGGCAGTGGTGGCGCACGCCTGTAATCCCAGCACTCGGGAGGCAGAGGCAGGCGGATTTCTGAGTTCGAGGCCAGCCTGGTCTACAGAGTGAGTTCCAGGGCAGCCAGGGCTACACAGAGAAACCCTGTCTCGGAAAAACAAACAAACAAACAAAACAAAACAAAAAACAAACAAACAAACAAAAAAGAAACGAAGCCATCACCACCATCCATCTCAAGAATTTTATTAATGATTTTCCAAAGTGAATGTCTATACTCATTAAATAGTAACATTTCATTCTAATCTGCCTTTTGCCCCTGGCTTTCAAACACTTTTTACATTTTATCTTTATGAATTATATGGTTTTTTGGTACTGAATAGAAGTGAAATCATATAATGTTTGTCCTTTCTTATTAGTCTTAAGTCGCTTTACAGTGTATTCAGAGTTCATCTGTGAAATGTATGATGATTAATGCTTTCTAGTCCTCTTTTGAAAACAGAATTCTGATTGATCCATGCCTGGTTCTATCAATTCTTAAAAGTAGGTTGTTGAAGTTTACTACTATTGCTAAGAGTCTCTTTCTTTCACTTAGTTCTTTCAGTATTTAATTCATTGATAGGAATTGTGTAATCAATTTTAGACCATAGTATACAAGATTAATTAGAAATATTTAGGTTATTAGAAATAAAGCTACAGCTTTCTGAATGAATTCAGGTACATTTTTAGAGACCAATGTTTGACAACCAAAATGTATAATTAAGAAAAAATCAATTTTAGGGAAAAGGTGGGAGTAAAAGCAGTGAGTTAAAACAGTCTGCCTGAAGGCCATACTTTTAAAATAAATTTTACATGTGTGTGTGTATGTGCATATTTGTACATGTGTGCATGCACATATGTGTGGAAGCCAGAGGTTGACATCAGTCTTTACCTTGTTTTTGACACTGAACCTAAAGCACATTGATTGTCTAGACAGTCTGGGAGCACCAGAGGTGCACCTGTCTCCTCCCTCTCTTCACGTGTCAGGATTGCAGATGGTGCCACGGTGTCCTTCTTTTAGTTGGTGCTGGCTATCTCACATCATGGACTTGCATTTGCTGGCAGGCATTCTTCCAGTGGAACCATTTTCCCAGCCTCTCTTCATTTGTAAGAATGTTGACTTATTTCTTATGTCTCTGGAGTGGTGGGAGTGCTTGCCTGTGCAGGTACTTCAGTGGGCATGTAAGTCACAGAAAAACCTGATGGAGTCATTTCTCACCTTCCACATATGGGTTCTGGGAAATCAAACTCAGGTCACTGGGCTAGTGCCTCTTAAGGGTCAGTGCCTTTACCCCTGAGACATCTCTGGGGACCCAGCCCCTCTTTACTTGAGTATTTTATCTGTAAGCAAAGGAGACTGGTCAGAGAGTTAAAAATAAAGCAACTTAGATTTAGTTTTGAATTATGTCTCAGATGTAAAGTCTTGCTGTTTGAGCTTGCTTAGGGTTCTTGAAGGAACCATGTACATATTAGAACCTACACGGAGAGTGAGGAATGGTTGTGATCCTCCCAGCTGTAAGTACATACTGATAGCATACAGAAGCTGTAAGGACAGTCACATAAATAACTGGTAATTAATGTTTCCTGTATCTGGCAAATACTAGAGAGACAATAAATAAAATGATATTAGAAAATGTTCTGAAGACTATTAAGGCTGGTTCATCTAGGGTTTATAAGGTAAGATGTAAATTGTAGTGATTTGTCGTTTTAAAATTGTATTTTTAAATATTTACTGGCTTAAGGGTTTTGGTCTACTCCTCTTTCTTTTTCTGCCTTGTTTAAGGAATGGGGTAAGTGCTAAGCATTAAACTCAGGACTTCTTGCTTGCCCAGCAAGCCTTCTGGCACTGACTCACCTCCTCAGTTCCATTCTTTATTAATTAGTGTTCTTAAATCAGAATGAGAATTACTCTATAATGATTCCTGTCTCCGAACAATAGATTCAAGATTTCTGGAAAGTTACCTCTTGTTTCATTACGAATCTCGGATAAAAAACTGCAAGGCATTATGGAATTGTTGAGAAGCATTCCAAAACCTGAACCCATAACTGATGTATCTGCCCCTGCCAGATCAATCCAGGTATTGTCTCTTTCAGAATTAATGAAACATTACATCGAAAAACAGATTTTAAAGTAGTAGTTGAAATAACCACAGGTGAAGTTATTTATAGTTATTTTAATTTTCAGCAGAATTGTATCTTTTACCTAAAATCTTCATGATGGCCATTTATGAGTATTTAAAATTATGAAAAAAAAAACCCCACTACTTTGAACTTACTAATACATGTATTAGATTATACTTCTGTCTATTACGTAAATTCCTAACAGTGAAGTGGAGGAAAAATATGTAAATTTTAAATTTCGATGAAGTTTCCAACTTTTCCCTTTTGATTATCAATTTATTAACAGTGAGGGAGTGTCTCCTACTGATTAGTGTTAACCATTCTTAGTATTTTATTCTAGGATCATGTTGCCTTCTGTATTCAATCTGTATGTCTTAAAGAACATGTTTGCTTAAAACTAATGAGTGCTTGAATTTTACCTTTTCTGAACTGCTATTATTGTGAAATATATGTATGCATTATGGTTTTTTAATTATGGAAATGTATTGGCCATTTGTAATTACTTTTTCACATTTGATTTATAGTGCATATTTTTAGTTTTACTATGCATGAAGGCTTAATTTGTACATTGTTATTTTTCTTACCTTTGATTTCATTACAGAATATTATATATTTTTCTCTTTCTAAAATACTTTAAGAAGGAAAATATCTAAACTTATTTTTCTTTCATTTCCACCCCCTTGGATCATTCAAAGATCATTAAATTTTCTTCCTTTCAAATAATTTACAATTTGAAAAAATTAGCAACATGGGTCTGGAAAAGCCTGTTTTCCTCTCCATTTGACAGAGAACTGCTGACATTCCCTCCTCTTACCCCTGATCACTTCAGTGTCTTACAGTATTATGTCTACTGTGCTTTTGAGCTTCCTGTTTTATTAACTCCATTGAAGAACATATATTTTGGGTTTTGACCAAATAGGTTTTATTATATGAAGCTTTTTAATGTGATATCTCTGAAGGTTTGTTTTTTCCCTGTGTTTCCTAAAAATTTAGTAGTTTCAGTTGCTTTTTCAGTGTATCTGAATTTTACGCTAATATTCTTAATGTAATCTTTACATATTCAGTCTATTTTTACATCTGTCTTTCTAATTATGTCAGTTTCTTTCTTTCTTTTTTTTTTTTTTTTTTTAAAAAAAGACTTTTGTATTTATTTTATGTATATAAGTACACTATAGCTGTCTTCAAAGACACCAGAAAAGGGCATTGGAGATGCTCATTATAGATGGTTGTGAGCCACCATGTGGTGGTTGCTGGGAACTGAACTCAGAAATTCTGGAAGAGCAGTCTATGCTCTTAACTGCTGAGCCCTCTCTCCAGCCCCCAGTTTCATTTTTGAAAACTATACGTTTTTCCTTATGTTAAATATATATGCATGTGTCTGTTTCTGTTTTTTTCCAGTGATTGCTATGTCTACCTTTTCCATTTATATCTTTTTTCCAGTAGCATTCAATCATAATACATAACACATAATAGCTACACAGTAAGTACTTTAAATAGGTAGGGTAAGATTATGAGGTTTTTTTTTTTCAAAATAGCTTTTATGATTTTACTTTTATAACAAGTTGTCAATTTCCATCTAAATCCTCAGGGGTTTAGTAAAGATAGTACTAAATTATCTACTCAACAATACTATTGAGAATAGAAATCTTAGCACTATTGTATCTTGTTTGTATTTAGTTATAAATAAGCATATATTTACTACATATATTTTGTTAGGTTTGTACATACTGTTTAGGCACCAGTTGTGTCCCCTGTAAATTTATATATGGAACCTTAACCCCTATGTCTATACCTTAGATTATGACTATTTTAGAAGTAGGGTCTGTAAAACAGTGATGAAGTTTAAAGACTTTAGGATAGACCCTAATTTGGGACTGATTGGTAACTTCATAAAAGGGGATTTGGGAATTAAAAGAGATACCAAAGATACATGTGCATATAGCAATGCTCAAGTGGCAATGTAGCAAGAAGGCTCTCTGCAAACTGAAGGTAAATGCTTCAAAAAACTCATTTAAGACTACCTTACTCTTGACCTTCTGGCTTCCAGAATAGTGAGAAAATATGTTCTGTGGTTTACATCAGAAACCTCTTTAGTGTCATATCCCTGCTCAAACAGGTTATGGTTTCAAGAAGAGGAAGGGGACTAGAAGGAAGGTGAGGTGCATAGGAGAGGATAAATAAGTCAGGACTGAAAAACATGTCAGGATATGATGCGTGTCTGTGAGGATATGAGACATGTCTGTGAGGCTATGACGTGTGTCTGTGAGGATATGACATATCTGCAAGGATATGACGCGTGTCTGTGAGGATATGAGACATGTCTGTGAGGCTATGACGTGTGTCTGTGAGGATATGACACATGTCTGCAAGGATATGACGCGTGTCTGTGATGATATGACGCGTGTCTGTGAGGATATAAGACATGTCTGCGAGGATATGACGCGTGTCTGCGAGGATATGGCTCGTGTCTGTGATGATATGACGCGTGTCTGTGAGGACATGATGCGTGTAGTCTGCGAGGATATGATGCGTGTCGTCTGTGAGGATATGACGTGTGTCTGCGAGGATATGGCTCATGTCTGCGAGGATATGATGCGTGTAGTCTGTGAGGATATGATGTGTGACTGTGAGGACATGATGCGTGTCGTCGGTGAGGACATGATGCGTGTCTGTGAGGATATAATGGTACTTTCCATTTTCCACAATGTATATGGTAAAATGTAAAATCTTTACTTGCTTATGCATTGTCAGTTACTAAGAAAAATAATTAAAACTTTAATTTTAGACCAATTCAGATGCTGTATTTTTAGATCAGTGTGAGTATACCTTATCTGAAGTACTTATGACTAGAAGTGCTTTGAACTTTAGTTTTTTATATTTTTCATTTGGGAATATTACATATGTCTGATGAGATATTTTAGATTTAGGCCCCAGGGTCAAAACACAGAATTCAAATATGTTTTATATCCATATTTTACATGCTTGAATGTAATTATATGCAAAGTCTTAGTATGGCTGAATTTTGACTGTGATATATTACGTGAGATAGATACAGAATGTTCCACAAGTGGGGCTGTTTTTGTCTTCAGAAACTTGTGGATTTTGAAGCATTTTACATCGCAGATTGGAATTGCTCAGCATATATTGTAAGCATTAAGGCTTTGTGGTTATTCGTGACAGGTATTGGAGCCTACTTTCTTTATGTATGGTCTTAAAGAGTGATGTTAGTCTCATAAGGTTAGTTGGGGGAGGCTTTTTAATTAATAGTATCGAAACTAGACCAGTCAGTGACCATATCATGGTCTCAAAGTATTCCAAGAAATGATACTCATGCTTCTCTCTTTAAGTCAAATCTTGGAAGTTATTAAGCTTTGTGAAGAATCATATCCAAAGCTGATAAGTTGAAAGCTAGTCCTTTTGTGCCAGTAAGCTACATTGTGAACTAAAATGACTCTCCTGAGGGACACATAGATGGCAGGACAAGCAAAGCAGTCTTGTTTTAGTTAGGATTATAATTGCTGTGATGAAACACCATTACCAAAAGTAAGTTGGGGAGGAAAGGGGCCATTTAGCTTACATTTTCACATCATAGTCCATCAATGACTATGGTCAATATCAGGGCAGGTATGTAGAGGTAGGAGCTAATGTAGCTTCCATAAAAGAGTGCTGATTCCTGACTTCTTAAGGCTGGCCTAGCCAGCTTTCCTATAGAACCTAGGACCCCAACCCTGGGGTGTCAATGCCCACAAAGAGATGACTCACTTCAGTCACTAAGAGAATGCCCTGTAAATCTTCTGTTGTGTGACAAAGCTTTTCCTGGGGAAAAGCATCTACTCACCTGAGATAGTGAGCCCACAGCAGACCAAAGTATGGATACCATTAAAGTCTAATTCACCAAGGCAAAGTTCACTCATGTGGTGAACCATGAGTTTTATTGAAACTTATTTTCAGGATTAGGAAGTGTTATTTACAAGAGCAGAAATTACTCAAAGATAGCTATACCACCAAAGTCAACCCCAACAGTAGTGACAGCTCGTAAAGCCCAGATTCTGAAGCACACTGTAAAGCCTAAAAGGCAGCTAGCAGATTGGAGAATGTTCTTTCCAGGTGCCTCAGTTGGACTTAACCTCTTGTAGGCAGCTCAGATATTCTCTGCTCTTTTTCAGGCAGCTGGTCTGGTCTCAGAGTCTTTGCAGCTTGTCTTGTATGGGAGAAGTCTTTGCAGCTTGGCTTCATTAAGCCAGAGGAGTATTCTTAGCTTTTATTGCTTACTGTGGCTGACAGGAGCATAGTGATTCTGGTCAGATTCAGCAACTTCCTGAAGCTATTTTGAGTTTCTGCTTTCCTGCTTAAGGAGCTTTCTGCAGGATGCAATGTATTAATCTCTTGAGGAAACTGTTACACAACACCTTCCTACAGCAAGATTGTATGGAGGCATTTTAAAATTAGGATGCCATAGAAAAGTTTATGTAGGAATAATATCCTTTTCTGCCATTTAGAAAGGATTGTATTGTTTAGAAAGTCTTCATATAGGAGGTTAAGTTTAAACAGCCAAATGAAAGCAATATGTTTGATGATGCTAGAGAATGTGATCAACAAAGAATATGTAAGATTCTTCTAGGTCAGATATATTAATGCTTTGTTTCATAGTATTGGTGAAAGATTCAGGTGTGATACTTACTTTGATTTACCTTTCTCGGAGACAGAGTCTCACAGGCAACCTTGGCTGTCTGGAACCTCTAGAGATCTGTCTGCCTTGTCTCCCAAATCAGTTTTGTTTAAACACTATTATATGGGTTTTTTTTATTAGTCAATTTACACAAAGCACTGTATTTGCCAAAGTATCATTAAAAATTAAAATAACAGTGTACACTCCTCAGTTCTAGAGGCCTTAATATCAGGCTTTAAGCTTGTTTCTCAATGATGCCCTGGAGCTGACTTCTGGACCTACTAAATTGCCAAGTTAAAATAGATTACAGAATCCTTACCAATCCCTAAGGCATTTACTGTAGCAGCTCTATGATTATACTTATCAAACTTATAAAATTATTTACTTTAAAAATAATTATTATGCAGCCATTTTCATACTATACTTTGAGCATATTACCTCTGTAAAACCACTTCTTCCTCTTTTTAGACTGGGCCAAAGATGACATAGATTTGTTATCATTCTGCCTGGTCTCCAAGTCTTAGGGTTAATGCCATGATCTCCAATGACTATCTTTGTGTGGTGTCAGGGTGGGGGAGTGTGGTGCCGGAGGAGAGTCAAACCCAGAATTTTTTAGCAAGCACTCTCTACCAACTGAGCCACAACTCCATCCACTTAAAAGCACTTGAACTTTCATATATTTTATTATTAATTGTCTTGCTTTGGACCTGTTTTCTTCTAACATTGTTTAAATTGAGTAGCTTTTTGGGAAGATACATAAATTTGAATAAAATGTCTGGGTTCTAATTGACAGTGAGTTACTTTTGTTTCAGATTCAAGCATCTACTTTGCCAGTATCACAGATTTCTCAGAAGTTAATCCCTTTATTGGAAGAGCCTGTTACTGAAGATGGTAAAATGAAGCTGCTTAATAGAATCTTTTCTATTACATATGCCTCATTGAAGTAGTTTACATTTTGAGAGATGTTTTCTTCAAATGATTATGTGTAGAGCTATAAACATCTTTTTCTTTTAACCTTCACTTCTCTGTAAAGAATAATTAATAAGAGAAAATCAATAAAGGTATTGAATGTCACGTATACTTGGGAGACAGTCAGAAATGAGTCACTCAAAGGAGCGATTAAAAGTTGGGGTGCTGGGCTGAGGGAGGCGAGGATTATCATGCAGAGTAAGTCAGCAAGCGGAAGCCCTGGCCATGCTTCAGGGGAAGCCCTGGCCATGCTTCAGGAGAAGCCCTGGCCATGCTTCAGGGGAAGCCCTGGAAGCCCTGGCCATGCTTCAGGGGAAGCCCTGGAAGCCCTGGCCATGCTTCAGTGGAAGCCCTGGCCATGCTTCAGGAGTAGCCCTGGCCATGCTTCAGGGGAAGCCATTGGCATTGATGAGGAAGGAAAAAGCACACAAAGTTGGTGGGTGGGTAGGTCTAGGAAGAATTTGGGGAGGGACAGTGAATGTGATTCAAATATATTGTCTAAAAACAATATTTTTTAAATAGTTAATAATGTTATCTTTTTAAAAAAGAATGCCTTTATTGTAGAGGGAGACAGCAGTGCAAAGGTAATTTCCTAGGTGTGTTTTAGAATCCATGTGAAAAGAAGCTTACGCTTCTCTGTGCTGTTGTAAACTAACCATCACAATAGCATCCTTATGCAAGATGGCAGCCATCATTGGGAGTACAGAAAATGCCAGGCGGCAGCAGTGTTCCTAAGTTGCTGAGACATTTTTGCTCTAATTCTTTAATATAAGTATCCTTTAAAGTTACATTTGTAGTGGAATCACTTTGACAAGAATAAATTCTAATTTTAATCCAAGAATCCCTAACACAACTCAGTATTGAGTTTGGGATTGAAGAAGAAAGCTTGTAGATGCCTAACTTAAAATGTATTATAGGAAGAAATTTGAGATAGTAAGCTTTTTATTTCTATGTTTTTAAGGGAGGAAAATCAAATTTAACATCTGTATTTACATATAAAACTTACTTTTAATTTTTTAAAATATCTCACTATCAAGTATCTTTTTTTTCCATGGCCATCTTGGAAAAAAATATATTTCTACATTTTCAAGACTTTAGAGAAGACTAACAGAAAATGTTGTGTTCTCTTGTTTTCAGAGAAAATGTGTATGTGATGAGCAGACAGAGGTTAAGTTTGAGGTTATGTGATCTCACAGGCTTAGTTAATTAGGAATGTACTTCATTTAGTGTGGCTGTGTTACTAATTTCTGTTTAGATGTTTTTTCTTCTTTGAACGTTTCATACATTTATGTAGTGTTTTCCTTGTATCCATCCACAGCTACTCATTTTACACACACACACACACACACACACACACACACACACACACACCCTTCTGTCTGTCTCTGACTTGTGTCCCCTTTCAACTGTACTAGTAACCCCAGAGTCCAAATAGAGCAACACATGTACACGTGAGTGTATGGCTGTCCTCTGGGGCATGAATAGCCTGGCAGGGGCCCATGTCTGTAAAGAATGATTTTCTCTTCCCAGTAGCCATCCCCTTCCAGTAGTGTGACTAAGTTGTTTAGTAACTTTGCAGTTTTGGATCCTAAAGTTTTAATATAAATTCTGAGGGAACTATGGCAGCCTGCTCACTTAAAAGTCCTTGTAGACGGGATGGAAAAGGCTTTAAGTAAGATACCACCACCTAACCTGCTAAAGAAAACAGGTTGTTGGCAGCTAACAGTAGTTTCTTCCTAAATTCTCTCTCTCTCTCTCTCTCTCTCTCTCTCTCTCTTTTTTTTTTTTCTTTGAGACAGGGTTTCTCTGTGTAGCTCTGGCTGTCCTGGAACTCACTTGTAGACCAGGCTGGCCTTGAAGTCAGAAATCCGCCTGCCTCTGCTTCCCAAGTGCTGGGATTAAAGGTGTGCGCCACCACTGCCCTGCTTTCTTTCTTTCTTTCTTTTTTTTTTTTTTTCTAAATTCTTATTAACTCTTGCCTATAGGGAAAGTTTAAAGAATGTCACCACACGTGTACTGAGTTTGCACACAGGCAATTGTTAATCAGTCTGGTACATTTAGTTCTCAAGGGACTTTCCTAGCCAGTGTCTGAGCATTGGATCCCATTCATTTACCTAAGTAATTTACTCTTCTCTAAAATTGTTGTTACAGTCCTCATCTTCCTCTTCCTTGTAAAGAAGGCTGTGAACCTCATTGGGTCACGTGGACAACCATAGTCTTGTGGTTGATTCTCCTCAGTTCACATTAATTCATTTTTCTATCGTTACCGCTGTCTGTGGTTAGTTCATTCTAGCAAGCCTGTGAACTTTGAACATCCAAAGGAAGCGTCTCCCTTTTAGCCCACAATAAATCTACTGACAAACAGATAAGTCATGTTTGGGGCATGACTTTACACAATTCAAAACTGTTGTGATTTTTTAAGTAGTTGATTAGTTCAAGTTTTTCATGGATTATTTTTAGACCATGGCTAATTACAGATAACTGAAATTGCATTAAATCAAACTATAGTTAAAGGGGTGCTTTATTAACATTTCTGGCCCTGGCCTCTGTGCTAATATTGCAGAGCTTTAAACTAAGTTCTGTTACACTACCCAAACACAGTGAGCATGGTAGCATATTACTTTTAGTATTCATATTGTACACAATGCTATAAACATTTCTTATCTAACTTTGAAATAGACTAATGCTTAAGTTGACTTTTTTTTTTTTAGTTGGGAGAGATAGCTCAGTGGTTAAGAGTTCATTCTGTGCTTGCAAAGGATCATAGTTCAGTTCATAGCACCCACACCAGCGCAGCTCTCCACTGCCCCACACTCCAGCTTAAGCGAATCTGTGACCTTTCATTGGACTCCATGGGCTCCTTCATTCATATACCTGCAAACAGATACATATACACATAATAAGAAATAAAATGAATCTTAAGAAGTTGATTTTAAGCTACATATTAAATATTTTATAATTTTCATATGTTTTATTTTTTGCAATGTTATATTTATTTAAAAGTAATTTCTTTATTCTTTTTCTAGCTTTTGTCTTCAACTTTTAATATAGACCCATAGCATTTTAATGCTTATATTTATTTCAGAGAAATTATAAAAATGTTAGGCATCTGTTATTTCTGCTATTGACTAAAACAAAATATTTCATGAAATTTAGACTCAGAGGAGGAATTTTTTGATGCTCCATGTAGTCCCTTGGAAGAGTGTTCTCAAGTGTCATGTAGAGTTAAATGTACTCGACAGAAAAAATTACAAAAGAAAGATTGTTCAATGAATTTTATTCAACTTTTGATGCGATTTGAAGTGGCAGAGGTAAGTTCCGTAAGCGTGGGTTATGTGAATTGTCATTTATACTTTGTATAGTTCACTCAAAGTCTCACTGCTAGTAGACACTGCTCAAGGCATGTGGGTACTTGCTGTATGGGTTTCTTCAATTTTTTTTTTAAAGATTATCTTCCTTAAGAAGTGTTTAAGTGGTAAGTTGTGGCCAGTTTTTCAGTACATGTTTTTTGGTGATGATTCTACAGTGTAAGTATGCTTTATATGTGGGGTGGGGGGTATAAAATCAATATTAAATTTAATGTATAATATACCACATACTACATCTTTTGTATTTATAGATTGTTATCACATATGTGACCCATGTGCTTTGCCTTTCTTCTGCAGGTGTTGATTCAGTTTTATCATCTTGTGGGAGACTGTGAACTACCTGTGCTGGAAATGGGTGTTTTAGGATTGGGAACAGAAGCTGAGATTAGAACATTTGACTTGAAAGGAAGTGCCTTTTTGAAAGAATTATGGTTACGATGTCCAGAATATTTAGGTAAGACTATTAAAATATGAAAATTACTTTCATAATTTGAATACCTGCTTTAGAATTTTCTGTTCCTTAGACTTTGAATCAATAGATTTTTTAAAGAATTATTTATTTATTTTATGTATGTGAGTACACTGTTGCTCTCTTCAGACACACCAGAAGAGTGCATCAGATCCCGTTACAGATGGTTGTGAGCCACCATGTGGTTGCTGGGAATTGAACTCAGGACCTCTGGAAGAGCAGTCAGTGCTCTTAACTGCTGAGCCATCTCTCCAGCCTGAATCAATATATTTATATTTTGAAAGTCTAAGAAAAAGTCCAAGGCTATTACATTTAAATTTGTGAGTCTATTTTCTTTTCTCAGTACATTTTATTTAAAATTTAATTATATCATTTACCCTTTTCCCTTCCCTCTCCAGCCCCTCCCACCAACCCTCTACTCTTAAATCAGCAGCACTTCTCTTTCTTTGAATATTACATATGTGTGTGTATACACAAGTATATAAATAAAATTTGCTGAGTATGTTTTTGTTGCCTATATATGGCTTCAGGGCTAATAAGTTTTGTATTAAATAACCAGTTGGGGCAGTCGTTCCTGGGAGAGGCTAATTGTACCTCTCTCAGCAGTCATTAGAAGCCTACGGACTTTTGTCTAGGGATAGATCCTGTGAAACATTCCCTATTCCATATTAGCATGTCCGTTGTTACTGCCATTGTTCTAGTCCTGTGTATGCAGCCATTTCTAGAGATTCACAACAGACTTCCTTGCTCTTACCATCTTGCTGCTCCCTCTTCTGTGATGTTCCCTGAGCCATAGATGCAGGAGCTTTTATGTCAGTGCATCTATTGATTCTATTTTATGATTTTCTTCTGTGTTGGTCTTCATTTTCTATAAAGTGAAACTTCTTTAACGAGGGGTTGTATCTGCACTTAAATCTCATTATTTCGGGCTAGAAACCACAGATGAGAGAGACATTTGTCTCTGTGTCTGGATTACTTCATTGAATAAATCTTTTCTAGGTCTGTCTATTCATTTATTAGCTTCCCTAACGGTGTGATATGTTTGTTAAAGTTGATGAACGCAGTCACTTTATCACCTGAAATTCATTATTTACATTAGATTTAAACATTTGTATTAAACTTTTTATGTGTTAGACAAATATATAAAGGCAAGTTTCTATGGTGGCATCATAAACATGGCTTCACTGTGCTGAATATCTGCAGTCCTTCACTCATTCTGCTGTGCTACCTGGCGTAAGATCATTTCCCTGCCGTCCGTGCTTTACCTTCGTATGCATATCTTACTGGAATAATACAGTGTACATCCTTTTTAAGGGTGGCTTCTTTTAGTAATCTATGTTTAAATTTCTCCTTATCTTTTCATGGCTTGACAGCTAGTTACTGTTAGTCAATAATCATGCTCTTTTGTCTAGAAACATTATTGGTTGACTATCCACTAACTTCATAAAGACAGCTTGATTTCTTCTGGGCTTTGGCAGTTATAAATAAAGATGCTATAAGTATCTACATGCAAACTTTGGTATAGAGTTAAGTTGCTCATTTCTTGTGGTGAATACTGAGGAACATAACCCCTAGATTATATGTTAAGTATATAACATTTGTAATGAACCTCCAAACTCTTCCTGGGATTATGTAATTTTTCATTTCTGCTAGTAATAAATAAGAGTGCTTATTGTTCTGTCCTTGTCACATCTTGTTAGTGTCTGGACTTGAGTCCTTCTAATAGGTATGTAATGACAGTTTGAATTTCTCTGATGACATATGATATGAAGAATCCTTTCATGTGCCAGTTTGTCATAACTTCTTTGGAGAGTGACATCTGCTAAGTTCATTGGCTCTTCTATAAATCATGTATCAAATTAAGTAGTTTAACCTAAAATTAAGTCAGAGGTGACGCATGGTACGGTTTCAGTCTCTACTTGTTTTCCAGCCTGTGGGAACTTGAGTGCGGTGGACTGTGTCACAGTTATCTCTCAGTCTCCCAAACTTGAGTGTGGTACATCGTGTGACAGTTATCTCTCGGTCTCCCAAACTTGAGTGTGGTGGATTATTTCAAGTTATCTTTTGATTGCAGTAACTTGAGTGTGGTATACTGTGTCACAGTTATCTCAAAGTCTCCCAAACTTGAGTATGGTAGATTGTCACAGTTGTGTATTTGTATCAGTCACACAAACTTCAGTGTGACGGACTGTGTTACAGTTATCTCTTAGTCACACAAAGATCATCACATGTAGAAGATGTTAAATTTTGTTCTGTCAAAATTATGTGTAAATGAAGCGTGGATCTTCTTTAGGGTTGAAAACTGTAGAATATTATGATTTGGTATAGCAGAAAAATAAACATTTTGCTTCATTAAAACTTTGTTCATTAAAAAAAAAAAAAAGAAAAGAAAAAAAAAAAGAAAACTGTAGTGAGTAGTACCTAAAATAGGAAACTGGTCCATATATTCTTAAGCTTTGAGGTTTGAAGGGCTGTATGCACATTGTTCTGTTTTCTCTCAAGAGCATGGTAATTAGTTTGTGGTCCTTCATCTAAGTCTCTAGATGATGATGTTTAACAGCCATAAGTAATTTGATAATGACACTTTTAAAGGCTATACAGATATCTCTTCCCTAGCAGTTCTAATAGAATGTCTAGTTTTGAACTGTATCAGTAATATAACTAGTAATTATTTTATACTGCTAGGACTGATTTCTATCTAGTATATGGAAAAAATTAACATGTTTTGATCCTTCTCAACAACTAGTGTTTTCAGAGATACTCACTGTTTTCTTTCAATGCATCTTTTTTACTCAATACTAGAATTTTTGGTTCTTTAACAGCTTGCTTGTTTTTGTTACAGGCTTGAGACTTTAGTGCTAAAGTACAAAGGGAAAAGTACATTGTATGGAGAATGACATTTTATTTTTAAGTTTAAAAAAACCTGAAGGGACCTTATTGAGGAGGATATGTATTTTATTTATGTTTATGAGTACACCATAGCTCTCTTCAGACACACCAGAAGAGGGCATCGGATCCCATTACAGATGGTTGTGAGCCACCATGTGGTTGCTGGGAGTTGAACCTCAGGACCTCTGGAAAAGCAGTCAGTGCTCTTAACCACTGAGCTATCTCTCCAGCCCGGGAAATCATTTTCAATCATAATTACTAATTTATCTTCAGTTAATTTTCCCACCAAGAAATAATTTTTAAATTATTTTTAGATGAAAACAAGAAACCAGTTTATTTGGTCACAACCCTGGATAACACAATGGAAGATTTATTAATACTGGAATTCATGAGGGTAAGTAGTTTTGACCTGATAGGGAGATAGATGTGCTATTGAAATTCAAGATTGAGTGTGCTTGATCCATACTCTAACAGAACCTTGTCATTTCCTCTAAGCATCTTTTTGTTTTGTCACTATTGTCATGTGGTCTTGATTTACAAATATTTCATACAGCAAAGTAAGTTCTCTATGTTCCAAGAAAAAATGGCCTCTAGGTTGACTTTTCCCACCACAGTATTGAAAAAGAAACAAATGTTTAAAGTTGATCAAATGTCTTATTGTATGCAGTGCAAGAGGATAAATTCACTTCATTTCTACCATTGTCTACTTACCTGCTTTTTAAGTATCATTTCATTTATGTTGATTTATAATATGTGTTTTAAAATTTTGTGATTCTTAATATTTTAAGAAAAGGGGTGGAAGTGAAGACTGGAGAGATGCCTCAGTGGTTAAGAGTACTGACTCCTGAGTTCAGTTACCCTGCAACCACATGGTAGCTTGCAACCATGTGTAATGGGATCTGATGCCCTCTTCTGGTGTGTCTGAAGACAGCTACAGTACACTAATACACATTAAATAAATAATATTTTTAAAAAATATTATGAATCTTCTTTATTTGCTGTGGTCTATTCATGAATTATTCTTTATTTTGACACTCTGATGCTTTAATAATTATTTTGTAATAAGAATTTTGCCAAGAGAATTTTATTGTACTTAAGACCATTTTTGCTTCCATGATTAGTGGAGATTTCTTTAAATTTTTGTTATTAAATTTGAACCAGGTTTTAGAATATACAAAATCTAAAGAAAAAGAATAAAGAAATTTTGTTATATGCATATTAAATGGATTACTATTCAAAAAAATTGTGTCTTTTTCAATATTATCAGTCTGCAACCCTGTGTGTGTGTGTGTGTATATTGCATATATATGCATGCGTATGTATAGTATATGTATATGCTATACATATTTATATCACTAAGTATATAACATAATATTCACTGTCACTTATGATCAATTTATGTATAGTGTATAAATCTTGAGAATTTTTCACCTGTCAAGCAATTATAAGTATAACATGCCTTTCTAACATGTTCTGATTGATACATTTTCTTTTTGGATAGGTTGAAAAAAATGCACCCAATTTGAATAGTACCTATAACAATGTTTTGCAACTTATTAAGGTATGACTATATAATTATTAATTTCAAAATTAGATACTGTATTCCTGTGCCTAGATGTCTTACCAATAGTTAGTTTATAATTGAAATCGTAAGATCCTTTAGAATAAAACTGAGTATTTTAAATCATGCATTTTATACCACAAAACATATGGTATTTTAAAAACCATCATGGCAAATTTTTATTAACCTAGTACTAAAGTCAGTTTCATTCCATAGGTGAATTTTTCCTCTTTGGATATTCATTTACACACCGAAGCACTTCTGAATACAATGAATTATCTTAATAATATTCTTCCAGAATTAGGGGAAACATCTGCTTCAGTGTCTGCTGCAGAGCCTGAAGACAAAGGAGATATCATTAAAAAACTTGGTATATTTCTTTTAAATTTAAGGTTTTTTGTTTTTGTCACTAATTGAAACAGTAATTTTAGGCTCTGGTGTTGCTTTTAATTAGACAAATAATCTAAAATGATTCATTATATATCAGTTTAATTTTAGAAAACAATTATAAAGGAAACTGATTACTGCTAAAGGGAAAAAATGCTTATTTTGTAATAGATTTAAGTTGAAAATTAGATGAGAAATATTTGATTTAAAGTTTGTATATGATATTTTAGATTTGAAAAGTGTAACTGGCAGCATTTGAGTATTATCACGGTCTCTCTTTAATAAAAGTACAGATTAAGATTCAAGATGCTCTAAAATCCAAATGTTCTTGAGTATAATGATGATGCTCCAAAAGCCTTTGATTTTGGAGCATTTGAAACTCTGCATTAGAGTCTGTTATCGTTTAGAATAATGAGCACCTATGCTTTCCATAATGACGGTGTCTCAAAGATTCAGTTGTGGGTACGGTTTCTCAGTTTCAAAGGATTAGTCACCTCTAAGACCACTTTTAGGCCTGCTTGTTTTTGTATTCATTAGATAATTGTTTTTTATAGAGTTCTCAGTTCAGTAGGGAATCTTTTGTTTTGGTTATAGTTGAATTGTAAATCGGGTTACTTGTGATGTTTTATCTGCCTTTTAAGTGTAGTGTGGTAATTACTAAACCTTCCCTTGTGTTGTTACAACATGATTTTTGTTTTGTAGCTTTAAAGCTACCTACGAATGAAGATATTATTACCTTGCAGCTTTTGGCAGAATTATCTTGTTTACGGATTTTTATTCAGGATCAGAAAGAAAGCATTTCTGAAATTAAGATTGAAGGTAATAACATCTCATAAAAATATATTTAATATTAACAAATTGAAGAAGTAAGAACAATTATTCATTGTTTTATTTCCTTAGGGCTTGATTCTGAGATGATTATGAAGCCTTTAGTCACTGAAATAAATGCAAAGCTAAGGAATATAATTGTGTTAGATTCTGATAAAATGGCTGTCTACAAAAAGGTGAGGTTTTACTTTTATTAAATACTAACACATCATTAAATATGTAATGTTCATATCAACTAAATAGTAATTGTCATATATTACCAGTGTGTCTTATGCATAATGGGGTTTAGATTCAGGCACAATTGATTTATTAGCTTTGATACTTATTATTTGTGTGATCCTTTTTGTTATATAATTTAGTTGTTATTTATGAAATTAAAATGATAATTTTTCCCAAGTAAATAATGTTCTTGGAAGAAAAAGCTTTTGGGGTGGTTGGGGGAGGGATGTTCACGCTAATAATTCTTCTCACTTCAAAATAAATGCTCTGTTCTTTAAATATCCTAAACTGCCGGTATCATGGTATTAGAAGGTGTGGACTATTTCATGTGTATTCTCAAGGATGCTCACCAGTACATAGAGCTATTAAATAAGAGAATCCTTTGAAACCAATGTCAATGGCTAGTTATTTTGTTAGTAATTCTTGAATAATAAGGAATTTAAGCAGAATGATGTGTTGAAGGAAGTGGTGACAAGTACTAAAGTGTGAGATCAGAAAATCCTGGATCAGTGCTCTTTGAGTCAGGATGTAAGCACTTTGACAAGAGAGAGAATTTTGTTCATGGCTGGACCTAGTCTGTTATCAATATTATACTTCATTTCGTTTTTTCCTTTTTTATTGGTTATTTTGTTTATTGACATTTCAAATGTTATCCCCCTTCACAGTTTCCCCTCCACAAACCCCTTTCCCCTCCCTCTCCCTCCTACCCTCTGCCTCTTTTAGGGTGCTTCCCATCCCACCAACCCATTCCCAACTAACGACCCTAGCAGTCCCCTACCCTGGGTCATCAGGCCTCCACATGACCAAGGGTCTCCCCTCCCAGTGATTCCGTATAAGGGTATCTGCTACATATCCAGCTGGAGCCATGGGTTCCCCTTGTGTACTCTTTGGTGGTTTAGTCCCTGGGAGCTTTGGGGGGTCCAGTTAGTTGACATTGTTGTTGTTCTTCCTATGGGGTTGCAAATCCCTTCAGCTCCTTCACTAACTCTTCCATTGGGATCCCAGTGCTCAGTCTGATGGTTGGCTGTGGGCATCCTCATCTGTACTGGTCAGGCTCTGGCAGAACCTCTCAGGGGACAGCTATACTATGCTCCTGTCAGCAGCAAGCGCTTCTTGGCATCAGCAGTAGTGTCTGGGTTTGGTGTCTGCAGATGGGATGGATCCCTCGGTAGGGCAGTCTCTGGATGGCCTTGCCTTCAGTCTATGCTCCTCTCTTTGTCCCTGCATTTCCTGCATTTCCTTTTGACAGGAGGAATTCTGGATTAATATTTTTGAGATGGGTGGGTGTCCCCATCCCTCAACCGGGTGCTGTACCTAACCATTGGATATGGTCACTACAGGTTCTATCTCTCCTTTGTTGGGGATTTCTACTCCCTGTTGGTCCTGGGAACCTCTTGGGTCCCTGGCTTCTGGGACTTTCTAGTGACTACCCCCAGTCCCCCTTCCCCACTGCTCCTCTCCTCCTTCCAAATTTCTGACCCTCTGTACTTCTTTCCCATCTCCTCCCTTTTCTGAACCAGACCCCCTTTATTTCTGGCCTTCTCTCCCTCTGCTTCCCAAGATTATTTTCTTCCCCCTTCTGAGTAGGACTGTAGCATCCACACTTTGGTGTAGTCTTCTTCCTTCTGGGATTTCATAAGGTCTGTGCGATGTGTTGTGGGTATTCTGAGCTTCTTTTTGGCTAATATCCACTTATCAGTGAGTATATACCATGTGTGGTTTTTTTCTTTTTTCTTTTTTCTTTTTTTTTTTTTTTTTTTGTGTGTGACTGCATTACCTCGCTCAGGCTGTTATTTTCAGGTTCCATCCATTTGCCTACGAATTTCATGAAGTCCTTGTTTTTAATTGCTGAGTAGTATTCCATTGTGTAAATGTGCCACATTTTCTGTATCCATTCCTCTGTGGAGGGACATCTGGGTTGTTTCCAGCTTCTGGCTATTATAAATATGGCTGCTATGAACATAGTGGAGCATGTGTCCTTATTACATGTTGGAGCATCTTTTGGGTATATGCTCAGGAGTGGAATAGCTGGGTCCTCAGGTAGAACTATTTCTGATTTTCGGAGGAACTGCCAGACTGATTTCCACAGTAGTTGTACCAGCTTGCAATCCCACCAGCAATGGAGGAGTGTTCCTCTTTCTCCACTTCCTCACCAGCATCTGTTGTCACCTGAGTTTTTGATCTTAGCCATTCTGACTGGTGTGAGGTGGAATCTCAGGATGTGCTAATTGAGAATGTTGCTGCGTATAGTAGCCTGGGCTGGCATTTTTGTTCTTTTAGGGTCTGTATGACATCTGCCCAAGATCTTCTGGCTTTTAGAGTTTCTGTTGAGAAGTCTGGTTTAAGTCTGATAGGTCTCCCTTTATATGCTACTTGACTTTTTTCCCTTATTGCTTTCAATATTCTTTCTTTGTTTTGTGCATTTGGTGTTTTAATTATTATGTGATGGGAGGAATTTCTTTTCTGGTGCCATCTGTTTGGTGTTCTGTTGGCTTCTTGTATGTTTATGGGCATTGCTTTCTTTAGGTTAGGGAAATTTTCTTCTATAATTTTGTTGAAGATATTTACTGGCCCTTTAAGTTGGGAATCTTCCCTCTCTTCTATACCTATTATCCTTGGGTTTGGTCTTTTCGTTGTGTCCTGGATTTCTCGAATGTTTTGCATTAGGAGCCTTTTGCTTTTTGTATTTTCTTTGTTGTATCAATGTCTTCTATGGTATCTTCTAAGCCTGAGATTCTCTCTTCCATCTCTTGTATTCTCTTGGTGATGCTTGCATCTATGACTCCTGATCTCTTTTCTACGTTTTCTGTCTCCAGAGTTGTCTCCCTTTGTGATTTCTTTGTTGTTTCTATTTCTATTTTTAGATCCTGGATGGTTTTGTTCAATTCCTTCACCTGTTTGGTTTTGTTTTCCTGTATTTCTTTTAGGGATTTATGTGTTTCCTCTTTAAGGACTTCTACCTGTTTACCTGTGTTCTCCTGTATTTCTTTAAGGGAGTTATTTTTGTCCTTCTTAAAGTCCTCTATCATCATCATGAGTTGTGATTTTAAATCAGTATCTTACTTTTTCTGTGCATTGGGGTATCTAGGACTTGCTATGGTGGGAGAACTGGGTTCTGATGATGCCAAGTAGCCTTGGTTTCTGTTGCTTATGTTCTTGCCCTTGCCTCTTGCCATCTGGTTATCTCTGTTGTTAGCTGGTCTTGCTGTCTCTGACTAGAGCTTGTCCCTCCTGTGAACCTGTGAGCCTGTGATCTTAGGTGCTTTAGCACTCCTGGGAGACCAGCTCTCTCCAGGCCTAGTCATTTATTTTTTATGTGTATGAGTGTTTTGCTTTTGTGTGTATACATATATATATAGACCTATACTGCATGCCCATATTAACAGTGTCTTATTATGCATAGTGAGGTTTGTACTGCATATATATCTTGTACCTACTGAAGCCAATAGAGGGCAATGAGTCCGCTGGTACTGGCATTACACACAGATGTGAGCCACCATTGTAGGTGCTGGGAACTGAATTCAGGTCCTCTGGAAGAGCAGTAAGTGCTCTTAACTGCTGAGCCATCTCTCTAGTTATGTCATCATTACTGATATAATCACCAACTGGATTTTTATGTGAGAGAAAAAAATTATACTTGTTTATATATGTGTATATACATATACACTTATATATACTACATATATATTAATAAAGAGTAATTTAGCACTAGAGTCTCAAAACATATGACTTATAGAAATAAGGAACAAGAAACTTTTCAAAGCCATTAACTCCTCTATCACTTTTACTTTAAGATTTATGGTAAATATACGACAGTGATCATGCATTTTAATTTTTCTAGAAAGTGATGCTCTCAGAAATTAAATTATCTACTAAAAAGACATACAGACAGTATCACAGTTGAATTATAACTGAGAAATGAATTATGTTAATTTTCTTCTGTAATTTTAAAATATGTACAAGATTAAAATACAAGATAAAAGAGGCACAGATCGGAAGGTCTCTTTCTCCTGTCTTCCTGCTCCAGTGTGTATTTTCCTTTAATGTTCCTTGGATTCCACTGTAGGTAGTTTTTTAAATGAACTACTCCATTGAGTCACTGAAGAAGCAGAAGTTCTTTTGCCCTGTCTTAAGTTTTGTGGTCATTTTATGTTCTGAATTATATAATGCTCTAGCTATTGGTAAAGACAAAAAACACTACCTGATATCACTACCTGATATTGTACTGAAATAAAACAGCTTGATGCTAGTTTGTTATTTTCTTTTATATAAAGGACATCTTGGAAATTACAAGGTTTTTGCTGCTTGTTTGTTTTTTTAAAGATTTATTTATTTAATGTATATGAGTATACTGTTGCTGTCTTCAGACACACCAGAAGAGGGCACCATATCCCATAACAGATGGTTGTGAGCCACTGTGTGGTTGCTGGGAATTGAACTCAGAACCGCTGGAAGAGCAGACTGCTCTTAACTGCTGAGGTATCTCTTCAGCCCCTAAAAATTATGAGCTTTTAAAAATTAGTACTTAGTACTTGTTAATTCTGGGTAAGAAATGCAAATGTTTGTTTTTTTGTGTGTTTCTCTGTTTATTATTATGGCTTCATAAAATTAGTTGAAAAACTAGTCTTCTCTGGCCCACATTGGACCACTCCCCTGGTAGTCTCTCACTTAGTTCAGACAATTAAAAAGTACTTGCTTGCTGTAACTGTAAGAAAACTTCAGCTTCATCCTCTTGACACCCATATTGAAAGCTACTTTCAAATACAACTTCACCTGTTCTACCTGTCTGAGTTCTACCTGACTCCTTGTACTTTGCCTAGGTCGCATGGAATGCCTCTCTTTATACACCCATACACCTCACAGGAAGTCGTTATTTCCTCTGGTCTTGGGAATTGATGCCTTTTTTCCTTCAGGATCCTATCTTGCTACTCACAACAGCTATCTCTGTAATGAAGCTCCTTTTTGGCCTGAAGGCTAGGTTGTCCTGATACTGGGCATGATCATGGTTGCCCATGACCATCAAACTCTGTCTCTTTCTGAATAAAGGTCTTCTGAAGGGTTAATTTATGCCAGCTACTTTCTACCACAGATTTGTGTTGATTCCTTTTTTTAGGTGTTTGGTATGCCAGCAAAGAATTTGTATAGTTAGCCTAGGACTGATTTCACTTTTTTTCCCCCTACATTATAAATTACTACTACCATTTATTAATTGCAACAGTAAATTATTAATCCATTCTGAGCTCCTGGCAGGTACATGCATAACTCTTCACCTGCCCAAGAGCTCTGGATTCACGAATGAAAGACACACACATGCAACCTATATATTTAATAGGTTAACTAGCTCAATGGCTGGTCACTTCCAAACCTCCCTGTGGCTTTCACACACTCCTCTCTGGTATTTCTGAATTAGTACTTGCTAAATCTATATTTTATTTCTGCTACCCCAGACCCAACTGGGGGAGTAGCCCTTTGGCCACTTTCCCGGATTCTTACATGTTGGCGGGCTCAGAAGTCTGATCTCTGCTTCCTGTCATGGTGATTCTTCTCCTTCTTCTTCTCTTCATCCTTTGTCCAGGAAATCTAAAAGTTCCACCTCTGTCTCCCTGCCCAGCCATTGACTCTTGGCAACTTTATTTCCCAATTAGAGCCAACTGGGGGTGCAAGCTTCCTTTAGCCTAAGTGCTGGACAATGCAAATGGGTTTTTTTGGAGTAACACAATTAGCATGAGAACACAAGCTGCTACAATTGATTACTACTTTGTAATTTAAATAATTATCATAAATTCCATTCACATCTGAATATTATTTTTTAGCTTCAAGGCTACAAAAATTGAAGCACATAAAGGTTTACTATCGAGGTCACTCAGCTGGTAGAGTTTCATCTACCAGCCTGGATGTGAGTCACAGGTATTCTGGATCTTTATTTTAGACTGTGTCTTGTTCTAGTTACTTTTACTGTTCCTGTGATAAACCATTGTGTTAAAAAAATAACTTGGGGAAGATAGTATTTATTATCTTACAAATCCAAGATGATAATGTATCACAATGGGAGCCAAAGTTGGAACTCAAGCTGGAAACTTGGGAACAGGACAACCATGATGATCAAGCCAGTTAGCAGTGTTTCTAGTGATCTAACACAGTAGGCTCTAGGGATCTAAGTCACAATAACAAGTAATTAATACACCTCCTATCTACCAACCTCAACACTAAAATTCAAGTTTGCACGCATCAGGAATATGGGACAACAACCTACAATATTAAGGAAAGAGCTAAACATGTAAAAAGACCACTTTCTATGGGATAAGAGTAGAGGGAAGGTCAAAATGTTAGCACAGAGCAGAATCACAGCCATGCAGCCTCCACTGTAGGCAAAATAGACAACGGCAAGAGTGTAAAGCAGTGGTGAATTCCTTAGATTGGGCATGGTGGTGCACCTTTAATTCCAGCAATCTGGAAGCAGAGCGAGCAGAGCTCTGTAAGTTTAGAGCCAGTGTGTTCTAAATAGCAGGTGCCAGACCAGCCAGGGCTACATAGAGGGCAGGGAATGCTGTTACTTGGCTGGCTTTCTTATTCATTACCTAGCCCATAGTTATGGTCTTTCCCCAGTCAGTTGATTTCCCACCCCCTACAGACAAACTGAAAGCTGACCTCACTAATGTCCAAGGTATCTTTCTCTCTCCCATCTCTCCCTCCCTCACCCCCAAGCCCATGCTTTGGGCCTTCTAAAAGTATTTATTTATTTATTTATTTATTTATTTATTTATTTATTTATTTTTATGTGTATGGCTATTTCGTCATCTGTCTGTGTGTCTTTTGGTGTACCATGTTCGTGTCTGGTGTCCATGGAGGCCAGAAGAGGTTGTTGGATTCTGTGGAACTGGAGATACAGGTAGTTTTAAGCTACCATATAGGTGCTGGAAATTGAACCCCAGTCCTTTAGAAGAGTAGTCGGTGCTGGTGACCCTGAGCTATCTTACCAGCCCAGTGTTTTGGGCCTTGAGTGGGATGAATGGAAGTGTTTTCACTTTTCCAGGACCTGTTGTTCCAAGTAAAACCCTAATATCCCTTAGTTTTTCCCTATGCATTCCCAGCAGAGGCCAACAAGTCCCTGCCATGGAGGAAGTACTATGTTTTAGTTTCCCAGGGTCTTTGTGTCCCACATTGGTGTTCCTTCAACCTTCATGTTTTAGCTGAATTGTTCTTACTTAACTCACATGGTATTTGCTATCCCTGCCCCTTGGAATCTTGTAATCTTCTCTCCTATATTTCTTAGATGATAGCATACTTTGTTGTCTTGTTATCTTATATTTCTAATATCATTGAGAAAATTATAATAATTCTTTGGTTGTTTGTTATTTTTAGGATTTGAAATGGACTTCAGTCTAGCTTTGTGCATCATATCAAAGCCTGACTTCCTTTTGTGCGTTTTGTCCTTCTGCCTTCCAGAATTGCTCAGACTTTGTTTTCTTGGGAGCTGTTGTTGTGTGGTTGGTTTTCCTGGTGCTTTTCAACCCCCTGTTCTTGCATTTATAATTTAAGCATCAAGAAAACTATTAACTTAACATTCTGTTCCAAATTTTAAAAAATATCATTTCTTGTCTCCTACATTTTTAACTGGTAATTAAAACAATTCTTAACCAACCAAGGAAGAATGGGAAGTTTAAATCTGAGATATTCCAATGAAGAATATGGAAGAAAACAAAAAGATTCCAAGTCTCAGACCTAGAGGAGTGTGACACTGAGTACAGGGAATTTGTGTCTGTGGTGTGTCTCAGCTTTGAAAGTTAACTAAAGATGTTTCAGTGATGACTGCAGTGCAAGGCAGAAAATCCAAGAAGTAGATGATCTCTTCTCCATTACAAACACAAGACAACAACAGAAAACATGTTAGGTTACAAATTCTAATAAAGTGTTTGGAATTGTTGTCTCATTTGTACATTCTCAAATTCCTGGAAGATTTTTCCAAATAGTAGAATGTTTCATTATTTTGCCTCATTTCATTTTTGTCTTGGGGTACATTACTTCAAATATTGATTGTAACCTTTGGGGTTCTTCTCTCCCTAAGGCTCTTTATATCACTGGAAAAGAAGTTTTCAGCTTCAAAATGATTTCTTACATGGATGCAACTGCTGGGTATGCATACACAGATATGAATGTGGTTGACATTCGAGTTTATTTAACTGTTGGTTGCATTGAAGTAGTGTTCGTAACAAAATTCCTATATTCTATATTGGTAAGTATTTACTAAATTATTTTTTTTCTAGAAGGAAATTGTTATGTTTTAAACATAGATGAAGACCCATCTTAAAAATTATGCATGCATTAAAATTTTAGATTATGCACATAAACACACATGTGTGTATGTAATTTATGTTTACACACATACATACATATATGTGTATATATATACACACATATATACATACATATATGTGTATATATATACACACATATATATATACATATGTATAATTTTTTTTTTAAGGTATGTCTCTGGCTAGCCTGGAACTTACAGAGACCCACCTGCCTTTGCCTCCCAAGTGCTGAGGATTAATGTATGTTTCATCATATCTGGCTTAAAAATAATATATTTTACAAATTTAAACTAAATAAACAAAAGATACTTCTTCATCTTTGCTTTTTCCTTTAACAAAAATATGTGATAGAAAGATTATATACTATCTTCAGGTTAAAACATCACATTTAGTTAAAAGAAGTCCAAAGTAGAATAGAGACCAAACTAGGAAGAATTGTACAAATACATATATGTACATATTAAAATTAATTTGTTACATACCATAACAACAAAAATGTTTAGTTCTTCTTTTATATAATATTTTGAAAAATATTTTAGTTAATTGGTTAACATACTAATATATAGTATACTATATAAAAATATACATGTATAATATGGTATACTTTAATTGAACTTATTCTTTATATCATAAACGTAAACATTTGCATTTTCTGCCTTCCAGTTCAAAAACTACTTACCAAATATACATAAAGACACCATTAAGAAATTAAGAAAATTCTTAATTCTTGACTACTTTGGATTCAAGAGTATTCCATTTTATAGATACCATAGACTTTGAGAAATACAATTGAATCTTGAAATGATTTTTTCCATAGAACTTCTGAGTTCTTTAGTTCTGCTTTTCATAAGTTTTTTACATTCCTATTGCACCCTTGCTGTCAGCTGTTTAATTTTCCTGGTATTATACCGATTTCTAGTCTCTTTTGTTGTTGTTGTTGTGTATGTTTGTACAGACTAGAACATGTTAGGACATATGTGTGTGTCTGTGTGTCTTCCTCAGTTGCTCTCTACCTTACATATTAGAGCAGAGTCTAATTCAGCTGACTGCCGAGCTTAGTGTGTGCACCCTCTCCACACTAGTACTGGCTGCCTAGATGAGAGGTGCCACCTGCCTGGCTTTCTTTGTGGGAAGAAGGGCTCCCTTCCCTCATCCTCGCCAGCATTGGCTTTCAGTTGTTTTCTTGATCTTAGCCTTTACAACTAGGTAAAGATGATGTAATTTGCATTTTCCCAGTTGATAAGGGCATGGAACACTTTGTAAGATATTTTTTAGCTATTTATTTGTTGTTTTGAGATCTTTTTGTTTAGATATATATCTCATGGATCTTTTGAGTTGTTGACTGTTGAGGTTTTTGTTATGGTGCTTTTTGTTTTGTTTTCTTTTGAATTCTTTATATACTCTGGATAGTAATCCTTTATTGGATATATGTCTGGCAAAGATTCTCTCATATTCTGTGGACTGAATCTTCACGCAGTTGCTTGTTTCCTTTGGTGTACAATTTTTAGTTTTGTGAGTTCCCAGTTGTCAGTTTTTGGCTTTCCTTCAGGAGTGCCCTGGAGACTGAACTTGGGTGTTCAGCTGGTAGCAGACATTTCTACACAGTGAACCATTTAACTAGTCCTGAGAGTTCTTAAATACTTCATAGGTTTTTAGATCTATACTGCAAACATGAGTGAACTGTAAGAAGTGATTAGGTTTTAGAGAAAGTACACCATAAGGAAATAATACTATTAAACATTCAAATGTCCCTTCTGGCATTGTTGTTGTGACTAGATTTTTATTTTATAACTATATTTGCTGTCCTTTTTTTTTTTTTTTTTTTTTCTTCATGGAGGTAGAATTACAGTTAATATAATTGATAATGATTTAATGTTTTATTAAAAGTGATATGATAATATCATTCTATCACCTTTATAGGCATTTATAAATAATTTTCAAGCAGTTAAAAATGCCTTGGCTGAAGCAACTGTTCAAGCAGCAGAGATGGCTGCTGATGGTGTAAAGGAGCTGGCTCGAAAGAGTTCTAGGTTTGCATTGGATGTTAACATCAAGGCTCCAGTTGTGCTCATTCCACAGTCTCCAGTGTCTCGGAATGTTTTTGTTGCTGATTTTGGATTAATTACAATGAAAAATATATTTGTTACCATAACAGAGACCAAGAGTAATATCCCACCTGTAATTGATTTGATAACAATAAAATTGAGTAAAATGAGACTATACAGGTAAGCCTTTCACAGTGTATTTGTGTAAAAGAAAATAATCTTTTTCTTAATTCTTAGATCAAAGGTCTTGATATCTTTAGAATTCTCTTTATAGTGTGATTTTATTTTACTATTACCTGTACTGTGTGGTTTTTTTTTGAAGATGTCTTCTCGCTAGATCAATTAGCCTTTCAAAACTGCTCCTTAGATAATGAAGAAAATGTTTATCATGTTTTCTCTTTTATTCCTTATTTCTGTTTTATCCTTTTGCTAATCAGAATCAACATAAGCACATTAACTTATGACCTCAAGGCTTCTGTTTTTTAATCTTATTTTTTCTTTAATTTTCCTTAGTTGGAAGCTAAGATTATTGATTGTTCGTTTCAGTGTAAGCCAAGCTTCCATGAATATAGTTCGTCCCCAGCTTCCTTGGTCCCTCTAAATTCTCATGAAGTTCTGCTGATTCTGTCCTAGCTTAATCCTCTTTTAACTGTTTGTAATTCATCGGAAAGCAATTGCAAACTGAGGAAAGTCATAGGGTTATCACCCTACCCTCAACCCCAGTGATTTTTCAATCATTTTGGAAGAATGTGTTTCAAGAAGGAATGATTCTGGTTCATCTCAGTAATCTGAGATAAGGGGAATGCTTATCAGTTGAATATTTAAGAATCAGTTCACCTCTTAATGTATCAATGGGTAGGACCAAGTATAATAGCAAGGTATGTGTGTGTGTATGTATGTATGTATGTATGTATGTATGTGTGTATATATATATATATATATATACACGCTCAGTAAATAATGCCTGCTTTACTGGATTGTTAAGGTACATGTAGTGTGCTGAAAAGATCATGGAAAAATGGTCAAAGGAGACAAAAGTGAGGGACAGGGAAATAATTTGATAACTGTCACTAATTTAGAATGATAGTTGATGCACTCCTTTGTAGATAAAGAACCTTACCAGTTACAGGAAATTTAAAAGTAGACTTAATCATAACTTATTGTTAAGTAGACATGGGGGTTAGAGTAAAGGAAATATGAAAATTCTTTTTAGGTATAATACTCAGACTTTCTATTTTTGATAATGCATTTCAGTGAGAAAAGACAGTACAAAAAAACAAAAACAGTACACTGGCAATAGTGGTTTATGTAAGGGACAGAATAGCTTAGAAATAAATAAATGGAAACCTCAAAATACCTAGACAATTGATTGTATATTCTGGATATTAAAAGAAAGATCTTTTAAAAATTCTTAGCTATGAACAGCTAGTGCTTGAAGTTGATGGCCTGAGTAGTGTTAAATAAAAGGATGTTAGCCTGAAGCGTGCAGGAAAGAATAGTGAGGAATGCTGGTAGACATCAGAGGGAGGGAGGCCCTGGGTCCTGCGGAGGCTCCATGCCCCCGTGCAGGGGGAAGCTCAGTCGGTCAGGTGGGAGTGGGCATGTGGGTGGGTGGGGAGCACCTTCAAAAGGTAGGGGGGTGGGATGGAAGTTTGCAAAGGGGAAATCGGGAAGGGGGACAACATTTGAAATGTAAACAAATAAAATAACCAATAAAAATAGAATTATTATGAATACATAATTTAGATTATATATTATGGGAAGCTCTTTTTTTTGGCTTAAAACTATTTTGTTATATAATTTTTGTTTCATATGAAAGATTTTTTGTGCCCCATTAAATTATATACTTAAAAAATCACTTAGTTTGTCTTTGCTCTTCACTGTGAATGGGGTTATTTTAAGTTATGTGTCATAGTGGTTGATGTTAAATAGGTTGACTTTGTTCTTGCCATGACATGTGTCCATTGGCAGTGTTTAGTTGTCAAGTCATGTAAGACTTTTTCTATTCGTATGCATAAATGAATCCTAGAAATTAAAGTACAATGGAATGGAAGAACCCCTAGAAGTGACCAGGACAAGGCCAATGAGATGGCTTAGCAGGTAAAGGCTCTTGCCTCCAAGCCTGAAGACTTGACCTGGTACCTGCATAGTGGATGGAGAGAACCAACTGTCATCCTCTGACCTTAACAAGGACTATGTCCTCTCACTCATAAGCAATCAAACAAATGAGAAAAAGTAATTTAAGAGCTGGGGAAATGGCTCAGCCTTTAAGAGGACTGACTGTTCTTCTATAGGTTCTGAGTTCAATTCTCAGCGATCACATTGTAGCTCACAACCATCTGTAAGTGGATCTGATAGCCTCTTCTGGTGTTCATGAAGACAGAACACTCATTTACATAAAATACATACAAAAATAAATATTTAAAAAAGAAGAAAATATAATTTTTTTAAATTAACCATTTTTTTTTATTCACTTACATTCCAAATGATATCCCCCTTCCCGGTTACCCCTCCATAACCTCCCTCATTCCTTTTCCCTCCCTCCCCTTTGCCTCTATGAGGGTGCTCCTCCACCCACTCACCTACTCCTGCTGTACCACGCTAGCATCCCCCTACCCTGGGGCATCAAACCTCCACAGGACCAAGGGCCTCCCCTCCCATTGATGCCAGATAAGACTGTCCTCTGCTAAATATGTATCTGGAGCCATGAATCTCTCTTTGGTTGATGGTTTAGCCTCTAGGAGCTCTGGGTGGTCCAGTTAGTTGATAATGTTCTTCCTATGGGTTTGCAGACCCCTTTAGCCCCTTTAGCTTTTCCATGGGAGTTTCTGGGCTCAGTCATGGCTGTGAGTATATCTACATCTTTATTGGTCAGGTGCTGGTAGAACCTCTCAGGGAACAGCCATACCAGGCTCCTGTCAGCAAGTGCTTCTTAGTATCAGCAGTAGTGTGGAGGTTTGGTGTCTGCAGATGGAATGGATCTCTAGGTGGGGCAGTCTCTGGATGGTCTCTCCTTCATTCTCTGTTCCATTTTATGTCCCTGTCTTTCCTTTGGACAGGTACATTTCTGGGTTTAAAATTTTGAGATGCTTGGGTGGCCCCATCCCTCAACTGGGGGCCGTGCCTGTCTACTAAAGGTAGTCTCTACAGGTTGTTTTCACCTTGTTGGGTATTTTGGCTAAAGTCATCACCGTTGGGTCCTGGGAGCCTCTTGTTTTCCCTGGAGTCCGGGACTTTCTAGTGGCTACCCCCAGTTCCTAATCCCCCACTGCTACATATTTTAATTCAATTTCCTGACCCTCTGTATTTCTCTCCTGTCCCTTTCAATACCTGCTCCTGCTCCTCCTTTTTCCTTCCCCTTCCTCTCTCCCTTCCAGATTCCTCCCTCCCTCTAACCCCTGTGATTATTTTGTTTCCCCCTTCTATGTAGGAATGAAGCATCTACACTTTGGTCTTCCTTCTTCTTAAGCTACATATGGTTTGTGTGTTGTAATCATGGGTATTCTGCCTTTTGGGCTAAAATCCACTTATCAGTGAGTAAATACCATGTGTGTTCTTTTGTGTCTGGGTTACCTCATTCAGGATGATATTAACAGAAAGCCCACATACACATGGAAGCTGAACATCTACTCAATCATAACTTGGTCAAGGGAAGAAATAAAGAAATTAAAGACTTTTAAGAATTTAATGAAAATGAAGGCACATCATACCCAAACTTATGAGATACACTGAAAGCATGCTAGGAGGAAAGCTCATAGCTCTGAGTGCCTCCATAAAGAAACTGGAGAGATCCTACACTAGCAGCTTAACAGCACACCTGAAAGCTCTAGAACAAAGAGAAGCAAATGCACCCAAGAGGAGTAGCTGGCAGGAAACAATCAAACTCAGGGCTGAAATCAACCAAGTAGAAACAAAGAGAACTATACAAAGAATCAACAAAACTAGGAGCTGGTTCTTTGAGAAAATCAACAAGATAGATAAACCCTTAGCCAGACTAACCAGAGGACACAGAGACAGTATGCAAATTAACAAAATCAGTAATTTATGTTTTTAACAAATTAGCCTATGGTAGGAGAGAGGAAGGAATGTGGGAGAATGCGTTGAGGACTTGTTAAACATGAATTTATAGAATGTGAAGTTGTTTTCTTCCAGTACTTTGTATTGATAATTCAGCAGCTTTGATTTGATGCAAAACTGAATTTTTGATAGGCGAATATTACCGAAGTTTTGGGAACTGGATTTTAGCTATTGAATGTTATATTGGTGGGTAATGAGACAGAAGCAATAAAGGCAAGGACTTAGTGATATTATAAAAGAAAATAGAAATATTCTTAAATTGAAGATTTAAATTGTCTTAAAAGATGAGTACAGACAAGTTTTTGATGGATTGTATCATAAGTAAAAAATAGTGAACTTGGGTGTTGTTATTCTTAAAGCTATGATAGAGTGGAGAACTACCCACCACTGCAAATTATAGAACTCCATAAAAGATTTCATTTAATATATGAAATGAATGATGCATTTAGTGAAGAATCTATATTAATTTGCTTATCTAACTCTAAAGTTCCATAAACTACAGGAAATCTAAAGTGAGAGATTTTTGTTTTATTTTTGTTCAGTGCTTAGTTGTTTGAGATAGCATGTGATAATTAATAGTAGGCCAGAATTCATGGCAATCCTCCTGCCTTAGCTTCTCAAGAGCTAAGATGTCAAGAAGACACTGTCACATCCAAGAAAACCCCACATTAATAATAACTCTTAGTGTACAATAAACTCTAAGCTAAAGCTATTTTATAAACCTGGAGAATCTGAACCACAAAAACTGTCTTGTTTGGTATAAAGAAATGATAGATGTATATTAAGTGACCTGCATTCAAAATAAATTGATGGCTTATATATCAGTGTTTGTAGGTACTTAAATTATAATGCTTGTTTGTTGTATCTTTAATTAATTTTACTTATTATGAATATAAAAGTTGCCAACTCTTTTAACTATCCAGAGTTAACAGTTAATTTGTTCTGGTTTGTTTTGTTTGCATATATATTTAACAGTATAATTATGTTTTTTTAAGTTTTGTGTTTTAATTTTTTTCTATCTTAGTAATATGTCTCAGTACTTTTTTCAAGTTCATATTTCAAATTTTTATTTTTTATATAGATATTTTATTTAGTCACTTGTAACTGATTCAGATTAGATATTTGAATATTTAGCTTACTGGACTCATAGTCACACTACTGGTATATAGGCGACAGGGATGCTGGGCTGTTGGACACATGAGCCGACGGTGATTATAACTATTTTCCCAGAGTGTTTTCAGCATTTAGTTTTAAAAATGCTTTGTTTAGTGTTTTAGAAATGCATTTGTCTTTGTTAAGACATGTAAATTGATTCAGTTTCTTTTTGGGGTTATAAGTAACAATAATATCAGGAATGATATCTCTGTCTATACATATTTATGTGGTTATTTTGCCCAGCATTACAGGATAAATCATTTCTGTATAATCAGTTCTTAGAAATAGAATCATTCAGTTATAGAACAAAATCGTTAACTTCCTGAAAACTCATATGCAAAAATTCAGTTTAGTTTTTGTTTTATCAAACATAAAAGCAAATTGCTTTCTATTTATGAGTGCCTATTTAAGTTCTCAAATCTCATTGTAAATATTTATTGATTCCATGCCATGTGCCAGCCATATACAATGTGCTGAGTACTACTAAAATAACTTAAGAATAAGCTACACATGGACCTTTCTTTCATAAAATTTCCTGAGGCTATAAAAAATGCGTAAGTTCACTCATGCACACAGTGCACACATAATCATGTATGCTTACACATATATGTTAATAGATTTTTAAAAGTTAAATTATGCTATTAATATTTATCGAATATAATGGAAAAAGAAGTTCCAGGTATTTGTGCAGGCTTATAGGAGAAGTTATTGAGTAGTAACTAGTAAAAAAAATTTCTTCCAAAGGAAATAATCTTTTTACACAGCAATTACATTCTTTTCTACAGAGAAGAAATTTATCCAGAGATATTTATGGAGTTTTTATTTTTATGAAAAGCAAAAACACATAACATTGTATAGACATGTGTAATGCATAAACATTAAAGTTTCATATATGTATGTATATTTCCCTGTGGGCTTTTGGATGTCTTTACTCACTACCATTAAATGGAGATTTCAACTATTTATACTTATTTAAATGTAGTTTTATTCTAATGGCTTCATACCAAATATTCTGAGAGATCCCTAATTATGCCCATGTTTTCAAGGGTGAGCTGATAGCTAAAAGTCATGTCTTATCCTAGTCTAAAGATTTGAAGGTAATTAAAATATAAGGGATATTATTGTTGAGTAACCATTATTGTCACTTAAAGGTCCCAAGGAAGCTTCTGTGGAATTACTATGTCCTTAATGGAATTCAGTGACGTACTCCTTTTCAGTTTTGCTGTAATACTATCTGGAATGACATATGGTGCATCTTTGTATGATGTTGTACATCTACTGTTTTGATCCACAGAAACATTTCATATGGTGCAACTTTGTTTCTTATAGAGTAGTGTGGTGTTCTGCTACATGTGTATTAATATAAAATGCTTTTTAATGAGATCTTTTGATTTTGTTTACTGAATTTATAGAGATAATTCTACACAACTTAGTGGTTTTGACTTTTCACTGTTTGTAAAATCCTATTTTTAAGGCTTAATTCCCTATGATATGTAACAGTTTAGAGAAAGTCACTTAGGTTTCTAGTAAGATGGGACATCTCATTTTGATATGTAATTTTTTTTTTTCTGCACAGAAGTTGCCAGTGTCTCCTGTTTAATAAAGAACAATACTCTAAAATTAATCATGCTCTATGTTTTTCTGCCAGAATGTATATAAAACAATTTATATTTTCCAATAGGTCTCAGTTTATGAATGATACATACCAGGAAGTGCTGGACCTGCTACTACCTTTGAACCTGGAAGTGATTGTTGAACGAAACTTATCCTGGGAATGGTACAAGGAAGTTCCTTGTTTTAATGTAAAAGCTCAGCTAAAACCCATGGAGGTAATGTTTTCACTGCTCTTGATTTCTATTAGGTTTCAATAGTACTTCTTTGGCAACATAAATTTCTTTGCTAGCTTTTAAGAATAATCCGGTTGGTTAGAATTAAAATCGTAGCTTATAAACTAGAATTCATTTAATATTCTCTGTTCTTTATCAGATATTTGAGTGCCTGCTCTGTGCTAACCTTTATGCTAGATATTAAAGATACATTAACAGAAATGCTATGATGTCTTTGTCTTCATGAGACTTACCACCCTGAACCAGGTTGTTGGTGAAGGTGGTCTAAAATATGTAATTTATAGCAAGGAAGTAAAGAAGAAGAAAGTAAACAAGGTCTGGGGAAACAATTCAGTGGGTGAAGCGCTAGTGCTATTATTTTGAGAACTGAAGTTTTATTCCCTCATGTAAAATGAAGCTGAGCAAGTATTGTGGCTACCTGTCATCTCAGCACTAAGTAAGTAGAGACTGGACCATTGGGCAAACTGGCTATCTGATTGGCAAGTTCTGGGTTCAAATGAGAGAAACCCTAACCTCAGTAAATAAAGAGGGGAACAATTGAGTTGACACCTAACATCAACTTTGGGCCTCCATATGTGCATGTGCACATGTACTTACATACACATATAAGTACCACACATAGACAAAACAGTAGTTTAAAAGTTATAATTTGTAGTAAGTTACATGAAGGAAATTTGTTTGATAGATGTTAGTCAAGAATTTATGGAAAGGTATAGACTTGCAAACTTGAGGAGTCATTAGTGATATTTGACAGTACTGAAATATATGAAATAGCAAGGTGAGAGAGAGAGAGAGAGAGAGAAAGAGAGAGAGAGATAGAGATAGATAGTTCTGGAATAAAGAGGTGGATGACCTCCTGTACCACTGTACTTAGTAATTGGCTGACCTTGCTTCACTCTAATAGAATAACCATAGATTCATAGTTTTCCCTGTTGAACACATGGAAATGAAAATTTTTACATGTTTTGCTGAAGGAATAGCAGCATACACTCTGGAATGTTTCTTTCAAAATCCTACTTAAGTTTTCTCTACCCTCTCACCCTACAGCTTCACTCTCTGTTTATATAAAAGTTTTTATTCAGAAAAAAAAATTTTAGAAATTTTAGAGTTTTAACTCAATTATATTCAAATTTTAATACAGGCTAACTAAAAGTCTTTATGATCTTAGTGTGTATAGGTGCTTTAGGTTAAATGGCTGAAGGGGGTAATTTTTTTTTAAGGTAAATATTAAATGTCTCTATGTTGGCAGACTACAGATAGAAGCTTTAAGCAGTGTCTGTCACCTACCATGGAGAAATCCTTTGCTCTTAGATCAGTTATAAGTACATTTTTGTGGGGAGTAGAATTACTTTCTTCACAGTCACCCAGGAAAACTCCTTTGTAGAATGTTGAGGTGATGCTGCAGACTGCTTATAAATAACTGGCTGTCCTCTGGAAGGGACTTATGAGGAAGATGAGTCTTCCCTCTGTCCTAATTCACCAAATTGGTTAGCTACTGTTGCAGTACATTCAGGAACAGATATATTTAGATCACTCCCCTTAAATCTTGAGTGTCAATGAGAGAATAGAATTGAATCTATTTATCTTATGCATGCATACCAATTACTTCAGTTTGTGAGTTTTTAGCTTGTAGAATTTTTTAAGGTTATTTTTATAGCTTAATTTTACATGTAAGGTCAGCAGTCCTAGGATCCTTCCAGTCCTTCCAACATCTCTATTTGGCTGCTTAACAAGAATATAGAATGATGATTAAAATCAGTATCTGATGGATATTTAATAGATTATACTAATTAAACGATGTAATTTGTGATCATTCTAGGTGCAGTTCTTTTCATAGTAATCACAAATTAAGTGTGCTAGTAGGAAAAGGAGTGCAAGTTTGAAGTCATAGGCAGCATAGGCAGCATAGGCAGCATAGGTGCACGCACACATCTCAGGTAGGTGTATCTTTGAAGTATAAAAGGGCAATGCAAATAACAGTTAAATTTTGTGAGATTAAAATTACCTCATTTAAAAAGTAGAAGCTAAACATTGAACAGCTATAGAAGTGAGCATAAAGTAGTTAAGAAAGTTGTCTTAATTACATTCATAAAATTAAGATGTGTTCAGATTCCCAGAATCCATGTAAAAAAATGTTTGTAGTCTTAGCTCTTAAGAAGGTATAGAAAGATCCTGTTCGAGGAGAAATTCTCTCAAAAACAAAACAAAACAAACAAGCAAAAAAGGTATATGTGTACTTGTGCACACTTATCCCCATCACAAACATACACACAAAAGAATGAAACTTGCAGGTTCTTTTTACATTATGCCTTCATATTAATTGCAGGTCTCCAGAGAAACATAAACAACACAAAAGTGTGTGAGTCATGAGTAGTGTTTGATGTGAGGTTTTAGTTTAGCCTGTGAAGTTCAAAACTGGCGGGGTAAGTTTGTAGGGTGTTAAACAAGGGAAAGAGGTATTTCTGCAGTCAAAAGGCAGTCTGTTAGCAGAATTCTTGCTTGGGGAAGGCCGGGCTTTTTTTCTAAGTAAGTGCCTTCATGTGATAGTTTGCATAAGAATGGCCCACATGCACTCATATGTTTGAGTGCTTAGTCACCAGGAAGTAGAACTCTTTGATGGGATTAGAAGGATTAGGTATCCACTTGTTGGTGGAAGTGTGTTCCTGTGGAAGTGTGTTGGTGGAAATGTGGGAGTGGGCCTTGAAGTTTCAAAAGCTCTGTCAGAAGTCTCTGTCTTGGCCTGTTGGTCAGGATGTAGTTCTCAGCTACTGCTCCAACACTATGATTTGCCTCCATGCTCCCTGCCATGATGGTAATGGACCAAACTTTTGTTTTGTAAGAGTTGCCTTGGTCTGGGTGTCTCCTTGCAGCAATAGAACAGTGACCAAGACACCTCAGGTGATTACATGAGGCCCCTTTGCATTGTGGAAGGTAATGCAGTTTACTCATTTTTTTTTTTAATTAAACATTAACCTTTACAAAAAGTAACCTTTATAGAAACATTTTGAGTAATGTTTGAAAAGTATCGAAATTTTATGACACTTACTATGACAAAGTGAACATCACACCTAGGTATCTGTCATGTCACTTATTATAGGTCTTTGCTGTTGGTTTGATGCTAGGTTCAAAACAAAGAATTTAAAGTTAACTTGTTGAATTAGTTCTTAATTATTTGTAAAGGTAAGTGTCTTACTCATTTCTTCTTACAAAATCAAGATTGCATTCTTTATATAGGCCTTTTGTGAAAAACAAAATAATTCATGTAAATCATATTGTAAACTTTATTTTTCATTGCACAAACATATTTGTTTATTCTGTATTTTTACAATAATGTGTCTCCTAATCAAAATCAAAATCTAAAGTGGTTAGATGGGTACATAAAGATGAAAGCTCACTTTAAAACTTTTAAAATGACTGAATTATATAGTGCATCCATAAAAGTAGTTTATTGGAATTGACAAAAATCTTTATTTTTTAAACTACTAATTACCACTTGTTCTTCAGAAGACTGGATATTCAGTCAGTAAAAATCTTTAAAGCCTTAAAAATTTGTTTATGGAAAACCAGTGTATATTTCTCTTCAGGAAGTGGGACTGTTAAAAGAGCAAATCTTGGGGTCAGAAGAGATATCTCAGTGTTAAGAGAACTGGCTGCTCTTCTAGAGGACCTAGAAATCCCCAACACCCACATGGCAGATTCTAAGTTATTGTAAGTTTAGTTCCAGGGGACCCGATGCCCTCCTCTTCTGCCCTCTGCCAGAAGCAGACATGTATGTGTTTGTGTGTGTATTTTCTTTTTGTAAAGTCTTCCTTTGTTTTTGACAGTTCATTCTTAGTCAAGAAGATTTAACAACCGTCTTTCAGACATTATATGGCAATATATGGCATGGACAAGATTCACCTGCTCCATCTTCTGTAAATAAAGACCCAGAGGCCGTGACCAGTGGACTCACCAGTACTTCCCACCTTTCAGGAGGTGTGTGCCTAGCCTGACTTTCCCTTAGGATCCTTTCTCTTCTCTTCTCTCCTGCCTTTCTATTCCCCAACTTTTCTTTCTTTAGTTCTTGCTAAAAGAGGACTTAATAATTCTCTAATTAGTTAGTTTCCCTTAGGCAATTTTAAATGATTGGTTTTTAGTTATTCTGTGATTTTGTATGTAATGTATGTATGTAATCAAAGTTTTTAGTTCTGTTGTGACAAAACTTAGAATTCTTGTTTTTCTTCCTATAAATGCTTATATTCAATTTTGCAGCATATGTAATAGATGGCTTCTTATATATTGATATTTTAGGAATATCAGAATACTAGAAATATGACAATAGGATAATCACTATAGATGATGGATTCTAACAAAAGTTGGTGTATTAGTTTGGGTTTTATGGGTGTGATGAGACACCATGACCAAGGCAACTCTTATGAAGGAAAACGTTGGAGCTGGCTTACAGTTTCAGAGCTTTAGTCCATTATCATCATAGTGAGAAACATGGCAGCATGCAGGCAGACATGGTGCTAGAGGAGCTGAGAGCTCTACATCTTGATCTGCAGGCAGAAGATAAAAGACTTGTGTGCCACACTGGGCATAGCTTGAACATAGGAGACTACCCCAGTAGTGACACACGTCCTCCAACAAAGCCACAGCTACTCCAACAAGGCCACATCTCCTAAAAGTCCCACTCGCTGTGGGCCAAGCATTCAAACGCATGAGTCTGTGGGGGCCATTCCCTAGGAAACCACCACAGTTGAAGAGCTGGATGGTTGAAAATAATAAAAAAGAATCCTAATAGGAAAAAAAAAAAACCACCTTGTTCCAGTGTTGGTGCCAAGGTGCTGTGTAAATATGACTGGTTCTGACTGCAGCACCGAGACATGAGCAGTAAGCTTAGTTAGGGTGCTAGGGTGATTCTGAAGCTCAAAAATAAAATCGTATCCTTATTTTAATTTTATGTGTAATCCCAAATCTCCCTTTTTAAAGTAAAATCTGATAATTCACAATGCCTGCTTTTCTAAAACCCTGAAATATTTTACAGTATTACTACTCAAAATCCTACACAAAAGCCAATATAATATGAAACTCTATTCTTTATTGTTAAATATGAGTGGTACCAAATGAGGTTAAAGCAATAGAACACAGACATAAAAGCAACAAAGATAAACAAAACTTTGTATTATGAGAGAAAAAGAAGAGACACTCTGAATTCTAGTGAAAGTAAGCCAACAAATAAAACAGGGACTTCATAAGGACTTGCTGTCAGATAAAAATAATAATTAAGTGGGCCCTGCAAAGAAGACAGTTCTTGGAGACTACAAGTACAAAGTATGAGATTGCTGATTTCTTTCAAAACAGTATTAACCAGAGTATTAGAATGTAAGTGTTGAAGCATATGACCCAAGATAATAGCCTGTAGTGTAAAAAAATCAAACAACGGGATGGAAAACCGAGGTAACATTTAGAGTGGTGCTTCAGTTCAGAAGTTCCAGTCCCTCTATGCTCATTTTTAGTGGTAGAAATAACCTCAGAGAATGGAAGAAAATGTTTGAAAGAAGTAACTTAGTTCAACCTGCCACACTTATGAAGCCTGCTCTCAGCCATAGAGAACACATGATTTCAATAAATTGGGTGAACTGAGACTCAGATGTAAACTCAATTTACTGAAATGTTAGGCCTAAAGCAGATAAGACTTTTAAAATTTCAGCGAAAAACAGTCTGCCTATAAAGGCTTATAAAGAAGACTAAAAGGACAATTGTTTTTGTTGCTTTTTCAGTAAATGTGGTAAAGTAGGACTGCTGAATTCTAAAGGATAGTGGAACTATTTCAAATTTCAAACAAGGTGACTTTGAATCTAGGATTCTATACATGATCAAATATTACTCCCAAATGTGAAAACAAAATAGTTCTATTGTAGTAGCTCAATAGTTTACTCAAATCCTCTTTTAAAGAAATTATTCTAAAAATACATCCCAGCAAGAGAAATTAAGACCCAAGAAAGAAGAAAATATATCAAACAATAGTAGTAACCTCGAAGAACAAAAAGAGTCCCAAAGTTGTCCTGTGGCTAAAGAGTCAGTTTCATTGCAAAGGAGTTGACAGTGCTTTATAGTTTCATAGTCTAGTGTTGGATTATTACATTCTCCTCACTCAATGCTTGGGAGGGAGGCTAAGTGGAATAACGTTCTCAAAGAGATTTAGTACTGCAGGGAGAGAGTGCATACTTAGTATACACAAGACGCTGGCTGTGATCCCCGATAATACAAAAGGAAGAGGAGGGGAACAGCATAGATTTCATAAAATATGTATAAAAAATCAACTACATATGTACATGATAAACTAGCTTCTGTTATTAAATAAATATCTGCTGTAATATGGTACAGAACTGAAATACACTCAAGTTTACATGATTTTGTATTAAATTATTTACCTGTAAAATAAGATAGCCTGTTTGTGTTCGAGAGATCCATTAATACAGTTACCTAACAGAAGCAATAGTGTGATGAACTGTAACATGATGAACTATAAGTCGCTTGATTGGAACCTGGAGTCAAATTCATGAAGCATTCTGCATGGTAAACCGTTGTAGGTGGCCTCCTCTGGACCAAGGAGCACCTGTGTTCTAGAGCTCTTTTCTTGTCCCTGTCTACTGAAAGCCACACATGGATATGGGGAATCACAGAGAAAGACTGAGTAAATAAGAGATAATTGTCACTAACTGAAGATGAAACAGGTGAAGAAAATGATAAAATGCTTAAGTAGTTTTAATGGGCCACAAGGTGGCCAGTGTGGAGATGCTTGCCAAGCAAGCCTGGAAACCTGAGTGACCCAGTTTCAGTGCATGGAAACCATTGTGTATCCACACACACACAAATGCCAAAAAAGTATTTCTTTATTAGGAAGACTGATTAAATTGGTAATCCCTCAAGAAAAGTGAAACAAAAAAGAATACAAATTACTGGTATCGGTTTTCAGCAGAGTAGTAGAGACCACAAGCAGAGCAAGGAGTGAGTGTGAGTAGACGTGAGTAACTTTATGCAACAGGTGAAATGTACGTGTGAAAAGGGAGAAAAGGGCCGGAGAGATGGCTACGTTTGATCAATCTTTTAAAAATATTTATTAAATTATTCAGTCGGCATAGATATATTCCATTTTAAGTAAATTTATCTCAGTTAAATTAAATTACCTGAAATAGTAGTACTTTTGTCTGAAGTTAGGTTAAATGAGAATTAGGAATTGTCTTGTTTGTATTATAAGCTAAATTAATATATACGTGTGTATATATATTTTCATTTAAAGTTTAAGTATGTAGAAAATAAAAGTTTTGAATATACATTAGAACAAGTTTTAAGATAACATCTAAAATACATTGTTTTGTCTTAGTTTCTTTAAAGTAAAATTTGAATAAAATCAGATACTATATGTATATATATATGTATATATGATATATTTATTTTAAACATTTTATTTAGCCTCTAAAGTAAGTCCCATGTTCATGATTCTAGATTTGTGAAAGTAGGACTGTAATTTCTCAAGAGGAAACAGAAGTTCTGAGTGTTTAATTCTTTGTTCCCATTCTTATGAAAGAGTGTTAATACAGAGTTACATGTGTGAGTGTTTAACCTTTTTAATTTTCTTGAATATCATTTTATTGCACCCACTAATCAATAACTTGATAGTTCTCAAGAGTGCTTTGATTACCTGGTCTTAAGATTGGTTTCTCTTCTTCCTTATCTTTAATTTATCAGCCTCTGTGGTGACTGCTGCTGTGGAGGTACATCCACAGGCTTCTCAAGTTAACACGACACTGAATGTGAGTTTCCAGACTGATTATCTCACCATGGCACTCTACAGTCCGGGACCTGATCAGGTAAGCTGAAGAATAGAAACTATGTTTATATTTGTAAGAAATTATGTAAATAAACGGTATAGAACTAATTACTAATAGTTCTATTAATTAATTGTTGTTAATGTTTTATGTGTATTTTGTAGTATATGTTCCTCTGGAAGAAAGATTGATATTTTAAATATTTATCTCAAATATTTTTTATTAAGTTATCTTTTATATAATAAAAATATGAAAAAATTTAAACTAATATATATATATGTATATGTATGTATATTTACCTTTTCTTTAGATAGATCTTTGAAAATAGAGGATTTGGGGCTTACAGTGCTGAGCACTATAGTCTGGTTAACATGCACAAAACCCTGGGTTCAATCTGGCATCTAGAAAATAATCAAAAGAGAAGGACCAGGTATGGTGGCACCCACCTTTAGTCTCAGCAGGGAAGCAGAAGCAGGAAGGTTTGTGAGAGTTCAAGGGTAGGTAGCATGGATTACAAAGGATGGCCAGGGCCATAGAGGAGACCCTCTCTCAACATCAGCATCAGCAACAACACCAACCACATCCTCATCATCATCATCAATGAAAATTAGAAAGAAAATAGAGAAGTTGATGGTTCATATAGGCCAGAGTCATAACTTGTAGATAGTCCTATCGTAAAGTATACTTTGTTCCTATGCTTCTGTGTGATTTTTATGTGGATTCCTTTTCCACAGGCCTCCTTTACAGATGTTCGTGATCCTTCTCTAGAACTTGCTGAATTTAAGTTGGAAAATATTATAAGTACTTTAAAAATGTATACAGATGGTTCTACAGTCTTTTCTTTCTCATTAAAAAACTGTATTTTAGATGATAAAAGAGCACATGTCATGAAAGCCACTCCTAGGTATGTATTATCATAATTTTGAGCTATTGAACAAAGGTTGCTTCATTCTTACAGAACTCATCCTGAGAAAGTGCCTTCCATTGCAAGTGTCTTCAGGAGGACTGAGAACTGTACTCCACTACACTATGCTACGTGCTCGCGTTGGGAGTGTTGATGGAGTTTTTAAAATATCTAGAAATAGTGTAATTAGATGGGCAATATATGAAATCCTGTAGAAAAGATAAACTAACATTCAGAACTCGATAATTTTTAAAGTAGTTTTTTCCCCTTTGTGAAACAATTGTATTCCAAAAATTTTATAAATTCATTATTCCCAAGATAAATGTTCCTAGAATATTTGTTTGCTCTCAGTAAGGATACATGCTTGGTTATTTTTAAGTTTCCCATACATACACATTGTCATTTTGTTTTCAGAATGATAGGACTGACTGTTGGCTTTGACAAGAAGGACATGGTGGATATAAAATATAGAAAAATCAGAGATGTTTGTGTGACTGATGCACTTGTCCAAGAAATGTATATTTGTGCAAGTGTGGAGTTTCTGATGACTGTTGCACATGTCTTTTTTGATGCCTACATGACTAGTATGGCTTTAGAAACCAGTGTTCAAACATGGACTACTAGAGAAGGTTAGTCACCAAATAAAAATTTTAATGTCTGTATTGCTGCAACTATAGTCACCATGATTAATCTTTTCAATGATCAGAGTAGACACATTAATAAAATAAAAATCTATTTTCTTAATAAGAAGAAAACCTTAATGTGTTTTCTAAGAGGATATGCAGATTGTATTTTTAACATAATATTTTATCATTTTGGGAATTTCACATCATGACCCTACACTCTCAGTTTGTATTTCTATGCTGTGTTTTGATTTTGTACTTTTGAACTCATGTTGCTCATGCTGTGCTCAGGCTCACTGGGGAAGCTGAGGGCTTCTAACCCTCATGCCCCTCCTCCACACTGCCTGGCCTTCACTGTTTGAAGGTGTGAATATGGGATCTGAAATTATGAGACTTGAGTTAAGTAATTGTTCTCTGCAATCAGTAACAAGCAGGAGAAATAACAAACTAACTGTTCTCCTTTAAAATTAAACATATTTTAATTTAAAGTATTCATAAACTTTTACATTTACTTTTAGCTTTTACTATATAGTTTTTCTGTTATCTTTTATATATTCATTATGATATAGTTGGAAGAGTGTTGAGGTTGGAAATTTGCTTTAGATCCAATTCTGCCACTAAACAATGGAGACTTTCCCCATATTCTGATTCACATCTAAGTAAATGGAGGTTTGACGGAGGAGCATGTTCATGGCATCTACACAGCTAGTTCTGCTTACATTCCTGTGAAGAGGGATTGAGGGGAGGATAATTCCTATCTCAAAATGAATACACAGTTAATGCCTTTGAGATGAATGTTTGTCTTTATTTTTCACATTGAATGAAGTAACTACCTATTCCTCATAAAGTCTTCATAAGTAATATTTGTAATCAAAATGTATGTATTTATTTTTATTTTAGCACCTGTACAGGAATTAGGGAAGTGGGAAATGAATATTCTTATTAAAAACCCAGAGATTGTGTTTGTGGCTGACATGACAAGAAATGATGCTCCTGCCTTAGTCATTACCACCCAGTGTGAAATTTGCTGCAAAGGTGAACCTGAAAGCAATACAGTGACTGCTGCCATTAAAGATCTCCAAGTCAAAGCATGCCCATTTCTTCCAGTCAAGAGAAAGGGCAGGGTCACCACTGTGAGTTTAGTATCTAATAATCTACTTAATTGCAATTTATTTCGGAGTTACTGTAGCCTCTTCAGAAAATGATTACTGTCTTTCTTTTCAGTCTTGTTAAAATTGATGGTTGCTGTAGTCCTCGAGGATAGGTGGCTTATGACTAAGAAAACGGAGGAAATAGAAAGTGGAATCTGTGACTCAGCTGTGTTGAGATTATGGTTCTTCCGTTCACTATGCTCCTTTGGCTTGGATATAGCTATATAACCTTGAAAGGCTAGGAGTTAGACTGACACCCTCATAAAAAAGCAATATACAGTGAGGGGCCATGACTGGGTAATCCTCATACTCCTGACCCGAGACAAAAGTCTGGCAGCCTAAACCATAAGCCTCCTGTTTATGATTCAAGGAGTTCAAGACTAGAGCAGTACATGTTTACACGACAGTTGTGGACCAAGCCAGAATCTGTGAGAGGGCAAGTGCAACTGGCAATACTGCGATCCAAACTGCATCTGTGAGCCAGGCAGTGGTGGCGCACGCCTTTAATCCCAGCACTTGGGAGGCAGAGGCAGGCGGATTTCTGAGTTCAAGGCCAGCCTGGTCTACAGAACGAGTTCCAAGACAGCCAGGGCTACAGAGAAACTCTGTCTCGAAAAACAAACAAACAAACAAAAAAACCAAACTGCATCTATATTTCTAACAGTATGTTCTTACTCCTTGCTTATCCAGTCAATAAATCACAGCTAAATTTGACTTTACAGCAGTATTGATCTTATGTTTTAAAAATTAGGAAACTAGTCTGCTGTTACGACAACACCCGCCCTCCCAGAGTTTTAGAGCACAGTAGAGATACACTTCCCTTTCTAGAAAGATGATAATGATGGTCAGTGCTAAAGCAGAGACCACTCTTGGTAGAAATGTAGTCACCGAGAACACTGCCTCTCCCTCATCCTCCAAAAATATAAAGAACATGACATAGGACAGTTGAGAGAGGGTGGGATCAATGACAGAAAACTTGCAATTTATGTTTTCCTTTTGTTACTTAGAAAGTGGAACTTGTGACAAACTTCTTGTATATGTTGTTAGGGAAAATACCAAGTTTCCTGATTTCTTGCTGTGAATAGCAAAATGCGAGAAAGGAGGAGGCGAAAGAGAAAATTTAAGCAGAAAGAACTAGGACTTAATGCTTTCAATAATTCTCAGCTTTTCCAAATGGAAAAAAAAAGTCTGAAAATCATAAATGGATGCCCAAAGTGTAGAGGAATAGAGAAGAATATGACTGAGTGACTGTGCAGTCAGTCTCCTGTGAGACCCTTAGTGACTGTGCAGTCGGTCTCCCATGAGACCCTTAGTGACTGTGCAGTC